>WOVY01000178.1:0-245000 GCA_013436015.1 Rhipicephalus annulatus | reverse complement strand
GTCAGCACCATCTATTAGCCAAACGACGAGTGTCAAAACACTCTTATGCGCATGTTTGGCGTCACCTAGCACGTGAACTTATTATGAGCGGGCAGCTGGTTAAATGTCCCTCGTATGCAACCTAAACACACCAAGTCTGCCAGAACGAGACCCTCGTTCAATGAAATAAGGGAAAGAAGTGTATACCTAAGGGCTCGTTTTTCCTTGTTTTAACACAATATGATTGAGATCTAACAGACAGTAATGCCAAGGAATCTACAGGGAAGTTATTAGGACCAATGGAATGTAAATAAGAAGAAGAAAGAAAAGTGGATGAAAAAATAACCAGCCATGAGCAGGAATCGAACCTACGACCTTCGAATAACGCGTTCGATGCTCTAACCACTGAGCTATTTACATTTACATTTCATTGGTTCTAATAACAGCCCCTGAACATTCCTTGGCATTACTGTCTGTTAGATCTCATTAATATTGTGTTAAAACACGAAAAAACGAGCCCTTAGGTATGCACTTCTTTCCCTTATTTCATTGAACGAGGGTCTCGTACTGGCAGACTTGGTGTGTTTAGGTTGTATACGAGGGACAATTATTCAGCTGCCCGCTCATAAGAAGTTCGCGTGCTGCGTGACGCCAAACATGCGCATAAGAGTGTTTTCACACTCGTCATTTGGCTTATAGATGGCGCTGACGGTCACTCCTAATTCTAAATTCACATATAAACCCAAAAAATTGGATGGAGGGAAGGCCTCTTTGATAGCTCAGTGGTTATAGCATCGAACGCGTTATTCGAAGGTTGTAGGTTCGATTCCTGCTCACGGCTGGTTATTTTTTCATCCACTTTTCTTTCTTCTTATTTATATTCCATTGGTTTTAATAACTTCCCCTATACATTCCTTGGCAATACTGTCTGTTAGATCTCATTATTATTGTGTTAAAACAAGGAAAAACGAGCCCTTAGGTATGCACTTCTTTCCCTTATTTCATTGAACGAGGGTCTCATACTGGCAGACTTGGTGTGTTTAGGTTGTATACGAGGGACAATTAATCAGCTGCCCGCTCATAATAAGTTCACGTGCTACGTGACGCCAAACATGCGCACAAGAGTGTTTTCACCCTCGCCGTTTGGCTTATAGATGGCGCTAACTGTCACTCCTACTTCTAAATTCACATATAAACCCAAAAAAGTGGATGGAGGGAAGGCCGCTGTGATAGCTCAGTGGTTAGGGCATCGAACGCGTTATTCAAAGGTCGTAGGTTTGATTCCTGCTCACGGCTGGTTATTTTTTCATGCACTTTTCTTTCTTCTTATTTACGTTCCATTGGTTCTAATAACTTCCTCTGTACATTCCTTGGCATTACTGTCTGTTAGATCTCATTAATATTGTGTTAAAACACGGAAAAACGAGCCCTTAGGTATACACTTCTTTCCCTTATATATATATATATATATATATATATATATATATATATATATATATATATATTGGGAGAAATAATTCAGTGGGTCAGTTAGTCTTCGTGAAGGTAGGGGATATGGCGCAACAGTAGCGTTGTCAGCAAGGATAAATATATTTATTTCCCAACAGTTTTGGCACGGGTCCTGCCTTCATCAGGGGATGAGTTACACTATATAACGGTGTCATACGTGTTGCCGATGGCGGTACTGTACCAGTAATCGGAGTGTGCACTGATCGTGTCAGCATTGCCGGTCGTCACGGCGTGGTCCTTTTGCCGTGCTTGCCTGTTGCCCTCATGACCTCATACTTGGCCTTGATTTCCTCTCGGCACACTCGACCTTAATTGACTGTTCGTGTGGTACCCACAGCTCTGATCTTCCAATCTTTGCCGACTACTCTGCAGAGCCCACCAGCCGCTTGAGCCTAACCACTTTTGTTCACCTGCCACTTTGAGCCGTCACGTACGTGTCTTTGTCATCGGCCCCTCTCGTTCCTGACGGTGATTATATCGTTACGCCTATTACTGACGTTCGGCCGACGCGCAGTGCTACTGTGCCCTGTACCATCGCGGCCATAGCGGATAACTGTTTATTCCACCCGCTCCTTAACTTTGGCTTCACCCCTCAATTGTTGCCCTGCTAGATGTCTCTAGCCCAGCTAACTGCCATAACAGGGGACGATGTCAGTGTTGTCGCTGTATTTGCTACTGATCGAAGCGCAGTCTCACGGTCACCCAGCTCAGACAATGCTATTTTTTGAAACACGATTGAATCGGAGTTTTCGCCTCACCAGACCGACGCACTCTGCCGGGTTTTGAACTCATACAGTGACATTATCGACACCAACGATCGTCCCATGGGCCAGACTAAAACTGCCACTCACCGAATCAACACTGGCGACTCTGCGCCCATTCGTCGTCGGCCGTACCGCCTGTCAGCGCCCGAGCGAGAAGTGATTCAAAAAGTGGCCAAAATGCTTACCAAAAACGTAATTGAACCATCATTGAGCCCTTGAGCATCTTCCGTGGTATTAGTAAAGAAGAAAGACTGCTCGAGGTGTTTCTGGGTTGATTTTCACCCTCTCAATAAAATTACCAAATCACATATGTACCCTCTGCCACGCATTGACAATGCACTCGGTTGCCTCCATGGCGCCACCTTCTTTTCATCTCTCGACCTTCGATCTGGCTACTGGCAGATTACTGTAGATAAAATGGACGGAAAAAAGACCTCTTTCTTTACCCCTGACGGTCATTACCAATTCAAGGTCATGCCCTTCGGTCTCGGCAACGCTCCAGCGACCTTAAAGAGAATGATGGACACGCTCCTACAAGGATTTAAATGGTCGACATGTTTGTGTTGCCTGGACGACGTGATCATTTCCTCACCTACCTTTGCAACTCACCTTGAACGCATTTCGACGATTCTATCCATATTTCGACGAGCTGGCCTGCAGCTCAATTCCTCCAAGTGCCACTTCGGTCTTCGTCACATTACCGTGTTGGGTCACCTTGTTGACGCTGCCAGCGTACGACCAGACCCAGCGAAAGTACGTGCTGTAACAAACTTCCATGTCCCACTCTGTCCATGACGTTTGCAGTTTTGTGGACCTCTGCTCCTACTTTCGCCGGTTCTTGAAAAACTTCGCGGCACTCGCACGGCCACTCACCGACCTTCTATAACAAGACGTCCTATTTTGTTGTAGCCATCTTCAAGCTGACGCCTTCCCTCAGCTAATCACCGCTTTAACGACACCTCCTATTCTTGCACATTTCGACCCCGATGCTCCTACACAAGTGCGAACAGATGAGAGGGGTCATGGATTCGGTGCAGTTTTGGCTCAAGTTCAGCGGGGCAACAGCCGTGTAATCACGTATGCTAGCCATCTACTGTCATACTTTCAAAGTCTGAAAGCAATTACTCTATAACAGAACGGGAATGTCTCGCTTTTGTCTGGGCGGTTCCGAAATTCCGTCCTTACTTGTATAGCCACCATTTCCATGTCATCACCGATTATCACGCGCGGTGTTGGCTTTTTTCTCTGATGTACCGCACTGAACGACTTGGCCGTTGGGCATTACGCCTACAGGAGTATTTCTACTCAGTCGCTTACAAGTCTTGACGTCTACATTTGGACGCCGATTGCTTATTCCGCTACCCTGTTTATCAGCTAGACGAATCGGACATCAATCCTATAGCCTCAACGTCATGTCAACGTCACAGTTTCTTCAGATTGGTAATGAAGAACCTAGTGATGCTTCCCTGCGACAACTTATTGACCGTCTCGAACGCGCTCCGAACGACTCGTCGCTTCGCATGTACGTCCTCCTGAATGGCACGCTGTACCATTGTAGCCTCCAGCTAGATAGCCCTGAGCTCCTTCTTGTAGTACCGCAACATTTGCGTTCAACCGTGCTGCACGAGCTTTGCGCTGAGCCAACTGCTGGTCATCTGGGTGTATCTCGGACGCATGACCGTGTGCGTCGCCGCTTCTTTTGGCCCGGTCTCGCCAGGTCCGTTCACAGTTACGTGCCCTCCTGCGATAAATGCCAGCGTAGAAAGCGACCTACTGTGTCCCCGACAGGACTTCTTCAAGCGATATCCATCCCAACTGAACTTTTCTTCCGTTTTGATATGGATCTTCTCGGTCCTTTTGCTGGGTCAAAATCGGCCAACAAGTGGGTCGCCATTGCTATAGACTACGCGACTAAATATTTCATCACCCGAGCGCTCCCCACCAGCACCGCTACTGACGTTGTGGATTTTTGTTCCACGATGTCATCATGACCGATGGCGCTCCTCACCAATTACAAATTTGTCCAGAGTAATCGACGCTCTTCTACGCTCTTTCTTGATGCAGCACAAGTTCACCACTTCATACCATCCCGAAACAAATTGCCTTACCAAACGCCTAAATTGCACCCTCACCAACATGTTCGCATGTATGTGTCCTCCGATCACTATGACTGGGACCTGGCGCTACCTCACGGGGGGGTTGGTGATGACGCCGTGCAGGTCGAACGCGTTGCGATCGGCTTCAGTGATTTCTTCACTTCTTGGTGTTACGTGAGGCTGCCTTCACCCGAAATTGGGTCGCAACGGACTTCTAAGGTCATCGGGGACGCTGTGGACACAATAATCGCACCGGTGGGTGGCCTATTTGTACATTAATAAGTGACTTTCGTGATGACGACGCTGAGTGTGCAGCTACAGATGCCATAGTTCGGCCCGGCCACGCCGTTGTCTGCGTGGTGCACAGGCACCACGTCTCGAACATAAAAGGGACTTGTTCTCGCCACATTAAGAGATGGAAGATGAATCATCGAAGACCACGGGGACGCTGAAGAGGATAACAAGGATTCCGGATGAATTAAGGTGTCTAAAAGACGATCAAAAGTGAGGAAAGCCAGTAGAGCTGCTGGCGCCGGAATGCCGGCGTCAAAGACGAACGCTCAAGAAGCTACGCCCGGCCGTCACAGCTTCAGAGATGTCAACCCTATCGGAAAAATTGCCATGGTGGATACTGGAAAACATGGTGGGTGTAGTAGAAATAATAGTGGGCGTAGTGGAAATAATAGTGGGCATGGTGGAAATTATGATGGTTATGGTGGGACGTAGTGGAAAATATGGTGGTTATGCCGGGGCATACTGGGTGGTATGGTGTACAGATGATGGGTGAAGTGGAAATGATGGTGGAAAGCAGAGGCTAGATAGTGGGCAATAATGGGACACTCTGCCCACAATTGCGATAATGCTGGGTAGCCCTAAGCATATGGTGGGTGGTGCTTATTATGGTGGGCTACATGGTGTACCAAGTTGAGAAACTCTTCCCACCATTGCGATAATGCTGGGAAGCACTAAGCAGATGATGGGTGCTGCTTGTTATGGTGGGCCACATGGTGTACCAAGCTGAGAAGCTCTGCCCACCATCGCGATAATGCTGGGAAGCAGTAAGCAGATGATGGGTGGGCTTAAAATGGCGGGCAATTTATATAGTTAACGAAGCTGGGATCTGTACACTACATGTTCTACCACCATGATTTCCACCAAAGGTTAGGCCTACTGACCGAGCCCGTATAATTGTGTTATCCGTGCTTCCGGGTTTCAGAATACACGATTACGACGATTAAATATGACAATACAGCGCAGCTATATGGCATCAATTCACCTAAATGAAGCATTTTTCATTGTGTATGGTGTCCGCTCAACAAGCAACAAATATCGATGCGACGCGATTAAAGCACTCCCAGAGAACGTAATTAAGTGTCTTCTCACCGACAGCCGCCGGTCGCACTCGCCGGCACTTCTCTAGCTTTTGTACGAGAACTCAGACGTGGCAGTTGGTATGCTTGGTGAACCAACATCAAGCGTAATGTTTCCGGCACACTGCATTCGTTTTGGCCAAGCCGTTATGAAGTTGCTTTAGCGAAAAAGCTACAGCATTGCGCTGGCGCAACCGCCCTCTACATTGCGCGAAAAGCATCCCAATACTCAATCAAATAAATTAGGCGGGCGTATCTACGGAATGAGCCTAGAGGCGTCATAAAGCGTGAGCAGATGTCACCCTTTAGAACGAGCGTGAAACGGATATTAAACTTGGCAGACCCCGCCGGTAAACTCTTGCTGCTCCTCAGTTCACTTGGTTTTTTTCTTCAAGTTGTGAATTGTAAAAAAATAGCACTAGTGCCGTTAACATAGTGGCAATCGTTACAGGCCGCAGTTGCTTGTGTTTAATAAATGTGCAATTTTTAGTAGCAGGTGTAGATCTTGTCTACGTTGTGTACACGACAAACATACCTTAAGTTGAACCGTAAGTTTGTATGCCAACTAAGTATTTAACACCCATACAGCGTCATGTTGGTGTGGCGCAGTGGTTAGCGTCTTCGAATAGGAATCCGCAAGTTGCACGTTCGATCCTCCGTGGCGCCTTGTTTTTTTTTTTACGGGACGGGTGTTTTTTATACTGTTATTATAGAATTCTTTTTTATTTTTTGTGGCAGCTCGTCACGGTGATTATGACGTCATTTCGCGCTCGAGTGTTGCCGGCACTGCAGCACCCACCATACCCACCATGCGCCATGGTGGGCGTTTCCCACCATTCACCCACTACACTAATCCACTATAATGGTGGGTGGTGGTTTCCACCATGCCCACCATTCGTTTTTTTTCCGATAGGGAAGAAAAACCTTATAGGGTGAAGCAAGACGCCACTGCTGCCATGTGAAGAAACTAAGGTCATCCTGAGGCTGCGAGGCGGTCTGTGTATTAGCAAGTTTGGCGCATTGGTCGTGGCAGAGGCCATATGGAGTGCGGCGGGGCTCGGTCCGGAAAAAAGAAACACGGACACAATGTGCCCAAATCACCTGCAAATATTATGGTCGTCAGTACTTCGAGCCAAGAGAATCTTAAGCGCTACGTTAACGTTGAAGCTATTACGGTGGCCGGACAGTACCACGAAGTCAGGGCATATGTGGCTGCTCCGCATGCCACCTGCAAGGGAGTCATCCATAGAATCTCTCTTAGTGATGATCTCGGAGCCATCGACCGAAAGACTGGCAACGCAAGAAATCCACTGGCCCTCGGAGCAAAAATAATTAAGAATACTGGCGTCATCATAGTGCTGTTTGACGGGTACAAGGTTCCCAATAATGTTTCTTATGGCGGCACCCTCATCAAATGCACTTATACAGGAAGCAAGTTGATGTTTGCTATGCCTGCGGCTGACTAGGACACCGCTCTGACGTCTGCCTGATGCCCAACGCTTCAGTCTGCAAGATTTGCAGACAAGTTATCCAGCAAGAAGAGGATCTTGTTTGTGAACCAACATGCAGTTTTTGTGGCGCAAAGCACCTCACCGCATACAGGGAATGCCAGCACCGATATCAGATACCCTATGTCGTCAGGCGCAGGCGAGGCCTGAGGGCCCGCGTTCTCGGGAGAGGTCTCCATCCGTCAATGTCCATGGCTTCCTCGAGCTCAATGACTGTCATCAGCAGGGCCAGCCCGGACCATCGGCTTCTGGAGGCCGATTCAAATCACAAGGAAGATCCAGAACCAGAGGCAGCTGCAGCAATCGTTCCATGTCCAGGTTGCATCTCGGATCCCGTTCGAGATCCGGGCCCGTTCCATGTCCAGGACGCGGTTTCAATCCAGGGGTGGCACCAGACAACGTCGCAGCTCCGGTGGTCGTTTCGGATCCAGTCTCGCACGTGGCCAGGGAAAGATTGACGCATCGAGTACCAAACCGGACGCCTCGCCCAGGGTAGACTGCGTGCGTGCACGGGGAGTCCAGCTGTCCAGAGCAGTCCACGACACCGATGACCAGAGCAGGGGCAAGTCAAACCTAACCTGGGCCGACAGGGTTCGTGGTATTGACAGCGATCAACCCATGCAATGTGACCCGTCCCCAGAGCATGCTAGAGACGCGGAGGTATTACGACTGAAAAAAGAAAACACCGAGCTTAAGGATACGCTTACTAAAATGGCAAATTAAATGGCGGAGTTTAAAAGAATGCTGAGCACGATGCGCAGCAATACTGAAGGCGCAACCACCGATGCTCAGGTTCCGGCCCATATTGGAGATGGGCCCATGGCAACCAAACGAAGAGCGGTAATAAGCAAGCTTAAGAACACGGAATATCAACTCGAGGAGATTAAGGAAACACTGGTTACAAATACAGAGAACATTAAGATGGTGGCAGGGAGTGTAGCTAACCTCACGGAGAGTGTTAGGCAGGTGCAGGCTGCATTCAGTGACCCAGTACAGGGGCTTAGGGCCATGAACAAGCGCATCATTGCGCTGGAAAGTTATGCCAAACTGCCTAAATCTGCACCACAGGATGCGTCGCCTGGCAACGTGGAAGTGGCCATTCCCATACATGTCGATAGCCCAGAAGTTATTTACGAAGAGGAACACATTTTTCGAGCCCCACTGACCCCCTATGGTGGTGATCAAATTAGAATCCATAATGGATAACGATAAAGACACTGTCTCTATTAGGCAATAGAACTGCCGGGGGTAAGCTGGTAAAGGAGCGCTCCTGCAGCAGTACTTTAGAACAATAACAAAGAAGTCTCAAATTATAGCCCTTCAAGAGACCTTAGCCTCTGCAGCGTCGCTTTCTGGTTACCGGGCAGTCCCTGGCCATTCAGGAGGACGAGGTGTATAAGTAAAAAGCTGACACACGTCGCCACAACTTGAAGATGACCAGATGCAAAATCGAGTATGTAATGGTAGAAATCGTACTTGACACACTACGGCGCAATCAGCGGAAAAACAGTGTTTTTGTATTGAATGTCTACAGTGACCCCAGGAACAGGCGCCAGCAGTTCAAAATGTTGCTCGAGAGGGCAGTTGAATTAGCCGGTCTTCGGCCCCTTGTCATAGGCAGTGCCTTCAATGCCCTAGATGGCTTATGGGGACGCGTGTGTGAGACGAGAGAAGGTTGCGACCCCTGGCAGGACGCCACTGAACTAGACCTTACTTTAATCACTGATAAGGCTTTTCCCACGCGTATAGGCAACTCTGCGACCAGAGACACGACGCCAGACCTCGCTTTCATCAATAATGTCGGAAAGACTACATAGACCAACACCGCCATGGATTGCGACGGTGACCACTACGTTCTGCAAACTTCTATTATAGTGGACCGTAGCAGAGTCCGTGAGTTCACGGTGGTTGACTGGGATCTTTTTCTTATCATTCGCGGAACAAGGGCCAGTGCTCCTGACAATTTCGAGGAATGGTGTGAGGACATCCGCAGAGATACCACCGCTGCCACCAAGAAGATAAACACAAATTTAAATATGAAGAAGATGAAAAGTAGGCTTGCTCATCTGCTCGAAGCCAAGACATCTCTATTTTCTCGATGGAAGAAGCAGACGACAACCGTAGGCTGCGGCAAAGAATATCAAAGTTGAACAAAGAAGTCGAACAACATTGCGACACACTGTGCAAACAGCAGTGGGATGAGCTGTGCGGGTCCATCGACGGTAAAATCAGAAATGGCAAGTCCTGCCACCTTCTGAAGCACCTATTAGACGAGCACAGCACTATAGCCAACCAAAGACACACTTTAGCCCGTGCCCTTCACGAAGCCCCCAAAGTACAGGGGGTTGACGAACTCGTTACACGATCAGTTTTTAAGTACCTACCGGTCGAACGAGAAGACGAAGATGGCGTGTTTTCAGAGTATGGCGGCCCTCCTCTACCTGAACTAGACGAAGACTTTTCAGAGGCTGAAATCAGGAGAGTGATACAAATGCTCCATCGCAAGTCCGCACCAGGGTCAGACGGGATCACGAACAGAGCCCTCGGAAACCTCGACGACGCATCCATAGAACGTCTAACTGGTTTCATCAATGAAGAATGAGAAACGGGAAGGGTTCCTGAGGAATGGAAGCTAGCTGACACCGTACTGATTCCCAAGCAATTAATGTCTCCTAGCTTTGAGAATCTTCACTCCATCTCCCTCACGTCGTGCGCAGGTAAGGTGGCAGAGCACGCAATTCTCAACAGACTTAAGGACTACCTAGAGGGAAATGAGATTTATACGCACAATATGATCGGGTTTCGTACCGGCCTTTCAACGCAAGATGCAATGCTGCTCATTAAACACCAAGTTCTTGTTTGATACTCTGGAGATACAAAAGCTCTTTTTGGCCTAGACCTAGACAAGGCCTTTGACAACATAAAGCACAAATTCATCTTGGAGACTGTGGTGAAACTCAAACTTGGGCCCAGGCTGTACAACTACATGAAGTCCTTCTCGTCTGAAAGAAAAGCGAGACTGTGCATCAGGAACTTTTTCTCTGAAGACGTACCACTCGGACATCGAGGCACGCTCGAGGGGTCTGTGATTTCTCCGGTGCTGTTCAATTTCTGCATGATCGGACTGTCGAAAAGACTGGCTAGCGTGGACGGCATCATGCATACCATCTACGCCGATGGCATCATAATCTGGTGCGTTGGCGGCAGCGAAAGTGGGGTGCAAGATGCCCTTCAAGAAGCAGTCACCGAGGTGGAATCGTACTTGCGCCAAACGGGACTAAGATGCTCACCCGCCAAGGCGGAGCTCCTGCTCTGTAGAAAAGAACGAGGTGGCCGACCTAAGGGATGGAAACCCGTCGAAGAAAGCGATATACACATTTACACGACAGACGCGGAGGAAATCCCAAGAGTAGACACCATCCGGATTCTCGGCATGTTTACTGAAGCGAAAGGTGGCAACGACACCGCTCAGCGGAAGATTATCGACAAGACTGACAACGCTTTTCGGCTCGTCAGAAGAGTCTCCGGGAGACATTGAGGCCTTAAGGAAGACAATTTGTTTAGGCTCGTTAATGCGTTTGTGCTCTGCCACTTTACTTACACCGTTGCCATGCACAATTGGCTTAGATCGGAGTGGGACAGGTTCGCCGTAATTATCAGAAAAATCGTCAAGAAAGCGCTGGGGCTTCCCGTACGCACACACACCGAGAACTTGCTCGCGCTCGGTGTGCACTTGCAACTCTGCTGCCGAGGTAGCGGAAGCGCAACAACACTCGCAGCTGGCTCGCTTGACCACTACGACGGCTCGTCGGCGCATACTTAGCGAGCTAGGTGTTAACCCTATGGAGCTGGAAACAAATAGCGTGCGTATATCAAAACATATACAGGAAAACGTCATTGTTGCCCCAATACACTGCCACACTCACCCTGTACACAACGAGGGACGTCGTCGGGCAAGGGCGACGACTCTGCTGAAGCAACTGGAAAAAAGTGACGTAAATGCAAGTTTCGTTGACGCTGCCGCATATCGCGACGGCAAAACGTTCACAGCGGTGGTCGTGGTCCAGATGGGCTCGACTACGAACTGCACCACGGTACGCACCACGAACCCCCAGGTGGTCGACCAAGTGTCCATCGCACTCGCTCTGCGAAATGGTCGGTGCAAAGAGGTGTACAGCGACTCCAAAGCCGCAGTCAGAGCCTTTCATTAGGGCCGCATATCAACACAGGCAGCCAGGATCTTGAACAGCTCCACCAGCGATACGATTCTCCCTCACACCATACATTGGTTCTCCGCGCATATCGGCTGGTAAACGGCGTTTCACTGAACCCGAACGAGTCGGCCCACACGGCAGCGCGTGCGCTCACTGACCACGCTGCTCTTGGCCTGGGCGACGGCTCCAGTGCCGACGACGCGGGACATAAAGACACACCTACTACAAACAACGAGATTACGAAGTATTACTACGTGGCGAGGCGGGTATTCCCAATGCCACATTCAAAACTCAATAGAGCACAAGCCGTCTTATTGCGCTTACTTCAAACCCATTCGTACCCGTCGTTAGCATACATAAACACAATTTATCCTCACAAATTCCCCGATGCCGCCTGCACCGCTTGCGGGCAGAGCGCTACATTAGCACACATGCTCTGGGAGTGCGGGTCGATTGAACCGACTTATAGCAAACCTGAGTGGAATGCGCGTCTGCAGAGCCCAGAACTTCGGGACCAAATCCTGGCCGTCAAGTGTGCCCGTGACAGGGCCGTCAGGCTAGACCGGCCGGTCTTCACGTGGGAGTAGCCGGATGACGCGTGGCAACCTCAGCGTCTGCACTGGACCATAATAAAGTTGTTCTCACTCACTCACTCTCTCACTACTCCACGTGACCTTCGCGTACAATTCTTCGCACCACGACACCACTGATTATTCACCCTTTTATTTGATCTATGGCCGTCATCCGACGTTACCACTCGACACTCTACTTCCAACCACTAGGACGCTGTCAACCGAATATGCACGCGACGCTATTGCTCGTACCGACCACGCACGACAGATCGCCCGCTCTAGACTTTCGGCTTCGCAAGCCGCTCAGAAAGCCATCTACGACAGCCGGCATGTTGACGTTCGCTTTTCACCCAGTTCTCTCGTTCTCCTGTGGTGCCCACTTCGTCGAATTGGCTTATCAGAGAATTTGTTGTCTCGCTACATGGGTCCTTACCATGTCATCTGCCAGGTAACTGACGTCACCTATGAGATCATTCCTGCATCTGAGACCACAAACCTGCCTGAAACTACACCTAGCGATGTTGCGCACGTCAGACGGCTAAAACCTTACCCCCTGCCTTCTGAAGACTGTAATTAGATAGTTATAGTTTACGCATAACGTTACTACGAAGGTTAAGGTAATGACGTTACCGTGCAGCAAACGTTCGTTGTGTACAGCGTCTTATAGTTTAGTGGGGTAGCGTCTACGTGCTTCACGTGCCTCAGCTGGAAAGGTGGCGCCACCTATCAGATGGTTAATAAGGTAAAGACAGTGAAAAGGAAAATAAAGCGAGACTGTTTGCCTATGCCACTGCGTCAAGCATTGTTACGAGATTATTTTAGTAATAATAAAATAATATAAATAGGAACCACGCACGAAACGCGAAAAAAATTATGTTGCCGATTTCTTCGCATTGATCTTGTAGTTAGGCCTTGACGCGTTCTAAATGGGAAGCTGTCTAAAAAATTACGCCAACTAATCTGTAATACTCGGTCATCGAAGCTAATTGAAGGCAAGCGAAGCCACTTTAAATAGTCGTTTGCTGCAAACAAAATGAATCTTTCAACAACTACGCCAAAATCACTTCGAAGCAGGCGTCCGAGAGCACCGCCATGTTTAAGTACACTATGTGCACCTATGATACCTTAAATCTGAAAAATACCGTGCGTACGGTAAGCGGTACGGGTCACGTACGTATTTGCGCATGCGCTCAACGATTCCGGTACCACGGTACGCACGGTACCCCGGTGAGCCCGGTATACTATAACTGTCCATTAATGTGCAACGAAACGGTGTTTTTACCGCCGGGGGGGGGGGGGGGTAATGCTACGTAGCTGACATATTAGAAATCAGAAGACGACAACGAGGAGGTAGTCTGTCGGTTGTGCGTGCTGTCCTTCATCTTAGTCGATGCTGTACGCATTAGTATCAATATAGAATCTTAATAGACACGCCTCGTCTCATTTTTACGCAACAATATTATGAAATCAGATTCACATGTAATAATACATATGTTGATGCTCATCATTATATGAGCATATCATACGTTCATATGATTCCTGATACTCATATATCATATGCTCGTATGATCATATCCTATGCTGAAATGAGCTTATGGCATGCTTTTATGAGTCCTGATGCTCATATGAATATATGCTCATATAAGTATGAAAATTCATATGAACGGATCACGAGGACGCGCACGCGAACGCATGCACAAGTACATCTTCAACACTTGGGCATAGCGGAATTCTACTGTAGCACCAGCTTGAAGGTTATATTTACCCCTGTTCCAGGATCACGAACCACGTACTGGTTAGCAGTCAAAAAAATTGTAGTAAGATAATTGAAATTAGAGCTTTGTTGTTTTCTACGCGCCATCATGTCCCTTTCTATTTGCTTATGTGTGTGTCATCACGCAGCAGAGAACTTCTATACCAAAATATTCAATAAAATCAAACCTTGCCTAAATTTCGCTTACCATGCCATCATTACGGCAAAATGTGCTGCAAAAGATCCGGTAACATTAATGGCTTAGTAGTTGCTTAGTTAAAAACACTAAGAAAGGTTCCCTGCATAGTAACGGTCAACGTTAATGGCTGTAATAGCTGCTGGCTAGTATAAGTGCTGCGGAAGTAGTAAAAAACTTCTGGAACTACTAAGCACACTCGACTAACTGATTGCTAACGTTTTGTCTAAGAGTGTAGTTACGCTGTAACTACTTCATGGTTGCACTGTTCGTATATTCAGTTATTTCCTACCAACTTGCCGAAGTTCCCACGTTTCCTACAGTGTTTTACGATGGGCAGTCTTATATAGGCAATTACTCAGTGTAGTGTGGTTAAACGAGCGCAGGTGTTGAGAACCTGGACAGCGGGATCGGCGTCTACGCACCTGACGCCGAGTCGTACACCATTTTCGCTGATCTGTTCAACCCCATCATCGAGGATTACCACAAGGGCTTCAAGATTACAGACAGGCACCCACCGACAGACTTTGGTGACATCACCACGCTGGTGAACCTAGACCCACAGGGGCAGTTCATCATATCCACGAGGACACGCTGTGGCCGATCATTGCAGGTGAGTGGCCAAAGATGATCGAATATGTCCAAGGTCTTAAGTGTGAGCCACTTTGACACATAAGAAAGCGACCTATTTTTTATCTATTACGTTTGCGAAAATTAACACCTAATATGCGGCCACCAGTGAGGTAGTTTACTCAAATAGTTAGCACCCCACAATATTTCATGAGACCGAAAAAAACATCTCTCTTAATCCACCACGGTGGCCTAGTGATTGTGTTGCTCAACGGTCGCGAGATGTGCTCTCAACCGCGGCAGCCGCCCTTTCGATGGAGGAGATAATGCCTTAGGCCCACATACTTACACAAGGGTTCACGTTAAAGAACTTCGGCACAATGAAATTTCCAGAGCCCTCCTAGACGGCGTCTTTTATAATCACGTGGTAGTTTTAGAACGCTATACCCCACCCCATCAATCATTATTTACACATCTCACTTACACCTTTATTGCGCCCTTCAATATGTTACGCCACTGGGCGCACTAAGCTTTCATTAACCAGCAAACGGATCTGAAACAGTACAAGACCCCTTTTCCTGCGGCCCGATAGCACTGTTCTAAATTTAAGAATTACCAAAATGGCGGAAAGTAAGCTTTACGTGGACGTTTTAAAATAAAAACTTCAGGCAAATTTGGAGTGGGACCCCTTCCTAACGGTTTTTCTTTTCTTTTCCGGTGTTTACGATAAAGTTACTTATAAAAACATCCCCTATAATTTATTTCTTTGCATTGCCTTTAGTTCTTATTATTGTACCTTCTAAATGACTGTATCTTTTGACGTCAGCTTCTTTTGCAGTCGCCGCGGAACTACCGAACGATATTACCGATGATATCCTTACGAAAACACGTTATAAATAATGGCAGTTCTTGGTGGGCACAACATTCTTCGCCTTAGTTCTAGGCGTTCCTCAGCGGTGAAAGCATTCATACGGCACGTTACGTCGATATACAACGCAGAAGATATTGCTGCGCGGTAATTTCATCACATGTGACAATTTTAGAAAAACTAACTCCATATTACAGAAGAAAACTGGCTCCATACAGATTATCATATTGGGCCATGAATTTCCGACTCACCCGAAAAACAGCACTCTTATGACTCCCTGCACATGTTTTTGACTCTACGAAACAGACGACACTCAGACACAATGCGGTGGTCACCGAGTGCTGCTAAACCAAATTACGGGGTTTTTTTACAACAATATCACCACTCCTTGCTTTCGTGCCTTATAGAGTGACGCCCTGCACCTTTTCTGGCGTTGCGCTTTGCCCATAATTGAATAGAGAAAAAGGGCAGGCTGAGAAAAAATGGCCCGAATCTACTTGTTACACAGTAAATGTCGTCGAAAGACGACAGTCTTGCGTCTATAGAGAGTGAACCAAACGTTTATTCATGTTCTGTGGAAGAATATCAGTCAAAAGTATTCTGAAAGAGCTGCGTTAGATTGCATCGAGCGTGTAATGGAGCCGAACAAGTGCATCTAGGCACGTTATACACGAGCGCCATCTAGCAGTTATCTTTGAAAACGAAGGCATGCGCGACCGCAGAGAAAGATGCGTGTCAGTCACGCAGGTGATAAGGTGTAGAATGCAAAGCGACGGGCAGGTGCCACCAACGTGCCGTCTTAGCAAAGCGTTGGAAATACCTTCCTGAGCATCGCGTTGCACTGTCAGCGCAGAGTGTTAAACGCTACAGTCCTTACAGTGTTTTGTGTGTGTCCTCTTTTAGTATAAAGGCAGACATACCAAACATAGACATGTTGTTATGGCGCCTCAGATATGCGCAATATTTCAATTGAAAATCGCAAAATTATGAACGCTAAACCTTGAGGAATATTGGTGGGCGCTTCAAATAGGGTTCACCGTTCGATGCCGTTTGAGGTATCGTTATGGCGGACAAACAGACAAATGTACAGGCAGATAGACAGACCAAAATGTTTCCGTCGAAGGTCCTTAAGAAAGACTATCGTCTTTAATAAAAGAAAAAAAAAAGAACGTGCATGGGCAGCGCACATTGTCGAGTTTTGCTGGCTGCCGTTTCCGGGCGCCACCAGCGTGCTGTTCGCGAATGGTTTCTAAATTTTATACCGCCAGTTTACATTGGTGGCCGAACACGGGATTTTATATGCGACAGGTGTTGTGCACTGCAGAAATGGCTTATCACTTTCTTCGAACAACTTACTCTGTTCCCTTTTTATTCAATCACATGGCAGCACATGTCACTCACATTGAAAAAACCACATGAACACCAGCACCTAAAGTCGTTTTCTTGAGTTTGTGTGAATCTCCGTGTACGTAAGGCATTGCTGCTATATTGTGCGTACGTGTGAGTTCCTCTTTTTGTTTTTGTCTTTTGGCGCTCTTCAACGATTTAACGCCAGAATAGTTTTTACCCTATCGTGCTTTAACGAATAACATGAATCTAAGAGCAGACAAGCTCTTGCATTCGGGCCTCAGTGGAATGACGGCATCGTAGTTTTTTGAAATCGCACCCAAGTCCTTAGGCTCAGTAGCCTGACACCTTACCAGCTACGCTACCATGGTGGCCGAGCGTGTGAGAATTAGACAAGTGGTTTCCAAAGCTTACCGCAGAGTGAGCATACCTGTATGGTTCTGCCGCTTGGTGTGCGTATCAAAGACTGACGATCTATGACACATGTCTCATGCAGCTTCCTGACGCATGCCTTTTATGGTGCGACGTTCTTGCACTTATCCTGCGTTCATGACACGCCTTGTGCTTCAGTGGCTTTCCGCTGATTGATCACGCGTATAGGCCCCAGATCAGAAGAATACGAACCACAGAAGCGCGTGCTGAAATCGCCGTCTACGCCACATAACTAGTCGCGAGCCATCTGGTGTTAACATTACTTTGACGGAATAGCTCACGAGAGCATCAATCTCAGGAAATTTGCCAGTGAAATGCTCGACAACATACGTCTCTGACTATAGCCAGCGCCGACGACAACAAGATACGGACGGCAATGGTCCGTGTACTTTTGCTCGCAGGTGTATATTTATGCTACAGTTGGTAAAGCGGCTTTTTATGGGTTGGCCAGATAGGCCTAGATTCGATTCAATCTGTTCGCAGGGCTACCCTTTCAACCCCTGTCTCAGTGAGAATCAATACAAGGAGATGGAGAACAAGGTGATTCAAGTGCTTAATTCTCTGGAAGGAGAGCATCATGGCACCTACTACCACCTGACTGGCATGACGAGAGAGACGCAGCAGCGGCTCATCGATGAACACTTCCTGTTCAAGGAGGGCGACCGCTTTCTGCAGGCGGCCAACGCCTGCCGCTTCTGGCCGACGGGCAGGGGCATCTTCCACAACAATGCCAAGTCGTTCCTTGTGTGGGTCAACGAGGAGGACCACTTGCGCATCATCTCCATGCAAAAGGGCGGGGACCTGAAGGAGGTCAGTTTTCAAAGGAGTTTTGCTCACTACCTTGTTCCATGCGTGCTAAGTTGGAGGATTGTAACGTATACATATGTTTAGTCAGATGGTATCAATGCCAGTGGTCAAGTGGAGTCTTTTCTGACGCCACATGCGCATCCTGCTGCAAATTACATATTAAAGCAAGCCACCTTACACTAGCATATTGCGGCAGAAGGCAAATTAGAGAAGAAAGAGAGAAAGCAGTTTATTTGCACTTGTGAAAGAGTATGGGTGATAAGGGTAATACGCAGGGTCTTCTTTCACCGTCTACTTCCCTTCTTTGACGTTGGCCAGAACCAGGTAGGTTCTGATAGCGGCGCGCTCTGGACGGATCACTTGCCCTTAGCCTGCGTTGCCATCAAATATTATGAAAGCATACCCATAAGCCGAAATCACCTCTTTCACTAACCTACTCACGCTCGTAATGCGGAGCAGCATAGATGCAGAATACTTCAACTGGACAACGTAAACGGTGTGTTTTCTGATGACCACGGCTGCATGCCTTTTGTTCTACAAAATCACCTAATTTTCACTTTTTCACTTCTGGCGCACGTAGCAAACAAATGGCGTTAAAGGACTCCAAAGCCATGTAAAGACCCGCGTTTATGCTTAGGTTAGTCAGTAGAACTAGTTTCGAGCGGCACTTTTTGCTTTCTTTCAAACCACACTGTCAAGCACCGATGCAAGTTTTCGAAAACAGCTATAAAAACATATTGTCACGGGTAAAGGCTGGGCAAAAAGACAGAGGACGACAAAGTGATGAGCGTGGACAGCACCCACGGTTCCTCTGAGAAAGCGGCATCGAAGCGGCTGCTCATTTGTTCTGTTATTAGAGACCTCGTTTTCTCTGGTCACACCGTCATTCTGTATCCTGTTATTTTCACCTCGCGACATTGGTGGAGGTGCTGGACTTCTCCAACTGAAGTTTGGGATACCTCCGCGCCCTGGCACTTCGAGTTCGCCACCGCAACCCGTTCCTGCAGTGGTTACTGACGTCCACCGCTACAGTCGCTGGCAGTGAGGCCTCAGTCCCGAGGCAATCCCGCTCGAACTTCTCCAGAAACACACCGTGCTTGAAAAAATGGCTACTGGAGGGCCTTCACAGCTCACTGTTGATCAGCCTCTAATTACCGAGACCTTTCACGATGAGATCTATGAGGACGTTGAAGACTGCTTAGCACAGTATGAGCGAGTCGCCAAGGCCAACCTCTGGCCCACTGAACAAAAGTTCTCGCACGTCTACTTTGCTTTGGCAGACAGCGCTCGTACGTGGTACGAGAACGACGAGTCAACGCTGTCTACGTGGGATGAATTTCGGCAGGAAATTCTCGGGACATTGGCAAACACTGACCGCCGCGATTCTGCTCTGCAGATCATCGAGGCACGAATACAGAAACCAAACGAGAGCGTTGCCGTGTTTGCGGAAGACATGGCCCACCTATTTCGGTTGGCTGACCCCGAAATGCCTGAAGGTAAAAAAACTCCGACATTTGATGAGGGGCGTCAGAGAAGAGCTGTTTGCCGGTCTCCTATGCAACCCACCAACAAGCGTAGCATAATTTGTCAAAGAGGCTACGAAAACCGAGCGAGCACTGCAGCAAAAACGCCGATACCATGACCAACCAAACAGCACATCTTCCAGCCTCTCTGTTTAGACTGCCGGCAGTCAGTGTTGTCTGCGTGAGCTCATTCATGAGGTGGTTCGGGGGGAGATCCGAAACCTTCTTGTGACTCTGCAAGAAATACCATGGCTTGCGTTGCACAAGTTGTGTGGCCAAAACTCCACCAGGCATTTTCATTGCCCGAATCGCTCTCTGACCAGCGGTCTGTAAGCTACGCATCCGCCGTCCGTCAACCCACTCCAGCGACATACAACTCGTCACCACTGGCTTATCACGACGTCAGCCAAGGGCCTTACTGCGAGCTGTGGGCCCTAGCTTCCCATCCGCCACTGCCATATCCACAGTCTCACGTGCCTTTGCAAACGTTGCCGATGTACACTCCGCCGACATCTACATCTTCGTCGCAAGATATGCCCTCCAGTCGACCAATCATCCGTAAGACAGACTTGTGGCGCACCGTCGACCATCAACCACTTTGCTTCTATTGCGGCCGGCCATATTTTCCGCAATTGTCCGCACCGTCAACAGGAACATCAGAACTTTCTATAAACCTCCCGCCGTTCTTATTTCGATAACCACCGTGACAGCAGTGCAGAACCGCAAGCACAGCAACCCGATGTGCCGTATCATCGACCCCGTTCTCATTCACCTGCACCTAACTCCTCTTTCACCTGCACCTAACTCGCCGCAGCAGCGCAGTTACGCCGAGGTAGTCCGGGGCTGATCTCCTAGCCCTCGTCGGGGAAACTAAGAGCAGCAACCTTCGGGAGGAAGGTTTCCGCCCATCAAGATGCTATCACACCTCAAACATCTTCTGTACGACACGATACGACGATTAATACCATCGATCGTACGACGAACGATACCAAGGACGATACGACGTCACTGACATCAACGGAAATCATAAGCGCCAATCTAGACATTCATATACACGGACACCTAGTAACAGCGCTGGTAGATACTGGTGCGGACTTCTCTATTATCAGCCGTAAACTCGTCGACTGCCTGAAAAAAGTCAGAAAAATATGGAGGGGCCCGAAAATAGGAACGGCAGAGGGTCAATTGGTGATGCAGATGGGCAAATGTACCGCTTGAATTAATGTCGGCAGTTCAAATTTCGTCGCTACTTTCGTAATTTTACCGGAAGCCTGCAAAGACCTGATTTCGGGAATGGACTTTCTGGGTAAATACGGCGCCGTTATCAACATTCTTGAGAGATAGGTTACGTTTTGGATGGCCCCAGATCAAGTTTCGGATGGGCCCTGTACACACCAGTGACGCAAACCTTTGCGCGTTTTCAACGACAACGTGACCATCCCACCATGGTCGAGTGCACTCGTGGCTGTCACATGTGACACGTCGAGCAATTCTGAATACACCTCAGAGCAAATTATAACGGAGCTACTCAGCCATGGTTTATCTATCGCAAGAGACGTCGTGAGCATAAAATGCTGACACACGCACATCCTTGTTACGAACTTCAGCTCTGAACGCCGACATCTAACGAGGGGCATGGCAGTCGCGTACATAAAAGAGCTCGCCGAGGTGACAGACTGCCGAACTCTTGAGAAAGATCATTGAACTAATCTGCCCCCCGCACCTCTATCTGTTAATATTGGCCCAAGTTTGCTGCCAGCGCCGAAGCAAAGTATCATGCAGCTTATTAACAAGATTGAAGATTGTTTCTCTTCGACGTCCAGAGTCCGTCAAACGCAACTGAGGAAACATCGAATTATAATGAACGACATGACCAGACCCATCCGGCAAAACTCTTACCGGGTAGCTCCACGAGGGCGTGAAGCCATCGAAAACCAGGTGCGACAGATGCTTGAAGACGACGTTATTCAGCTGTCGAAAAGCCCTTGGGCTTCGCCGGTTGTATTAGTGAAGAAAAAAAAGTTGGCACGTAATGTTTGTGTGTGAATTACCGCAAGCTGAATCATGTGACAAAAAAGACGTCTACCCACTTACACGTATCGACGATTCACTCGATCGACTACGGCACGCCTGCGGCACGACTAGATAGAAGTCGATGATAGAAGTCGATGAAAGAGACCGGGAGAAATAAGCTTTCGTGACACATGATGGCGTTTTTTAATTTGAAGTACTTCCAGTTGGCTTGTGCTTAGCACCGGCAACGTTCAGCGGCTAATGGATACAGTGCTATCAGGCATCAAGCGGCAGACGTGCTTAGTGTATTTAGATGACGTCATCGTATTTTCTGCCAGATTCAACAAACACGCCAGGCGATTGCACAGAGTATTTCAAGCTATCCGATCCGCCGGACTAACACTTAAGCCGGAAAAATGTCCCTTCGGCTTCGAAGAGCTTCTGCTCCTGGGGCATCTTGTCAGTAGTGAAGCTGTGCGGCCTGACCTGGAAAAAATAGCTGCCGTTACGAATTTTTCATCGCCAACTGACAGAAAGATGGTCAGACGGTTTTTAGAACTGTGTGCGTACTACCAATGCTTCATTGAGAACTTCTCGCGCATAGGCTCGCCGTTGACCCACCTTACCAGAGAAGACTTCACATTCGTATGGAATGAAGAACAGCAAATATCATTCGACGATCAGCGGCAACGCCTTCAGAAGCCACCAGTCGTCGCACACTTTGATGATGAAGCCCCGACAACAGTGCACACCGACGCTAGCAATGTCTGCTTAGGAGCTGTAGTCGTGCAGAGGCAGGATAGCGCCAATCGAGTAGTTGCTTAAGCGAGCAGGACTCTTTCACATACAGAATAAAATGATTCCACTACAGAAAAAAAAGTGCCTTGCGATGGTCTGGGTGGTTATAAAATTCCGCTCATATCTGTATGGTCGTCCTCTCAATTTTGTCAGCGAACATCACTCCCTCTGCTGGCTGACGATTTTAAAAGACCCTTTAGGACGGTTGGCGCGCTGGAGCCTAAAGCTTCACGAATTCGGCAAGACAGTGGTCTACACATCAGGGAAACGACATTCAGACACTCATTGCCATTCTCGTCCGCCATACGAACCTGTGACAGCAGATGACGATACAGCCGTTGTCGGAGTTGTAAATACGGCCACTGTCACTGTCGCACAGCTGCAACGAGATGACCCCAAACTAGAACCCATAATACGTTTTCTAGCGGGTCGCACTTCAGCTGTACCTTGACTGCGAGAGGACTTTCGTTATTTTGCTTGCGCAACGACGTCCTGTATCAGATGAACTTCACGCCACACATAAACGACTTCTTACTTGTCGTCCTAAGGAGTGAAGTATTACAGGCATGCCACGATCAACCAACATCCGGTCACTTCGGTTACACGTGCACGTTGGGCATAGTGAGGCAGAATTACTACTAGCCAAGACTGGTGGCGACCGTTCAACACTGTGGTCGGGCTTGCCTTGATCGCCAGCGCAGAAAAGTCCGACCCGTCAAAAGAGCACGCCTCTTCCATCCTATTGGCATGCCGGTTACTTCATTCGCTCAAGTCGGAATGGATCTTTTGGGCCCATTTCCAACCTCATCGGCAGGTCGCACGTGGATTGTAGTAGCCACCAATTACCACACTCGTTACGCCGAAACCAAGGCCCTGGAGAGGGGCACGGGAAGGGAAGCAGCCCGATTTTTTGTAAAGAATGTGGTGCTGAGGCATGGCGCTCCGTCAGTAGTAATAACTGACAGAAGAACTGCATTCGCAGCCAACTATTACAGACAGTTTTAGGACTTAGTAGCACATCCCACTGGTGAACAATGGCGTTTCATCCGCAAGCGAATGGTTTTACAGAGCGTCTCAACAAGGCACTTGCGGATATGCTCTGCATGTACGTCGATGTGGAGCATGAAAACTGGGACGAGATCTTGCCTTATGTCATGTTCGCCTATAACACGGCTCATCAAGAAACAACAAGAACAACGCCGTTCCGCCTTCTTCATTGTCGTGAAGTCACCACTTCGGTGGAAGCTATGCGGCCGCACGAGTGCGAAGACGCCGAAACGGATGCTGATTATATCACTCGGCTTGCCGAGAAGCCCGACAACTTGCACGCCTACGTATTAGTCGCCAGCAGGACTACGATTCAAGACGGTGCAACTTTCGTCACCGACCAGTCTCCTACGAGCCAGGAAAGAAAGTGAGTTTGGATATGGACTCCTATTCGGCGCCGTGGCCTCTCAGAAAAACTGTTAAGAAGGTACTTCGGTCCCTATAAAGTTCTACCACGTCTCAGTGACATTAATTATGAGGTTGTTCTTTATACGGTGCACTCCTTAAGGCATCGAAGGTATGCTCCAGAAGTTGTGCACGTGGTACGAATGAAGCCTTATTTCTCAGAATGAACTCATGCGTTTCCAACGAGTACAAACCACTTTGACTATAAAGCATCGGCACGATGCTTTCTTGAATGGGAGGCTACTGTCATGGCTAAAGGCTGGGCAAGAAGACAGAGGATGACGAAGTGCTGAGCGTGGACAGCACCCATGGTTCCTCCGAGGAAGACGACGTCGAAGGTTGCTCTTTTGTTCTGGTAATACAGACCTCATTTTTCCTGGTCGCATCGTCGTCCTGTATGCTGTTATTTTCACCTCGCGACAATATATAAAATCACCGCATGGATTAAGATGAGGGATGAGAGTGGGCTTTGGGATTAAAGATAAAGTAAGATCGGAAAACTCAATCTAGTATAAATCAGAATAATCACCTATCAGTATAAACGCTTCGACAATGAGGTGCCGAATTCGTAGTTTGAATGTAAACATTCGACAGAGTCTCTCTTGTTGGGTATGAAACTGGGAGATGATTTAGACTCCAGCCAAAAGATTTGAAGAAACCCGACGTTTTGAAACCAACTTGGTTCCGTCCTCAGGGGTGCCTGCAGAGCTACGTAGCAGCGGCGTCTTCAAAGCGCTTGCGGGGCGGGTAATTACCGTCTCTCTCTGTCTCGCTTTGCCGTGGAGCGCAGTCCATGTGTATACATGGTGAAAGGGTTCCGAGAGAGTGGTTGATGTTATGGGCTGTCCTCTGTATGTGCCAGGACTCGAGTGACAACCTTCTCCTTCAGTTAGGCTCGCTTTCAAGGACGGCTGTCGCTTCGAAATTTATTCGGAGATTTAACGTCTCAGCATGTTCGGTGAGTGTACTGTGCTCTTTGAAGAGCTTCCATACACCGTTGGCGCGATGCTTCAGTCGTTCTGGTAGGTTTTTCTCCTCGCTGGTATACGAAGAGGTGCACTCGGCGCACGGAATTTAGTAAAGTGATTGAATGTGTGAGTGAAAAATATTAATAATAGAGAGTTTGCAGGTTAATCACGGCCCTTTACACAGGAAGGTGGATGGGGTCCTTATTCTGGGACCCCGCTGGACAAGGCCGCTAACCGCGCCCGTTGGACTAAAGCTCTTTGAGCCTCCAGCCCTGAACAATTGAATAGGGCTGCCCCCTATGTCTGTATTGTCGAGGAAGGGTTAGGAGAAAAAGAAGGACTCATTTTACATGCCCATACCATGTGAAAGTTATCAGAGATATCCCAACAGGGAGGGCAGCGCCCATCGACTTTCGAGTCAAAATGTTTCACTACTGCAGGACACAACAAGGTGTTGGCCTGCAGGCGCCTTAGGGTTCGTTCATCGGCCTTACTCAGGCCCTTAGCACGCACCGGGAAAAGCCGATGTTGTTTGCAATAGTACACCAGAATTTTTCCAAATAGTAAAAGCAATTGGCTTGTCTCTGAGCCGGAAAAGCATGAGGGAGGTGCCCGGTGGTTGAGCGCGCGTACGGCCGCATCCGCAGCCTCACTACCTCTAAGAACCAGGTGGCTCGGAGTCCAAACAATGCATTTTGGTGAGGGTCTGAATTCCTGACGGCTCGCTTTCGAATATTATAGGCTACAGGTGATACCTCGCCTGAAGATAATTTTCACAGGCTCGGCGTGAATCTGTATTGATTATCCTAGAGTCCGTTTGCGAGGCAGCAAGTGCTATTGCTACCTCCTCAGTGCGTGTGGAGTTGGAAGCCCGATCAGACAGCCCGTTAACGCGTTTGTTTTGGGGAACTACAGCGGCCATGTAGAATCCAGCGGGAGACGGCCCTGCCACATTAACGTAGTATACACCTGGCTTAGGTTCATTTTGGTGATCGAGGACCGCAGTGCGCACCCCTCCTCTGCCTTCGTGTGTCTGCGAGTGCATGTTTCGAGGAAGGGGAGGAACCCAGAGCTTGTGGCGACACAGCTCAGGAAGTCTGCATGTCTCCTCTGGAATGCAGTCACGTTTTAATTGCAGGCGGCCTAACAAGCGGCGCCCAGATACTGTCTCCGAAAGTCGCGTATTTTGGTTGACGAGGTTTGCCTCCTTCAATTCTTTATAAGAGTTTAGCCCCCCCCCCCCCCCGAGCCGACAACTTGGCATTGGCGGTGGTTACCTCAAAGTCTAAAGCTCGCTTTGTAGCCTTAATATAGAGGGCGTCGATGCACTGGTCGTGTTGCTTTGTAGTGCGAAGATAGGGTACAGAGTAAAGGATCCGGCTGAGTACAAAGGCATGGACGAGTCGAAGCATATTCCTGCCCTTCAACCCACCGCATTTGTTGGAAACGCTGTGGATCATACGTCCAACCTGTTCGCCTATGCGTTTCAGTTTGGTAATGGTGGAGTCCGGTCTGAGCCTGTTATGAATGAACAGGCCCAGGATACAGATCTCCTGGACTCCTCTGACAGGAGCACCTATCAAGAAGGTATGTAAGTTCGTGTAGTCTTTGGGGTTGGCTCTGACGTGCAGAAGCTATGATTTTGCAGGAGCGCATTGGAGACCACAGCCGAATGCATATCTATGGACTATATAGGCGGCCCGCTGGAGGTGGTCTTCCATTTCTCCAAGGGTACCTTCAGTAGTCCAAATTGTTATAACATCCGCGTAGAGTGCGTGATGAATTCCTTTTACCCGGGCCAATTGATAGGAAAGCTGCACCATAGCAATGTTGAAGAAGAGTGACAAAACGACTCCTTGGGGAGTACTCTTGTGCCCGTAGTGTGTGGGCCGTATTCATCATCCTCAATTTTAAGGAAGGCCTGACGCTTCGAGAGGAAGTTTCTTACGTACACAAATGCCTTGTCACCGCAATCTCAAGAGCTCAGATTTGCTAGAATCAGAATCAGAAATTAGAATATTTTTATTTTTACGTCAATCAAAGCAGAGAGTACATAATTAGTATATACAGAAGAAGGTCCCATAGTAAGAACTGAATTGAGACCTCCTGTACATGATAATAAAGTCCACAACAAAATAAATTGGCAACTCATGGACTTAATAATAAGAATGTTAATATAATAATAATAATGATAATTCGCATCAAGTAAGGAAACAACTTATAAACAGCGTTAACAAAAAGCACCGAACAAGTAATGTGCCATAGTCAATGAGAGCTATGACAAAGCTGGAAACAATTTAAAAGGAATAAACAGTAATGCAACATAGCAAACCTCAAACCAATAAACAAATATAAAACAAATATAGAAATCACAGATAACGAATACAAGAATGAGAAGAGATGAGAAGATAGAGAAAAACTACCGAATGAAAACCCCTAAAGCAGGAAAGAACCGGAATAGCACAAATCAAGCAGAAAACGTTTAAGTTCAGATCGGAACCTAGGGGCATTTAGTGATTCTAGAGTGGACGGTAGTGAATTCCACGTAGCAAGTACTGAGAAATGTAGCGACTGCTTGCCGCAATTTGTTCGAACGATGGTAAAATGAAATTACTGTTTCCAGCAAGTCTAGTATTGTTAGCATTAATGAGGGATGCCCTTGGCATTATAGACACCGGAATATCATTCTGTAGTGCCCTAAAACTAAAATGTCGAGATTACATTTATTAAGATTGGACACACTTAGAATATTGTGGGAGTGAAATAACTGATTCGCGTTAACAGAACATGATGAAAACGTTATTAGACGAATGGCCCGGTTTGGAATGGTCTGCAATGATACCAGGTGACTGCTGTATGTGTTGCTCCGTGATTCAATGTTGTAGTTAAGGTGAGAATGAACGGAAGAATAATAATGCGATAAGAAAGTAAAAAAGGAGAAATGCAATCGCGCTTTGATAAGAACGCTTATACCATGAGCCATTTTCTTTTTTACATTAGACACATGAAGATGAAATTTAAGGTGGCAGTCGAGTTCAACACCTAAAAATGTACAGTGATCAACTGGAGTGATAAAGTGACGGTTGATGGAAATGGATTGAGAAAGATGGGACGGACGTTGGCGTGAGGTAAAAATGACAGTATTCGTTTTATTATGGTTCATTTGCACCTTGTTCTGTGTACACCACGAGCAGATATTCAAAAGATCTTCATTTAGAATACTTTTTAATGTGGATAGGCAGCCGTTATAATCAAATATTGTCGTGTCGTCCGCGTATAGAGTACGCTTAGATGAGGAAAGGCTAGTCGGCAAGTCATATGTAAATTAAAAAGACTGGCAAACCTAAAATGGACCGCTGCGGTACACCTATGTTAGTAGTTTCTTTTTAGAGTAAGATCCAGAAATATTGACTATTTGTTTTCTGTCCTGTAGATGACTTTTGATTAGAAGCAAAGGTGGACTGGTTATTTCAATAGCTTCTCATTTAGCGAAAATAATGGGATGAATAATGGTGTCGAAGGCCTTAGATAAGTCTATAAATATTCATGCTGCAAATTCACCTGCATCAATTGCCTTTTTGAGGTAATCAGTAAGTGTTATAAGCACTAGATTTGTCGAAAACCCAGAACGAAAGCCGAATGAATGGGGGTAAAGAATACTGAATTTGTTTAAAAATTTGATAATGCGCTTCTCGATTATTTTTTAACAATATTACTTAGAAATGGGAGAACGCAAATAGGTCTATAATTCTGCGACACTGTACGATCACCTTTCTTGAAAACAGGAATGACGCGTCCGTGTTTCAGTTCACGAGGATAAATACCAGATTTAACAGCGAGGTTTATGATTGGTGAAAGAACGTGGGCAATGTGGGCAGCAATCATTTTGGTATCCCGAGCTTTCATATTAATCAAGGCCAGCACTCGTGGACTCAAGGGCCTTAATAATCAAAATTACTTCATCAGTAGTAGTCGCGAAAAGGAAGAATGAATGAGGTAGGTGGTTCAAAGACACTTCACAACATGAAGCGGAACCAGAGGAAGTAATAAAGAAAGCATCACAAAAGGCACCTGCGATATCCTATGAATTACTATATGTCAAGATGTTATGCACAATCCTTATATAGCGTTCTGGTTGCTGCAGTTAGGATAAGCGTTCACGATTTTCCATTTCTTTTTAGCGTTATTACCACACTCGGCAACCTTTAGCTCGTTGAAAATTCTCTTCGCATTCCTCAGCTGAGCGCAAAAAGAGTTAGAACATTTTCTATAACGGGCAAGTATTTTGGTATTGAAAGGCTGTATCTTGTTTTTATACATATCTTCTTGAGACCGCATAGTTTTGAGAAGGTTATCTGTAAGCTAAGGGTTTTGTGAGGAGGCTATCTTTCTTCTGCACATCTGCTTATGAGTATGGTAGCTGAATTGTGATGATAGCGCAGCTAAAAACTGTAAGAAAGCTTTCTGGGGGTCAATATACGATATATCGTCTGACCACTCTGTTTTAGCCAGGCTTTTCTTTAGCTCTGGTTTATCAAGTGTAAATCTGTAATTCGTATTGTTCTTTGAAGATGATACATTCTGGAAGCGTAAAACGATAGGGTAATCATCCGTAATATCAGTAGTAACAGTTCTTGCATTAGATTCTTCAAGTAAATTAGGTAATGCATGATCACCCAAGCTGCCATCATTATTCATTAGACAGCGCATAGGGAGAGTAATCAAACATTCGTAACCATAGCTATGAAAAGTACTAGAATAATTAGCAGAATTAGGGGAAGCAGTATCCAAGAGATTAATGTTGATGTCACCTAATATTAACACGTTGCATTCAGCATGCGATATTTCTTTCATAACATGATCAAGAGCACTGCAGAACCAAGAAATTGACGAAGAAGGCGAGGGGTAAATACAGCCCACGAGTAAGTTCTTGCTGGCGATGTTGATGACAAAGTAATCGAACTCAATAGAAACTAATTCAAAGTTCGGAATAATAAGTTCAAAGTCATTACGACGTTTATACGGAAAAGTAAGGGAAACAAAAATAGCCGCACCACCGTGAGCACTCGTTGCTTAATGGGAGTATTCAGAGCAGTAAGATTTCAAACAATATAGGTAATTATCATTATGACCAAGCCATGTCTCGGAGACACATAATTGAAAAGGCCTCATTATGTGTCGAAAAGAGTTTGTCAAATTCATCATGGTGCTCGCGAAGACTTCTTGCATTCAAGTGAATGACTGAATGACAGTCGTACGCCATGAATTTATTCAGCGCGGATGGTGTCAAATAAGAAGCCATGATTGGTGAAGAATGAATTTATGCGTAGTGATAGATGCTATTGGTTGAAAACGGAAAGGCCAGACTCATCAGCAATGCGACAGACACGGCTTTCATTATTTTTCTAGCCTTAATCTGGCAATAATTAGTCCACAAGTGATTTCAGTTGTGTGCTTTTTTTAGTGTCAGTGCCCTGGAAAATAACGCCTTATTCTGAGGTGCGAAGTGGTCGGTAATAAAAATAATATGGGTGCCATCAGGCATGTGGTTGTCACCAAGACAAAGCCTTGCCTTACGTGCTTTGCTGACAAAGTCACTCTTTTTTTTCCCGAGAGCAAAATCTCGTGATTAAGTTCTTCTTTCCCTTATCTTTAGTTGAAACTCGATGAACAACGTCGAGAGCTGAGGGAGTAACTGGACATCCAATTTTCTTGGAAATTGTTTCCACTACGGCCGCGCAGTCTTCACCCTGAGTGCAGGGAATTCCCCTTATCTCGACGTTATTCATGCGTGAGTATTGCTCGAGCTGTGACACCTTGCGAGACAGTGAACTATTTTCATTCTTAAGGGCTTTGTTTTCAGCTACCAAAGAGGCCTTTTCACGTTCAGTTTGTCAACCAGATCATTCAGGAATTTTAAACTGTACTCGAGGCTGCCCACGTGCTTCTATGATGAACGCTACCATGACGAACGTTATCAAAGGCGCCTTTAAGATCGAAAGCAAGAATAGCCTTGTCGTTGTGTCGCATGACAGTGGGTTCTGTTATGTCACAATACAACTGAAGAAGGACATTCTGAGCAAACATATGTGGGCGAAACCCAAACATAGTGTCTGCCAAGAGGCCCTTAGTTTCCATGTATGGAGAGAGACGATCCCGAACCATTCTCTCCATAAGTTTGCCCACACATGAAGTTAGTGAGATAGGCCTCAGGCGGTCGGTATTCACCATGTTTCTTGCCTGGTTTAGGATAATTTAGCAAATGACACCGGGGGCCCTGTCCATTGTTGGCCGGTTTTTCGGGTGGTGAAGGAGGCGGCCCACGTACACAAAGGCACATGCGCGGTGCGAATCCCTTCCTTCTTGAAGATTCGCGGCAACATCTCGCTAACTCCCTGAACGTGTGGAACCAGTAGGCGTTTCGGGGGGCTGCCAATTATTGTTGATTGGGGTTTTCGTATTTTCTGTTACTGTGCGCGGCGGGTGGCGGCTCGAATGAAGTCTTTTTTGGTACCCATTTTTTCTTAGGTCCTGCAATTACGTGGGTCTCTTCTTTCTTTCGCTTCCGTGACATTGGAGCATAAGTTCTTAGCTCTCTGGAGTAGCGTGGTCACAACCGAGGCCTTGTGGCAGGCGGGGTGAGAAGAGTCAAATTGAAGGTAGCGGCCAGTGTGCATTGGCTTCCTGTGAATAGAAAACTCCAGGCCGTCACGCTTTCTTGCCACCTGGACGTCGAGAAAGGACAGGCAGCGCAGTCGCCGAACATGCTGAGACGTTGGATCACCGAATAAATTTCGAAGCGATGGCCATCCTTGAAAGCGAGCCGAACTGAAGGAGAAGGTTATCACTCGAGTCGTGACACATACAGAGGAGAGCCCATAACATCAACCGCTCTCTCGTAACCCTTCCCCAAGTGTATACACATGGAACTGCGCTTCACGGCAAAATGAGAGAGAGAGAGGGGGGGGGGGGCATTATCAGCCCCATGAGTGCTTTGAAGACGCTGCTTCTACATAGCTCCGCAATCACCCCTGAGGAGGGAAGCCAGTCGGTTTCTGAACGTCGGGTTTCTTCAAAACTTTTGGTTGGAGTCTTAATCATCTCCCAAATTCGTGGTTGCCATGTGATCCAAGTGCTGAGCCGTAAGGTGAAAACCTTACGTGCCTCGCCGATCAACAGAAGTGAGCGTTAACAATAACGATACAAAAAGCTACGTGATCAGAAATTAAGTCTTCAACATGAGACGGATTACCGAAAATTGTCACATCATGGCGTGAAATAAAGTGACAAATGACGTCACATGATCAGAATATCTCACGAAGTTATGGCGAGGTCGAAGGTAGAGCAAAACTGGGTGACGTGCAGAAAGCGTTCAGTAGGGCGTGGAGGGAGGGGAGAAAAGAGAAGTACATCAACATATATAAGAAGAAGGTCACATCACAAGTTAACCAGCTAACACAGTCGGTGCGAGTGGCCTTCTTTGTCCTTCGAGGCATGGGGTTGGTTTACATTCGTACTAACACAACTTTTCATAGCTGTCGTATTCAACAGTGGCGTTTATTATTTTTTGAAAGCGAACGTCTTGTGGTTCCCTGGCCCTGTCAGAATGTCGGTTTTGCAAGAGATGAAAATGAAGTCATTGAAAATTATCTGGTGTAGCTGTAAGTACATATCGTTTTAGTGCTTTTTCGTGGCGTTGTTTCCGTGCTTAGTATTTGTGGCCGCATAAATATCTAAGAACTAGTTTGTCTAGAGCAATTATTTTGCCGATTGCAAGTGATACATCGGCTACAGTAAATGAACACTAGAGCAATAAGTTTTATCATTTCAAGTGATACAGCGGGTACGGTAAACAGGTATCACGCCCCTATTATGATTGGCAATTAGTTTACGCGAAGGAATGTAAAAATTACGGCACTCTCACTCTGCAATGGTGAAGTTGGTGCTTACATGTTTACCGATTCATAGAACTCTTCGAGTAGTCGTCATGCAACCGCAATGTCTTGTTCATTTGCTCTCTACTTAATTTTCCTGGGATAGTTGCCCTCAAAACAAATTGAATGCCTTTGTTCGGAAGGCGCACACAATTATGGAATATAGGGCATTTGTGTTTGAAAAAGTGACACAAACACATGCACACCGAAATGCAGTGGTAATGTGATAACCAATTATGGGCATTAAAATCATGTTCGCATCGCTCAAATCGAATGGATTATAAAAAATATGTATCGTAACCCTTCATGTTTATCAGCCTTTTTGTGTGATGAATTGTTATTAGCATTCAACTCCGTGAACAAGGCTAATAGCCTCGTGCCGGACGTTGCAAGTAGCAGACTTGTCTTCATCAAGGCTAGAACTAATTTACTTAGCGCTATATTGTACACACGCCTCGCACCCTCTCTTCCAATCTAAGCAAAGCAGAGGGAAAGGGCGACTGTTGATTCGGAGGTGCACAACGTGGCCACCGAGATAAATGATGCGAGCAAAAATAGACGATGTGTTTCGGAATAAAAAAGAGGAAATAAGGGGGGGGGGGGCATTTCGCTGAGTCATGGTTATCTGAAGAAGCACCACTTACCAATGGTATATTTGAAATTCCTATAGAGAGGTTTGAACTGTCATTGTTTTTGTTGTGCATGCATCATTTCAAATGTATTTAAGGGTGTACCCATATCCCCTTCTCCCACCAAGGAAGGTTTATACCTGCTCGCTGAAATGTATTAAACTTGTCAATGAGGTAGGTTACTCTACACTTTCCGTCTCGTGCGGACAAAAAGTTTGAGTGAAGTATGTAAAATTTGACATTGTCGAACTTTTGTCCTGGTGCAATAAAATGCTGTGCCACTTCACTCGTTCTTAGTTATTTCTTTGCCGTGTCCGCGCGATGATGGTTTAATCAAACTTTAGAGGTTTTATCTGTCTAGAACACTGCTATGCGCAAAACACTTCGCGCACTGGAACACCGGGTGTGAACTGCGAATGCACGCGCTCGAAAAGGCTGCCTTCTACCTCAAATCTATAGAGTGGCCGTCATGCGCTCTATAGCTCACTAGCTTTGAATAGATGCCTTTATTTTCTTGATTACCATATGGGCTTTCGCAGCAAATTATTTCTGTCTAGTCAGTGGTGTTTTCGAGAGACTTAGTTAAATAGCTATGCTTTAAAGAGACTTACTTGAATAACTAATGCTCTAGACCTATTGAGTGGCACAACCGAAATCTTGGAGGCCGTGAATCACATTTTTTTTTTTGCTTTGTGTCTTCTACCTTCCATAGATTGAGTGACTTGACGCGGGGACAGCATTAGGACACTGTATTTGTTAATAACACGTCAGGTCATTGCGTCACCAAATTACCGGGCAGACTTCAACCAGCAATCGCGTCCAATGTGAATATCACCAATAATGAGGGCGGGTTGGCGGCCTAAGAAGCTTGGCTCAACCATAGACTGAGCCACTTGACGCAGGGACAGTAACAGTACACTTTATTTGCTGATAATACGCCACGTCATTGCATCATTAAAATACTGGGCTAACTAAAGCTAGCAGTTGTGTCATAGAGGAATATCACCGATGGTGAGAGAGGGGAGGTGGCCTAAGAAGCTTGAATTTGTTAACAGGTGGTCCCGTTTCCCCTATGTACCGTCTATACGAACATTAGATTATAGAGATGGTGTTTGAACTAGTGCAGGTAAAATATGTTTATATATTGTCGACCCACTACGTGCCGGTCTCGTGCGAAGCCCTCCGAAGACGGTCACGGAGTTCTTGTCCGAGGCCGTGACAATGGAAAAAATGGTGCAGCAGTGATCCGATCAATACGACACGCAAGTCAGTGGCATGTCTACTGCCGACATTTTCACCGCCACTAGAACCAGCAACGACTGTCTACGTGAACTGATCCGTGATATAGTACGTGAAGAGTTGCAAAAACCTGGTGTAACACCTCATCTTATGGTTAACTCTATTGCGACTGTGATCAAAAATGAGTTGCACTAGGCCCTCTGGGACACCTTGCCTCCTGATACAGCTGCGCCAGCTCCTGCTGAATACCGCCGTGAGACAACCTACATGGAAGTCTTGAAGCACCCTGCATGCCGTTCGACCAAGTCGGCATGGACACTCTCGGGTTATTTTCCTTGGCTGCGGACAGCAACAAATGAGTGATGGTCGTGACCGACTATTTGATATGCTACGCTGAGACGCAGGTGATCCCACAAGCCACGGCTTCTGAGGTAGCACAATTTTTCATGCGCCACGTCGTGCGACGACACGGTGCTCCTTCCAGTAAAATAACGGACAGAGGCACGGCATTCACGGCACAGCTTATGGACGAAGTTTTCAAACTGAGCAACACCAGACACCGAAAGACAACTGCGTACTACCCGCAAACCAACGGACTTACCGAGCGACTGAATAAGACCCTCGCAGACATGATCTCATTGTACATCGACGTACAGCACAAAACATGGGACCGGATCTTACTTTACGTGACCTCCACGTATAATACCACCGTGCAAGTAACCACGCGATTAACGCCATTCCGGCTTCTTTACGGCCGCGAAGGGCAGACCATGCTAAACTCTGTGCTACCATGCCAAGACGAAGACGAGTTGCCAACGGACGCCGAAGAATTCGCAGAGCATGCTGAGGAAGCCCGGCAGCTCGCGCGAATGCACATCGGCCAGCGACAGCAGGCAGACGCACGACGCTAAAACACCCACCATAGAGAAGTGTTTTACAACCCCGGAGACCAAGTTTGTGTGTGGACGCCCGTCCGCCACCGTGGCCTTAGTGAAAAGTTACTGAGCCGGTATTTTGTCTGGTATAAAGTGTTACGCCGCGTCAGTGACGTCAACTATGAAGTGGTTCCGGACTCAACACCGCATGCACGGAGCAGGATATGACCGAGGCCTGACGTCGTTCATGTGTTGCGCATAAAACCATTTATTGCGCATTGCTCGCAACTTTTTCTTTACCGTACACCGTTCTTTGTGTTTTTTTGTTTTTACAATATTTTGTAAACTTGCTTCCTCATTCATTGACTTTTCCTATATTGAAACGCTCTTCAATTTCTACTTTCACTTTATTCGAATTTTCAATTTCTTTTTTCACGCGCCTATGTTGTATGATCGCAGTGGTGCTATGTGTTTTTCTTTTCTCTTTTGGGACTTTTTTTTCCTTTCGGAAGAGGGGGATAATGTCACCATCACGTAGTGGGTCGCCAGCAAGAGCGGCTCTCAATCTGGAGGAAAAAGAAGATCGCGTGCTCCTTCTCTGCTTGAGAGCCAGCCACGACTGACGCATCGTCCTAGAGCTAGCTACTCGGTGGTTTATTAAATCCTCCAGTACTTGTGACTCATCGTGCCAATATGATGGACCTAATCAATCGCCGTGCTTTTAACTTTCACGTCATCATGAAGGTCTTTTACATCTTGCGCTAGAGCAACGTGTTATGTAGGCAGCAAAATGCGCGTTCACACTTACACGCACGGACATGCCCTTAAAATTTCCATTGCAGCCATACACGACCGTTGGACATGTACCACTTCGTGAAACACTTTTTTATAGCAGTCGTCGCTTGGCAGTGTCAAATAATACTTGCGGAAAATGTTAATTTTTTGAGAGCGCATTTGAGTATCTCCTTAGATATGCTGGGGTCGGTTGAGCTCTGCCACGGTGGCGCTTTTAGCTAGCGTTGTTTTCCCATCTAGTTTACATGCTTCGTTAGAGACCCGATTTTGGGCACATTTTAAGCATTTTTTAACTAATGGAAACATGAAAGAAATTGTCTTACAAGAAATGCTTAAGCAAACAGCATTTAGCTGTAGTTGCCATTGTCTTTTAACTTTAGCTCCTGAGTGAGTTCTTTTGTGTTTTTAAACAATCTATCGAGAGAACAACTGCGAAGAGTTTCTCAAAAGTGCAAATCCGTCCTGCGCGTGCTTTTATTCATCGTAGTGTTGTTTCTGGCGAATTAAAATATCAGGAAAAGTTTTTCTAGATGTAACTTAGATCCCAGTTTTCCCGAGCAAGTTTCTTCAGCCTAATGTACAAGGAAAATGATTGGCTATGAAGAAATATTGAGTTCGTGCGAATGTGTACCGGAGGCAGTGCCCACGATCTCTGCCTTCTAACAACTGGGGTAGGACGTCCGACAACCATATTTCACTCTATTCGCCCGTTCCAAAGGATAAATTTCTGTTCAGTAAAGAATAAGTGTGCCTTCACAGCTGGGTTTTTCTATAGTGAAAAACTTTAAGTGTAGAGCATTGTAGGACGCCAGGCAGTCATATGCTGTCGTCGTCGACTGGCGCAACCCAGGCAAAACCACAGAACAGCCGGCTCTAGCCCATTAAGCATGCGCTCGCGACAACAAGAGAAAGTTTTTTTCGTCTTCTTCTTCAAGCGCCTTGATGATGGTTTTATAGCGTATCCTTCATCTTTTTCTTCGAGCACATTAATGATAGTCACGCAGGCAAAACCTCATATAGCACTGCGAACTGTATAGCATAGAAAGCCCGTGCTAATGCTGTAGAGATAGACTTCTTCCTCTTCTTCTCCTTGTACTTATAAAAGCCAAAAAGAGATAGAAAGAGAGATAAAAAGAAAAACAAGTAGGGAGGATTGCATAATTAAATATTGATGGGAAAAGAACCCACGCAAAAAATGCAAGAGAGAACTTGAACTTTATTTTGCATCTATACTTGATACAGATAAGAGGAACGCAGACCAAAACTACATAATGTCATGAGGAGGTCTATTCCCCTATTTCCTTGACAACAAACAATAAACAGTTATGAGCGAAATTACAATAAACAGGTTCATGTACAGCGAATTTGTGTAAAAGACAAGGCTGAACATAAATCGATCCAAGGAAACGTTTTTCTGCAGCTTTCAGTAAAAAGAAGAAAACCAGTGAAATAGAACTATTTTAAAATGTGACATTTCAACACTTATATGTGTTTGAGTAGGAGTGATCAGAACTAGGAAAAGGAAAACGGAAGGTATTAAACAGCATATAGGATGAACGTCTGGCTCCAGCAGATTTTTTAAAGGGTTTTAATAGTTTTTTTTTTCTGCGCGAGTGTGCTGACGACGAAGCTCTGTTCGAGTATTATCGCCGCGCCTTCATTTCGACTAGTGTGATCACGTCGAAATATATCATACAAGGGAGGAGTTACATTCATATTACTAATACCACAATATAACATCGTCATATGCGAATCATAAATGAAAAAAAAAAGTGCCGCCATATCCCCGAAGTGATTGGTGTTGAGTGGGTGAAGCTCATGAGGTAAACCTGGCAAACCATGAATCCTCCGTACTTATTGCCTACTTGATTGTATTACAACGCCCCCCTAGCGTACGTCACCGCACTAAATCGAAGGATTGACTTCCACTAATAATACGTGCCATATATGACATCATTCCTACTTTAAAAGATCCAGCATATTTCATCATCAACTATAAGTACCCCCGTCTAGTTTATAACATGTTCCATCTTTTCGTCGGATGGATGGATGGATGGATGGATGCTATGAGCGTCCCCTTTATAACGGGGTGGTGACAAGTATGCCACCAGGCTCGACAAAAAAAAAAAAAACTTTTTTCCCTTTTTTTTATGTTGGCCTAATGCCTCTACTTCGATAAATTCTATCTTAATGGAAAAAAGGTAAATTTTTCAGCTTAAGTTCTCTGCCATTTACGGCACACTGTCCATATTTTATTTTTCCAATATTTATTTTTGTCCTTTCTCTCTAATTTTCTGCCACCAATACTCTAACCGTCTCTTACTTATTTCAATCGCGGGTGTGTTCAGCTTTCCATTGTTGTCCCTAAAACCCAAGGCTTCCTGTAGGTTCGTGCCCAAACGTACACCTGGGTGGAGATCTCCACATTCAATCAGAACATGTTCCGCCGTTTCCTTATCTTTCCCGCAGCATGTGCATTGTTCTTCTTCTTTACTGAATCTTGCTTTATAACTACGCGTTCTAAGGCAACCCGATCTCGCTTCAAACAGTAAAGCGCTTCCCCTTGAATTATCGTAAAATGCCTCCCTCCTTATTTCATTTTTGCCCTTTCGGTAGTTACTCAAAGCCGGTTTTTTCTCCATAGCTGCCATCCAGTAAATCCTCTCCGCCTCCCTGACTTTTCCCTTAACGCTCTTTGTTGACATATGGCTCACAATACCAGCCGTATATTTACTAGTGAGTCTTCTAGTTCTTTTTCTCCACTGTGTGTCCACGCTCTTCCTATACAAATAACGGAACACCTTCTCTGCCCATCTACTCTCCTTCATATTTCTTAGCCTTTCTTCGAACCTTATTTTGCTCTGCGCTTCCCTCGCCTCAAAACCTGCCCACCCCATATCGCCCTTTACAGCCTCGTTTGTCGTCTTCCCGTGAGCACCCAACGCGAGGCGTCCCACAGTCCTTTGATTTACATCCATTCCCGATTGCACCTCTGCCCTCATGCACACCACTGAGTTCCCAAAAGTAAGCCCTGGAACCATTACACCCTTCCACAGACCTCGAAGCACCTCATACCTATTGTATCCCCACAACGCTCTGTGCTTCATTATTGCCGCATTCCTCTTTCCTTTTGCTGCCGAGGCTTTTTCCTGTACCTCCATGTATCTATCACTCTCATTTACCCATACTCCAAGGTACTTGTATTCACTTACCCTCGGTATTTCTTGGCCTTGTATGGACACCGTCTGATCACAGGGATCATTGAATACCATCAAACCACACTTCGTTACACTGAATCCTAGTCCAAGAGCTTCACCTTCCCTTCCGCATATATTCGCCAGCTGCTGTATATCATCTCGACTGTCCGCAAATAAGACGATATCGTCCGCATAAAATAAACCTGGAAGCTTCTGCTCAATCATCATGCCGCCCTGTTTGTGTGACAGATTAAAACCAATGTTGCTACCTTCTAGCGCTTTTTCCATACTCACCATGTACAGCATGAATAACAGTGGGGACAAAGGACATCCCTGTCTCAGACCCCTGCTAACCTCAACGTTCTCTTTGCTACGCATTCCTTCCCACTCTATGCAAACTGTATTTTCTCGGTATATCTCCCTCAAAAGCTGTATACAGTCGTCGCCTATGCCCATTCCTTTCAATATATCCCACAAAATTTCCTGATTAACGTTGTCGTATGCCCCAGTGATGTCTAGAAAAGCCACGTACAAGGGCCTATTCTCTATTTTAGATATTTCTATACACTGAGTGAGAACAAACAGGTTATCGTCTAACCGCCTGTCGACTCGAAATCCGTTCTGAAGTTCTCCCAAAATATCGTTATGTTCGGCCCATGTTTCTATTTTCATTTTTACTGCCTTGCATCGCCAACCTGTATAGTACCGATGTAATGGTTAGTGGTCTATACGAGCGAATCTTGTCCTTTTCTCCCTTGCCTTTATAGATTAGGTTCATTCTACTTTGTCGCCAACTGTCCGGTATTTGTCCGTCCTTTAAGCTTTTTTCTACTGCTTTTAACAATGCTTCTTTAAGTGTTATGTCCTAGTTCGTTAATGAGGCTAACGGGAATCCCATCTAAACCCGCGGCAGTGCGCTTTGGAATTTTTCCTTCGGCCTTTTTCCAGTTGAAATTATCTAGTACTAGCTCTTCCTCTGTTGCTTTCTCCGCCACACTTTTACTCACTGGGGAGATCCCCTGGACGCTCTTTTGAAACGAATCGGCTGTTACCTTTTGGATGTAACCTAGCGCTTCGTACCCTTCCAATTGATTTCCTCCTTCATCTAGAATATGTTGTTGCGTTGTGACAGACTTCCTACCTAGCGCCTTTATGTGGCTCCAAAAAATCCTAGGCGCGGCCTCCTTTTTTTCGTGTATCTCTGTCATCCAGCGTTCACTTTCACCTTTAATTTTTGCCTCTACCAATTTCTGTACAAGGGATTTTTTCTCCAAATATATTTCCCATATTTTTTTGACTTCGTCCTGCGGCGGCTTCTCCTTTTTTGCCTTTCTATTCGTCATCAGCTACAAATACCGCCATCTAGTGAACACTGCAAGAACTAAACGAGAGGTGGCTACATACAGGGGATGGTACCGCCATTTAGTGAAACCTGCAAGGACTAAACGAGAGGTGGCTACATATAAGAGACGCACAGCACACGCCTTAAGGAATTTCACCCCTAAAAAGTTACAGCATAAGAGAACCATCTGTAGATGCGAGGCAGTGGATATGCTAACGCTTACACTTGAGGCGGCGTAGATGCTTGCGCTCATCGTAGCGTTGTGCAGGAGCGAAACCCAGGGAGGCGCAAAGCACGCCATGATAGACTAGTGCTTTGTACTGGAACATGTCCATAATGAATGATTATTTTCATTCCGTGTTTTCTTCAAGAGACCCCAAATCTCAAAATTGTTCCATTCTTGCCTGAAATGGGTTTCGTAAGCTTTGAAGGTGTGTTTTAACTCTTACTTGGAGAAAGATGAAATCCTATGGTGACCCAGATGGTGTTCAAAATTCTTTGTTGTGTCGATATACACAACCAACATCTTATATTTTAACCAATGTTTTTCGTACCACTTAAAACGGCAATATTACCAGATGACTGGTGCCTTGCCAAGGTGCTAGGTAGTTGTGCACAATAAAGGGGATCACCAACTTGAAGAAATAACTGCTAAAGATCTCTAACGTGCACATGCTGCAAGCTACTCGCACACATTATTGTTCAATTTATTATCGATTTTCTTTAGAATAAAAAGTGGCTGGAGCCTCTTTAATAAATCATCATAACACGAAAGGAGAAAATTGCTTCACAAAGGTAGTTGAGCATTTATTGTGCATTGTTTCACCACAAAGCCGAAGGAATCAACGCTACATGCAACAAGTTGCAAATTCACGCTCAGAACAGCAAGCCGCAGCAGCAGCTAAAAACTTGCAGCTCGTACCTCAAGCAGAAAGCACGCACGAAATGAGCCTGCACATTACTAGCGCGGACTAACTCACGTCATAGGTCGACACTATAGGTGCGCTGTTGAAACAAAAAGAAAGGTGCACGAAACGAACCCACAAGTATACAAAGACACGTGGGAACAACTGGCAGAATTATTCTCCGTGTGTAAGCAGCGTGCTCCTTTCGTAAATATGGGTGAGGCAGCGAGCGAAGCGACCTTCGTTCTCTCCCAAATGACGAGTGTGATAACCGATGAGCGTGAAGAAGAGAACACGCTTCGTGGAGGCGGTGCTCTGCAAAACGCTAGAGGTGATGATGACCTATCAAGGCCTGGCCCCACGTATCCGTCGCAGAGAGTCAGCGCAAGGCTTTCTGACGTGGCACCGCGCCGTGGTCACGTGGCTTCGCGAAGACGCGCACGCTCTCGCTCCATATGGAAGAGGGCTCCCCGCCACGCCATCAGCAAGCCCCGACATGCCGCAACGGGTACGTGTGGTCACGCCTTAAGGCCTTACCATACGTAGCCGCTGCAGCACGTCAGCGCGTTGGTTTTTGACGTGTCGAGGTGCACTCTATACGTAATGTAAGTAGGCCAGGCTACGCCAAGCTATGCGTTCTTTTTTGAAAAAGAGAAAGCATGGCGCTACGCCAAAAAAAAAAGAAAATATGCTGATGTGCTGCGATGGCGGCGTGTGGTCAAGCTTGGATGGATGGATAAATTGACATAGCTGTACCCTTTAGATCGGGCGATGGCTAACGCCACCAAGCCGTAATACTTAGTGAACCAAAAACTTGATTTATTTTTTCCTTTCAAATAGTGAGGTTGAGGACTCGTACTTTGCAGTGAAGGGTTTAATTTTCACTCGTGCCTTGATTTAGCCACCAACCAGATAACCTCCTTCTAGTTAATTCTACCCGCTTAAAGTCTATTTGTCCCCCCCCCCCTGTCCCTAAACCCCAGTGCTTTGAAAAACTCTGTGCCATCATCCAAAACTATAGGGTGAAGCCCTTTCAGAACATTATAAAGTGTCCGGCAGTTTCATCTTCCTCATCTCTGCATGCACTGCATATCGTGTCTACGCCTTCGTATTTGGCCTGATATGTCTTGGTTCGCAATACTCTCGTCCTGGCCTCAAACAGTAAACAGCTATCCTGAGTATTATCATAGATTCTTTCCTTGGCGATTTCCTGCTTAAAAGTTGGATAGACCTTCGGACTTCTTAATCCTGCCAATTCTCCACATATTAGTCTCAGATTCTTTCACCTTCTTATTAACCGATAATTCTTATTGGTTTGACCCCCAGCTGTTTCCTAAGTATTTACCAGTCAATTTTCTGGTTTGCTTCCTCCATTTTGTATCGACATTCTTCATGTACAAGTAGCTGAACACCTTCCTAGCCCAATGCTCCTCCCCCCATTTGTCTCAATCGCTTCTCAAATTTTATCTTTCTGCTAACTTCCTTGCCCTGAAATCATGTCCTTCCCATATCACCTTGTACTCCATGACTTGGTGTATTCCCGTGAGCACCTAAGGCAAGCCTACCTATTCCACGTTGCTTCATTTCTAATCTTGTTTAACTTCTGATCTCATGCACAAGACCGCTTTGCCGATTGTCAGACGAGGAACCCTGACCCCTTTCCACATCCCTCTCACAACATCTTGCGTATTGTAATTGCATAGTGCCCTGTTTTTCATCGCTGCTAAATTCCTGTTACGTTTAGTCATCACGGACAACTCGTGTTTCCTTGGGTAATCGGTTCTAGTGCTTATCCATACGCTGATATATTTGTATTTATCTGTTATCTCTAGCGTGACCTCCTGTATTCTAAGCTCACTACCTCCATTGTAATTAAAAATCATGACTGCTGATTTTTCCTTACCGAATCTGAAATCTAAAGTATCTCCCTCATTACGGCCGATGTCTATCAATCTCGGCAAATCTTCCTTGTTGTCGGCCATTAGCGCTATATCATCTGCGTACATTAATGCTGGTAGTGCCTGATCAATAAGTTTTCCTTGTTTGACTAAAGAGAGGTTGAAGCCCAGCCCACTTCCTTCTAATTTTGGCTTTAATCCTTGTAGGTACATCATGAATAATAAGGGTGACAGGGGGCACCACTGCCTAAACCCCCGTTTTACCTCTGCAGGCTTGGATACCTGTTTTTCCCACATTATAGCTACCCTGTTATATTTAGAGATATAATTTAAAATGTTACTGACTCCATCTTCTACACCTAGTGTGTCCAGTGTTCCCCACAAGTCCTCTTGAACCACACTATCATATGCTTACTTGATATCCAAAAATGCTAGCCACAAGGACCTGTGTTCCTTTTCTGCTATTTCGATGCACTGCGTCAGTGAGAACAGATTGTCTTCCAACCTCCTATGTTTCCGAAACTCATTCTGTAGATCCCCCAGCACCCCCTAATCCTCTATTCATGCCTGCACTCTTTCCTTTATAACCTGCATCGCCAGCCTGTAGACCACTGAAGTCACAGTTAAAAGACGGTGGTTGTTTTTGTCAGCTTTTTTCTCCTTTCGTTTATAGATCATGCTCCTCCTGTTTAGTTTCCATCCATTGAAGACTTCACCATCGGTTATTATTTCGCTCAGTGCCTCTCTCAAAGTCCGCTTGGACTTCGGACCCAATGTCTTAATCACTATAATTGGAATACCATCTCGGCCTGTTGATGTACAAATAGGAACCCTCTTCCCAGCCCTTTTCCACTCTCGTTGTCAAAATGGAGCCATCGCACCACTTGACTCATACTTGTCTATTGTGGTGCATAAAGTACTTCTTTGTTGAAATTTTTCTGTCATCCCCCTTGTAGCCTAGCACCTTGAGCTGTTGTTATGAACCTCTGCTCGAGGTTCGTCTCATTTCTTAGGGAGTTTATATGGTTCCGAAATTTCGCAGCTGCCTTTCAGTCCTTTTTATTTACTTGTGCCCGCCACTGAGCCCCCTTTCTACTAATCTTTTCGCTGATCAGAAGGTATGCATTCCTTCTACAGGTTAGAAAGATTTCCCCTTTTCTTTCAACATTACATGTAGGTTCACCCTGCTGCTGAGCATGTCTCTGTTCCCTAGAAGCTTCCTGATGTTTTGCTATGGCTCTCTTAATTTCCTCATCCTAGCTACTTTTGGGTTTGTGTCTTTTTCCGGGGTGACTTGTCACGTGCGTTAGCAAGCTCTAGCTCAGTCTGATTAGATTCGTGTATGTCCACACAGTTTTATTATCCTCAGTGATTACTTTCTCAATTTGTTTAGTAGCAATTTCTATTTGCCTTTCTGAATAAAAATTTTCCTGTAGTTGCTCATCTTGTCTTCTTTCCACTTTCCCTGCTCTTCCAAAACTTAGCTTGATACGTTTGTGATCACTACCCAGACTTCTGGAGCCACATTCATCTATGTGCGTTCCCTTGAGCTTATCGCACATCCCATGTGACATCAGTGTGTAATCTATCGTCGACTGGAGCCTTCCTACCTCCCATGTTATTTGCCCTTCACACTTCTCGGTAATGTTGCAAATGATCAAATCTTGCCTTTCACACATATCCATGATCATTTTGCCTGTTGGGTCGGTATACCCATCTATATCTTCTATGTGCGCATTCATATCTCCTTGAATAGTTATCTCGCACTTCCCTCCGAACTCCTCGATGTCCTACGTTATACACTCTACCATTGCCTGGTTTTCCTCTCTGGTCTTTGCTCCGGTCCACAAGTACACCAAACCAAGGAGTGTCCTTTGCCCTGCCACTTTTCCTTTTAGCCACAAATGTTCCTTGCACTCTTGCTTGAGCCTTTGCCAGTCTGTACTTTTATGAATGAATGTCCCAATACCACCCCCCTTTCTGCTGCCTTCTGTTTTATTACAATATTCCCACGCATAGTCCTGATTGTTAGGAGGTTGTTCCATGTCCCTAAGATGTATTTCTACTAAACCGTATACTATCGGCCTCTCCTCCCTTAGCTCTTCTTCTATCTTTTCCCAATTCAGCCTCTTCCTGCCACCCTGCATGTTGATATACCCTATGTCTAAATTGGCTCGGCGCTCGTGGCTACGTCTATTTCTGTCCCGGACTCTAGCTATCTTAGATACTGGTGCCACTTTGGAATCGTATGTGTTCATACCACCTGTCAAAGGGTCTCCCTAGTTGTTTTCCTCGTTACTAGCTATTCTGCACCCCGAAGGGCCCGCGTTCCCCCAAAAGAAGCTATTGTGCGTCCTGCAAGTCGCCGAAGCACCTCATGACCTAGCCGCCCATCGAAAGGAATTCTGTCTCATTGAAAACCACCCACCTATGCACCTCTCTGTTTATTTCCACCACCTCATAGCATTTCTCTCTACTCATCCGCCATATCTCTTCGTTTGCGTTGAAAACCACTCTTTGCAGGTTGCCGACACGCATCGGTACCTCCGGTATTGTGCATATCACTACCTGTACCTGAGGAGAAGTTGCGCGCTTGTCATCGACCCCTTTCGCCAGTGTGGTCACTTGTCCAGCCGTATCTTCATTTAATACATCGTTCAAACCACCAGAAATTATAACGAGGTTTCATCTATCAGCTATCAGCTATATTTTGAAGTTTGGCACTCGCTTGCCTCTTGACTGTTTTCAGCTTGCGCCGTAGGAACGTCCCTACTGCAACCCTCTTGTCACCTCTTACCCTTTCTTTTATTGCTTCTGCGCATCAATTTAAATTCGAGTCCAATGCGATTATCACATGCTGTGACTTTTCAGCTGGCGCGTCCTTCACCTGGGGGTTACTTGCACCTGTGATGCCGGCTGCTTTGTCGCCTCCCAGCCCCACCACTACTTCGCTGAAGCTGGGTCTTGCGACCATTGTACCAGCTAAACCTGTTTTTTTTTCAAAGTTGCTTGCTCTTCTCCGCCGTTCTTGTTGCCGGTGCCCTACTGTTCTCTCCGTCGGCCGCTCCTTTGTTCACCTTCGCTAGTGCTTCCTCGCGGACTTCAGCCTTTCTCCCATAGTCCTCGTTTCTCCCATAGCCCTGGTGGGCGCAGCGCCATCTGATGAGCAAAACGCATTGAAGCGGCGGAGATCTGAGGACTGCCAAGTGGTATACGTTGTATATTATTAGTTTCCTGCTGGCTACTTGAAAGTGTTCTGTCTGTGGCCTAGTTGTTTCGCGAGGAACACTGCGTAGCAGGAGATCGCGCGTTCGACGCCCGGCAACGGAACTTTCTCTCCTCATTTTTTCTGTGCAATTTTTTGGTATATATTTCACAACGTCACATTAGCGAGGGAATCTGTCAGCGGAACCGTAGTGGACCCCGCTGTAAAGCACTTTCGTGTTATATTATTAACTTCCTCTTTCCAGCTCAACAAGTCTTTTGAAAAAAATATTGACGTTTACACATCTAGCTCATACAGTTCATATGCCACACACCTAATCAATTTTTAGCCTAGTTAATGTACTTTTCTGACTTGAGCAAGGCATTTGACTGTGTTCCTCACGAGAAACTTCCCTTAAAGGAGCTATAACACAAAAAATGGATGGTGTGATAATGAGCAAGGTTGATTTATGTGAAGACATACATAACATCTAACATCAAGGGCAAGTATTGCCTATAACATATCGCAAACTCATTTCACTGTGCATACCGTGCAACTGAGTTAGATGCCGAGTCACTTGTGACGCGGACATCAATGCAGCGGCAATGTGAGGAAGCCTAGTTGAAGAGTTTGTGTTGGCTGATGGCTGGCGCGTGCTTAGCGCTTATGCTACCTGCGATTACCTTCGCAGTGTCTGTGGCCTCGCGTGTGCTGGCTGTGCTGGCTGTCAGTGGGGCGCCCACACATGCACGCTCTCACGCGCGGCACCCACGTGACTTGTTTCCATGGTGACGGGGTCATTTTTGTTTACTTTGCCCCCGGGGCGGATTAGGCCTATTTCGTTGCTCTGTAAAACCTGAATTGAGACTGGGCACTCTAAAAACGTTTCTAAATAACTAATCATCATACACTCGTGCAAACAAAGTTTCCAGCCCTGATAAGTGAGGCATAAGCTACCCGATGGAACAAAAAAGAAGGTTTAAAATTATGCCTCGGTGCTGCTTTAAAGGTCCTAAACTTGAATTTTTCATTTACGACATATGCTTATCTTTCAAGTCGCTCTCAGTGCGTTGACATGGGGGACATAATTCTATCCCATAACCGGTATTATAAGGTGTTCCACAGCGAAGTGTTTTAGGACCACTACATTTTTCATATCAAGTATAGCTGACGTGGTGGTATCCAACATTTATACTCGTTTGTTTACTGATGACGGCGTTCTGTATAAAAAAGTAACACGCCAACAAGATCAAGAGGACCGAAATTTTGCTGTAGAGCAGGTTAATGAGTGGTGTACTCTCGCTAGGCCCGTAGCCAGGAAAGAGGCTCTCCCTCCTCCCTAATTTCAGTGGATGGGTAGGTGTTTTCGAGCAGCGAACACGTTTTTCTAGCAACAAATGCTAAACGCGTGCGCGCATGGGTGACTGAGCCACCTCCGATTCGGCCTCTCTCCGCTGAGCTAGCGACAGGATCTGCGCGAACTCGAAGTTTAACGTTGATGTTTGGTTCTCTACACATGAGCAGGCCAGCCGGCATGGCACATACCTAGACCTTCGGGATCAGTTCCATCAACACACCATTGCTCAAGGCGCTTTGCCGGTGCGGACCCTGTAGGTAGCACACGGACTAAGGAAATACATGGATAAGGAAACAGCTGAAGAGAGGCCCGGATGTGACTCGTTGTGAAACTGTAATGATGCCTGAAGTCGGCCATATTGACTGAGCAAATACTCCTTTCTTACTTACATTCAAATGCGAAGCAGGAAGCCTGCGGCGGCTGCATAATTGATGGAGGCGAAAATGCTGTCTACTTTCGTGCCCAGATTTGGGGACACGTTAAAAAACCCCAGGTGGTCAAAAATTTCCGAGACCTCCACTATACGGCACCCCTTATAATCAAATGGTGGTTTCGGAACGTTAAACCCTACATATCATTATAATCATGGAGCAGAAAACGTGGCTCACCCTCCGGCTCAGAAACCACGTGTGCTGCGCGGCGCACGTGTCGTGACAACCTGAAACCAACGGAATGGGACTCAGCTCTGCGCCAACGCGATACTGTTGGGCGAAATCATTTTGTCTCTGTATTAAACAGCGAGTATCAGCTCCCGACAAAGGAGGAAGCAGAAGAGAACGCTGTTAGAGGCAGTGACTACGATGAGTGTGGTGCCAATGTTTTCACTACATTATTATTCATGCACTCTATAAAGAACACGATCGCCCGTGCGCTGCCTTCTATGCTTGCAATCCGTCGCTTACGCAGCCGACGCGGCCTCCGGTCACCATGCCCGTGTTCTACGTAAGAGATCACCGCCGTCAGTGTTGTGAAACCTCAGTGATATTGTGCACGGTAAAGGGACACTCGAACACGATTGCTCTAATGCCGAAGGTGCGAGCATCGCAATTGAAACAGAAAAGGTGTTTCAGTGCGCACGTGCAAGCTGTTACTGTACACACAACGAACACGAAACTACATATCTGCACATCAACGTACTCAGCACACATTTTTCACCTATTGTCACAAGCAGGAGCACTGCACAACTTTCACCACCCTACGAGGCGTTCGTGGTGGTTTCTTTTATTATGAGGCCCGATTGCGATTTCGCTGAGCACCTAAATTACTTCATCTGCCGCACGGCACGTGGGTATACGCGCTCATTTTATGCACTGTTGACACCCCGAGGCGAACGTATTTTGTAAACTTTGCTAGGAGTACAATTACCCCTGGAGAGCACTGCTTAGCTAACAAAGCGTCAAAGAGCACAAATATTCTCCGCCATGCGGAAGTACGAGACCTACAGAGTCGCACATACCAACACTATGCCGCCGCCGCTCACTGCTAGACCAGCTTCGCTGAACAACACGTAACCACAGCGACGCCGTCATTGTGGTCAGCAAATATGGCCAGCATGATGTCATTTCCTCAACACTTTTTCCCGCAGCGCACCGACTGCACATGCCCTCTCCTCAAAACATACCTTCGTAACAGCTCCGTTGTACAATATAACGCGTTGGCTCTAATGTCCCTCTACAGAGAGTCCGTTCATGTGAGCAAAGTAGTCGCAACGTTTACATAGAAGACATGAAGACTTGCCCTTTAGGTTGGCGTATTCAAGGAGCCAGTGCAGAGAGCTTATAAGCAAACGGATTCAGCGCACCGCGGACTTGTGGTACCTCTCGAGGTCGCTGCTGACCAACTCGCGGATGACACCAAGTGAAGTCATTCTTGAATATGCCTCAATAAATTGAACATTTCCCTTTCCTCTCTTTTTATGGTTGGTTGTCAGTAACTTCATCTTACTTTTTATTCATGAAAATGCTCAGACAAATCGGCCGCATAAAATATTATACAACAACGACGATTAAACTCAATGCTAAACCTAGAACTGTCAATAAATCAGCTTTTAAAACTAACATAACCCATATAGTGTTTTTCTAAATGAAAATAATGAAGATAATTGTTTTTATCAAACAGTTAAGTATTCAGCAAGTTCCCCCCCTCCTAAAAAACAAATCCTAGCTGTGGGCCCGACACTGGCATAAATGAGATTTACCTCTGGCAAACTGGTACTCCTACCTGTGACAAGAAAAAAAAACAACCATTTAGGTTCACTAATCACTCTCAAGGAACACCAGTATATGAAGTCACAGAATATTTATACCTTAGAGTAACCATTACAAACAGGCTTTCTTGGTTTCCGTATAGAACAAACGCATGTGCTTCAGATTCTCGTGAAGCTGCTTTTCTGAGTCACAATTAAAAAAAGTAATACGCTTCCAAAATTAAAAGTCTTTGAATACAAAGTGTATATTTTATCGAAGCTAAAGTATGCATCAGCGATTCGGAACCTTTTCTGCAAAGAAGACATCCGAAAACTTCAGATGATCCAGAGACCCATCACGCGGTTTACTTTTGCGAAGTTTAACTCGATTGATTCTTCTATAAAATTTATGAGAGAAACTGACATCTTTGTGCAGGAAGATATATTTCAGCGCATAAATAGATGCATCCATTTTCGTTTCGCACGTTCCGCCATTGTGATATGCATTACCTGCTTTCATACACCACTTGGACTAACATTTCTATAAGAGTTCCTTTTTTTTAAATTAACAATAATTAGGTGGAATAGTTTGCCACCCAATGTTGTTTTATGAGATTTTTTCGAAAAATGATTCCTCGGAGAATCTCACCCATGACTTCTGTGGGATCTGTGATCCTCATTTTTTTGTTTAACTCTTTTTTCTTGATATTTTTATTTTCCGTTTCTTAGTATGATGTGTAACAATATTAGTATCACTTGTGTGAGCACTTACGGAATGAGGGTGGCTAATTATATTATGTTTGTATATGTATGTGTATATTGATTTTCTTCGAGCTTGCAGACATTGATTCGTCACTATCTCCGCGTATTGTTGAATATTTTCTGTATTTTGCCATATTTTTGACGCATCATACACAGAGCAATTCTTTTTTACAACTTGATTACTGGTTGTTTTTTTTAATGCTTGCATAATATACGGTTCTGGTCCTCGCCACCTGGTCTTGATTGATCTCAGCATGTTTTGAATATAATATAAAACTATGCGTTCACCTTAGCACCATCGTTTACAAATAAGATTAAGAGTTTAGCTACAATGTAGTTGGCATTTCAAACCAAACAGACCATAATTGCTAATGTTCAGTGGTCAGGTGGAGTTACCAAGTTCAACATTTGACTATTCCCATCAGTCTCTTTGATTTATTTTCTACACGGTATACGACACACCTTGTTGGGATATTTCAGGTTACAGTAAATAATGACGAAGAATAAGTTTCTTCGATGGCGTACCCAGGTGTACGGCCGCATGGTGAGAGGCGTGGAGATCCTCGGCAAGAAGCTTCGTTTCTCGCGGGACAGCCGCCTGGGCTTTCTGACCTTCTGCCCGACCAACCTGGGCACCACTATCCGCGCCAGCGTGCACATCAAGCTGCCCAAGCTGGCTTCCGACAAGACTGTGCTCGACTCCACCGCTGCCAAATACAACTTGCAAGTTCGAGGTGGGCTGCGAGGAGTTTTCATGAGGATGTAGAACACGTGTTTACTTTTAAGAAGCACTAAAAAATCTCTTATCATATTTTTTCAAACCAATTTCACACAGCGCTAAAAGCGCCATACTTTCCAGCACAACATGATGGTAAGCTTGACACGCGTAAGAGGTTATAGCTAGAAATGCCGCTTTTTTTTCTATGCTAGGTGACATATTTTGATGATGCTTGAAACCCCTCTGGCAGTAAACATAATTTGCATTGTGTCGGAAGACAGCAAGGAATACAGCATGAAGAAAACTTGGATTTCTATTGATCTAGTTTTGTCTAAGCAAGAAAAAAAATGGTAGAATACCCTACGTCAGAGTAATATTTTCATGCCGCTGTTCAAGCTCGGTAGTGAACAGTGTAACTTCACCATTATTTTCTCTTGCGATAGGGCACCTATAGAAGATAAATGAAGAACAGTACAGTTATAAAAGCATTATTTATTAACCTAAACTGAATTTGATGTTCTGTTAAGATTAAGGTTCTAATGAAGCCTGTCATTAGCAGATACTCATAAGGTTATGGTCTTCGATCTGAAAACCATCCACTCCCCAGCTGGTTAGTACATTTCCTGAACGAGGATAACGTTTGGATTTGGTCTTGGGTGCAGCAGGAGTTTCCTAATTGCTAAGGTAGGACACACCACGCCTGTGTTGTACCTGAGGTTCCTGTCGGAAAAGAAAACCAAATGATCTGACCTATAAATTTTCCCCTTTTTCATGCATACACAGACGTGGGAGCAGCCAGACAGCGTGTCCAAGTAGCTGTCTTTGCACAAAATAAGCAGCTAATATATTGCATAAAGACGCGACGTAACATTTTGTTTGACACGACATGATTCTATTGAAATTTCACGACTTTCGTAAAACGAAAGAGGTACGTTTTAGATCATTCAAGCCTGAAATGTCCTCCTAAATTTCGTTGAGCTCAGCAACAGCATCAAGTGGCGTTTATCTAGTGGCAATCACGCTAAGCCCGCCACAACAAACTGGTAAGCATTACGTGTTAAAATTACAATGGTAGGCACAACGTGTCGCATAATTACTGATCACTGGACAGGGAATGCGACGCAAGCTAGAAGACGCGATGAAGCTGAACAATTAAGAGATCAAGTACAAAACAATGATAACTATGGACTCCTACACCGAGACTGCCACGCAAGAGAACTATTCACATTTAAAAAGCACCAAACTGAATTCACGGGAACAGGGAACCATGACAATCCAGCACGACGCCACATTTGGTCAAGCGCGGCTGAAGATGCAGTGGAACGACGATTATTTTAAAAAAAATAACGCATGTTTTACTCTATACTTGTGCTTCTGCAGCCCCGAATGAAGCACACCGTTGTCCTTGAACTTATTAGGAAAGAAAGAACCCCGGACTTACTTTGTACACATTATTGACGTGCTAAAGAAATACTAAGTGTGCTTATTTAGGCACTATAGGCTATCGACACTTATTAAATGCGAAGCATGCTTCAGCAAACTTTTGCCCCTTTGAACGTATCTATCTTCCTATCTAACTATTTGTCTGTCTGTATATCTGTATGTCTCTCTGTCACAGTCAGCCGGTCACAATCAGGCAGCCAGTCAGTCACAATTCAGAGGTCCGACGTTCCATCCGCGCTCCGCAATGTTCTTCTGAACAATTGCGATACCAATTATATGGACACTCTCGGTTGAATTCCGGCGCCGGCGTTGGTGTCGACGTCGCCATCACTCACCGTATATATACACATATCTATAAGTATGAAGACGCAACAAAGATAATTCAGAGAAAGACTCCTGCGTGCGGAATCGAGCGTGGGACCTACGAATTGCGAGGGCGAGGCGTTAACCACTGAGCTACGGAGAAGCGCCTCCTTCAACGTTCTAGCGGCAAGCTGTTTATATTTATACCGCTTACCGCTGGTGATGGCAATCACGGGGGGAGCTATCGTGTTATTAGCCTTATCAGCAAGATGGCGCAATGAGCACGTTTCGCTACATCGTCATGACGCGGCAGTGCTCTCTCATGTCTCCCGCGGGTACTTTGCCTCACTGAGAGGGAGCAGGGTGGACGCTGACGCACGCGTTTACGTCGCTGTGGGGGCAATCGTATGTCTTGGCTGGCCTTGGGCTTTTAGAGAAATGATTCTGTTGTAGTTACTGGGCGTACAATGCTCACTGGAATCTCGTCGTACAGCCTCCATTTGAGAAAAGGGCGTGCTTGTCAGGCACAACGAAATAACAACTAATATGCTTATTCGCGTTGTTCTGTACCTCTAAGTACACATATATATATATCTAAGTATATATATTGCTACGTGCCAGTGCATGGAGCTGAAGAAGACGAACCAGATAGACTGGCACGAGCTAATCTGTGTGGCTGGCGCTCGGGCGGTTGTTTCGGTGCGCTCAGGAGTCTCTGGAGAGTTGTTGCAAAAGAACGACTCCGCATCACTATACTGTCGCAATGTGGAAGCAGTCTCGTTTATAGACAGACATTGTTGATATTGTTACGTGAAGGTTAGATTAGCTCACACAGATTAGCTCGTGCCAGTCTATCTGGTTCGTCTTCTTCAGCTCCATGCACTGGCACGTAGCAATATATATATATATATATATATATATATATATATATATATATATATATATATATATATATATATATATATATATATATATATATATATATAACAATTTGTAGTACTTCGTATTTCGCTATGGAAGTGCAGAAAGCTGTCCCCGCAGAAGATCAAGTAACCAATTTGTTGCTATCACGTTCGCTGCTTCGCATTTGCGGCAAATCTGGGACTTTTTTGTATGTTCTTTGAGTTGCCATCTTGTGCAATTTTTCCAATAACTTACCGCGCTGTGTCTACCTGTACCTTTTGTAGTGCTCTTTTATTGCATTGCTTTGTATCTGTTGTTTTCATCAGGCGTGTTTATGTGATTCCTCTTAGTTCATTTTTGTTCGCTGTTGTCATCGCCTTTGTCGAAATAAATTCCTGTTTGTGTTTAGTCAAATGTATCTGCTCTACGAGTACGTCCGTATACCTAATGTAACATAACTACACGTGCTAACACACATTTATCAACATGCCTGCAAATAAATTTGAATTGTACCACTTGAAGGCCTTGCGGGCGTCGCCGCCCATAGCGTAAAGTGTAAGCCTGTAAATATGCCACACGCCACCGTTACATTGCCGGTACCTCATTAGAAGTTTCTGACAGCCACCATCTGCCACTTATGTTCGTCGTTTTGTCACCTAGACTGCTAACACAATACCAGTTTTGGTGAAATTAAACTAGTCAACCGGACGCGATCGCACCACGAGCGCCTAAAATATGTTATGTCTTATAGGACATGTACGTAATGATTTTATGTTACCACCCATCATTTGTGCTCGTCATAGAGCCACGTGACGAAATATCAATTGACGCGTTTATAAAGAAAGCGAAAAGACCTCGAACGCTCCATGAGCATAGTATTTAACTCATGCCCTAAATGACTTGCATGTTGTGGTTATTCTGTCCTCACACGTCGTATATTTCCATGATACAGTGTCGTCAAACAATACCATTATTGGTCTATGTCAAGCTAGCTAACCACCTGCGAGCACACCATAAGCCTCGGAAGTAAGTAATAGAAATAATTAGATTCAACAGACAATGATGCCGTGGAAAGTATAAGGGATGTTATGTGAGGTTATTGTAATGTAAATGTAAAGAAGGGAAAGTGGATTCAAAGATAACTTGTCGTGGGCAGAAACCGAATCGTGAAAGGAAAAACAGCGCGAAAAACCTGAGACCAGACGAAGAAGCACACAGACCGAGCGCTCACTTACAACAAAAACTTTCTTCTTCAAACCACGTATATATACTTTTGCTTTGGAGCGAAAAAAAAGAAACACAAGAAATAGTCAAAGAGAAACGAAAAATAGAGATTATCAAAAACCAATTCTCGTAGCTCGTGCAATCAGCTAGATAAGAATGTCGTTCCAACACGCCCAAGCAACCACTGTAGCAGGGAACGAACCTGCAACCTTCGAAAAGCGCGTCCGATGCTCTACCAACTAAGCTACCAGGGTGGCTATTTTCTTTCCTTTTTCTTCGGTATACATGCGAAATAAATGGGAGAGCGTCAGTCAGCATTGCCTGTAGCCATGATGGCGAGTGTAGAACACTGCCTGTTTTGGCGCAACGTACCACGTGATCCTATTACGAGCTGGCAGCTGATCAATGACCTTTGGCATACTACTTAGGTACGAAATCTTCCTGAATGAGATCCTCGCTATGAATGAAGGAAATAATTGCACATTTAAGGGCTCGTTCTCTTTGTTAGATACATTATTATTGAACTATAACAGACAGTCATGCCAATAAGTCATGTCGTACATGACATGCAACTCCTGATTTTCATGTCACCAACTGTCGTTTACGTTCCTCATACAAATATATCTCATCAAAGCAATTTTTGCATATATTCATTTAAGCGGCCACCAGCTCCCCGGGACACTAGTGAAGTTAGCGAGTGCGACCATTTGTGCGGTTAAGTCGACGACAGCGAATGGTGAAGTAAAAATGAATGCGGTACTTTTGCCGTTCACTGTCAATACATTACAACAAACAGTATTTTAGCGCCATCTTAGGCACACCAACGCTTGACAATCTGCTACTTGCCTCTGTGTGAACGTGGGCCGCGCTTTCAAAGAAAGGGCAGGTTCATCATCGAAAAGGACTGATTGCTGTCACGTCTATTGATTCTTATACCTGCAATCAACTGGCAGGCAAATAATTGGCCAAGACATGGATTCGCTCGGCGAGAATGTGTACTTTGGTATTTTTGACAACGTTTGTAATTGCACTGTAAAATTTTAATTTTGGTCACAGTTTCTCACTACATGCTCTTCGTACCTGCCAAGTATAAACACCTTCTTTCATTTATTCTTAACGTATAATATATGGCAAGCAGAAAACCGCTTGCAATATATAATACGTTAAGAGAGACGGTTAGTGGTCTTTTTTTTCAGGCCCCAATTTAATAAATTAACCTACTACCTGTAACAAAATGAATGACTTAACTTCAATAAGGATTGGTATTTGTTTTACATAACACGCTGAGTTCTACCCTTTACTTAAAAGAGCCAAACTGTGCCGTAATGCCAGCTATGTGCCCATATTTCGAAAAATGTATTGCTTGTACAACCATGAATACTTACTCACACACGCTTTTTCTGTGCGCTCATTGTAATATAAACTGCATACTTGCAAAATCAGTAAACGTTTCAATGGGAGACAATGTAGACTTCACAACTTTGCGTTGCCATTGCCTGCATTCTAATGACCGCTAACAACGCAGGAACCAGAGGTGAGCACACAGAGAGCGAGGGTGGGGTGTACGACATCTCCAACAAGCGCCGATTGGGACTCACCGAGTACGAGGCCGTCAAGGAAATGCAGGATGGCATCCTCGAACTCATCAAACTTGAGAAGGCCATGGAGTGAATTCGAAGCTAAATTTTCGTTCTGAAGTACACGGCTGTAATTTAGTTTCGCCATGAAATAAAGCTCTTGCCTTTCCCAGCATCTGTTGAGTGAACAGTTTTTCTGGCTTTATATGAAGTGTGAGCAGTGACGTGGGCACATTACCCTCCTTCTCCGAACTTTTCTGTGCCATAACATCCAGAGCTCAAAATGATCACTTGCCTGCCTGAACTCTACCTAAAATCAAGTTGTGCCATCCCACTTCCTCCTCAAATGAAAATTCCGCGTACGCTTCCTGAGTGTGATTTAGGACCGGGACAGCAGCCGTGCCGAGCAGATATGGTCGTCAAACACCTGGAGGTGTCCTCTTTTCCAGCACTCCATCAGACAGTTTAAGCATAACGTTTCCTGCCACTGTCCGCTCCGCTAATGCTTGCCCGCCCAGTATACGCGTTGACCTCCTTATCTTAGCAAATTGTAGCGTCCGTTCAGTGGGTGCTTGGTAGCCTTTCTGTATATAGGCTGTGTTACAATAATCACCGTAGACGGCTAAATCGACAGCTAAATGGACAGTGGTCATCTTAAATCCCACTTATATCTCACGTAGCCTGCAAAATAGACAGCTCCAAGAAGACGGCCTCGTAGACAAATACGATGCTGGCTACTTTGCTGTCTAAACAAGATGGTGGCTTAGCGAATTGCTCAGAAGAATTAAATCTTGCCGGAATGGTCGTCTGCACACAAACAGACGCTTTCCCGGACGCTCAATGTGAGTAACATTTATTTGTTTCTGATTTCAACACGTATAAATCAGAAAATACAGCTGTTACGTTTGTTTATTTTAGGCTTTTCTTCTAGACGCGAGGTGGTGCAGCATCGCGTGAAAGCCAATCAGAAGTGTTGCAATTCTTGGACAGCATGGGCTCGGTGCTGTCTTTTAAGCAGTCTGCGTAGACTGTCTACGTGCTGTCTAAGAATCGGAACACAGGCCTAGTTGACGTTATTTTTCTGCGACCTTTTTGCAACAGCAACATTGCGGGTTACACTACTCAAGGTCGATAAAAACTATTTTTCGTCGTTTATTATTTGGTCCTTCAAAAGTTTGAATAGCGTAATTTAGGGTGCGAATCGAATAAGCCAAGTAGAGTCTCAGTGCGAATGAGGTCGAATAATTTTCCAATATTTTTATAACACGTTTCGAAGCAAAGTAGCAGTAAAAAACTATGGCATATACCCACGAATTGATTGATGATGAGTGGGCAGAGCAGTGGGATAATTCGGCGTCACCTTGGGTGTGTTCCAATACTCACCGTAGACGGCTAAATAGACAGCTAAATGGACGGTGCCAATCTTAAGTCTCATTCCAATTCTCACGCAGCCGGTAAAACAGACAGCTCCGAGAAGACCGCATTGTAGCCAAATACGATGCAGGCTACTTTGCTGTCTAAACAAGATGGCAGCTCAGCGAATCGCTCAGATAGATTAAATCTCCTCGGAATGGCCGTCTGCACACAAGCAGACGGTTTCCCAGACGCTCATTGTGGGGTAACGTTTATTTGTTTTTTTAGGGGCGAAGCTCCTTATAACGGCACCCGTTCATCCACCGTAGTATGTAACAAGTATAACATTTTGACCTCCAAGGTGGTGCCGGTAAGAGACTTCTTCTGTGCGTTGTTGAACAATAAAAAATAGTGCGGAATGTACATGTCAATGACTGCTAATGGGGAATGAGAGACAGGAGCATTCGGCTTTTCGTTAACGCGCAGGCTGCGATCACCATTAGCAGCCATTGGCATGTACATTGAGCACTATTTGACAAAAAACGGTTGCTACGGTATACTCGCTGGGTGTAGCCTCCTTAGCTTTAGAAAGGTTTAGCGAGCGTTGAGCCGCAGTGCCATGAACACAATGAACTTGTATATACCATAAATGAACTCGAGGTGGTTAAAAATGGGAAGTAGATACGAAGCACAAGCGGTGAGAAAGTGTGCGTGTACTACCTCTCGTTTAGTCCTTGGAATGTCCGCTGAATGGCGGTGCTTATATATGGGGAATATATGATGAAAAGATACGAGATGGTGGTACTTGGAGTGTTAAATAGACGGACGAACGGACACATAGACAGGTGCATGGATGGACGCGTGAACGGACGCAGGGGCGGCTGCATGGACGAACGCAGGGACGGACGCATGAACAGACGCACGCACGGACGGGCTGATGGACGAATGGACGGTCACACTGACGGACCCATGGACGGACGGAAGCAATAAAGAATGGACGGACGAATTCTTCGCCCCACTCTCCATCATTTACTCCGTGAATATGCTGCCATTTCTTTATTTTAACACGAAATAGGCCAGAAAGTTTGACTGCTACGTTTGTTTATTTTAGCTTTTTTCTTCTCAACGCGAGGTGTCACAACGTCGCGTAAAAGCCCTCCAGAAGTGTTCCTATTCTCAGGCAGCAGGGGCTTGGTGCTGTCTCCTAAGCAGTTTGCGTAGACAGTCTAGGTGCTGTCTAAGAATCGGAACACAGCCCTTATATCATCCGTGACATTTATTACACAAGCATAAAATGGCCCGGCCGTGCTGGTTTAATGGCTAAGGTACTCGGCTGCTGACTAACAGGTGGCGGGATTGAATCCCGGGTGCGGAGGCTACATTTTCGATGGAGACCAAAATGCTGTAGGCCTGTGTGCTTAAATTTGGGTACACGATAAAGAAACCCAGGTGGTCGGGATTCTCTGAGCCGTTCACTACGGCATTCTTTATATTCATATGGTAATTTTCGGACGTTAGATCTCGGATCATCAATCATTCATAATGGAATAATGAGTGAAGTGGTGTATATTTAAAAAACTATGCTGGCCACATCATCACAAAGTGGCTATTCATCGAATGCTGCGCAGAGTTCTGGGGTAATGCGTGAATGTTGCGCAATTAGGTATGGTTTGGGAATTTCTAATTCTTGTTTCGTTATTATTATTATCATTTATTCTATAAATAAGAATGATCGCCTTCAATTTTAAGCGAAACAAAGGCGCCCTTGACTGAATTCCGAACGCGTGATGCCTACATATACGGGTTGGCCAGCGATTGATGTGCCGCGCGAGCACTCATGTTTAAATGCGAATGAATTTACTCGAGCTATGTCAGGCTTCCGGTGTTGTCCACGCGCCGGCACGTGTTAATTCTCCACTCTCACTCCCTCTCGCATAGGAACAGCTGCGGGCACGCGCGCTTATCGTCGCTCTCAGCAACCAGAGCATGTTGTGCAAGAAAGTGTCGGAGAGGCTCAGATGGTAGGTGCAGTGCTTCGCGGTCCTTCTCTCGCCGATCGCTTTCTCTCCTCCCTGCGCCCCACTCTCCTGTCCACTAACGCCTCCCTCTCGACTGTTCGCTGACTGGGCGCCTCTGAAGGCGATGCTAGAAGTCTGTGAAGGCGAATGTCTGACGGCCATGGTACCCTCCCTCGGCACAAGAAATGTATTGACGTTTCCTCACAATTCTCTTTGAGGACGTGGAGCATTTTTTAGAAGTGAACACTGCCTGCGTTGACCTTGCGAGGCGAGAGAGAGTTAGGGTAGTGACAGTTTTGCAGGTGCCTTTCTGGGCTGGAACGAGACGCAAGCATAAGCATGTGAAACGTGACGCGAGCATGAACAATGAGCGTGTGGACGGCGCCACCACCGGCACCGAAGTGCCACATTATGCGACTAAGAAATGCTCCGCATTTCAGAAATGGTAGGAAGGGCATTTTATGATTGATGTGGGAAATAACGTCGCAAAACCACCATATGAGTATGAGAGAAGCTGTATTGGAAGGCTCCAGAAATTTCGACCACCTCGGGTTTTGTACCATGCTCCCGAATATGAGAACACAGCCCTACCTCATTATCGTCTCCATCGAAAATGCAGCCGCCGCAGCTGAGATTCTATCCTGTGACTTGCGGGTCAGCAGTCGATTACCTTAACCAGTACACCACGGCGGCCGAGTGGTAGGAAGGGGAAGGTGGAAGCTTGTGAAGAAAAATCAGTAAATCGGGGTTGTGTCGAGTGGTTTATACTTATACTTATATATATATATATATATATATATATATATATATATATATATATATATATATATATATATATATAGTGCTCAGTAGGGAATTTCGTTTTGCCTTCCTCATCACTGCTTTGTGGTATCGCATGTAGCGAAGTTGGCAAAGATGAGTCATAGTGGTTGTTGATTTCTTCTAGTCATACAAAATCCCTGCCGAGCATACCAAGAAGTCATATATTGCACAAGGAGGTCGTTGTTCATTATCATCATCTTCATCCACGTCATCCTCATTGTCACGACGTATAGTGGGCATTTTGAATGTGCTGTGCCGTGGTGCTATGATGTACTGGTATGGAACAGTGTGCCATCTGGCGCCAAAAGCATGGCTCTTTTTGTGATGACAGCCAACACTGAAGCAGCACATCGTGCTGCTTCAGCGTTGGCTGTCATCGAGTACCTTCAAGTTGCCTGTCATTGAGCTACCTTCAGAGGTAGCCAGCAGCACCTGCTGGCTACCTCTGAAGCAATTTACGAGAAGCTGAGATACTAAGCGTCTGAGATTGGTTTTTGTAGTTGCCGCGCTGGTGGTAAAACGTAACAAAATGATTAACAAAATGTGTAAACAATTAAATATGTAGGTCATTGAGCGTTGTCTTTTTAAGATCATGACTGCTCGCTCTGCTGACTCATGGTTGTGGTCGTGGAAACTCACCCGATGATAGCGTTATCTTTCAGGGCCTCTTCGTTTGTTTTGTCACGTGACTTCATGTTTGTGTGATAGCTAGGCAGAGGTGCATAAGAATCAAATCAATTGTGATATGCTTTTTTGTGTGTTTTGAAATCAAAACGGTAAGCAAATAGACAATCTGGGTCCCTGTTCTACGATATGAATTGTGCGAGCTTTACTACGCAAAATCAGCATTATTTATTTCATTAATGCATCCATATGCTAGATATGCAATCAGACTGTGTCATTATTTTACTTAAAAACTGGAAAATGGTCGGTAATGCCAACTCAAATTACGCACGTTGGGCACTCTGTTCGATGGTGGCACTCTGCTGGTGGCGTCATCGCAAAAGTGCTCACCATCGTTACATCGGTCTGTTGTGAAGATGGCACACTGCCCCATTACTGCACACCATACTGATGGTAGAGGATGTGTCGACTGGAACGCGCTTGCTCTTCATCGTAACCAGCTTCTTCAGTGGCTGGCTACGGCGCAGCGAAGAACTTGCCCCGAGCAAGAGGAGGCTTTGTCCTTTAAAAGTTGCAGAGGATTGTGTGGTAAAATTTTATGAAATAAGAACATCAAAGCCTTTGTTTTGGCTTAGCTGGTGAAGTACTCAAAGAGTAACGTTCCCTAGGTGAGTCTACAAAGAGAACGAGCCCTTAAATTTTCACTTTCTTTCATTCACAGCGAGTGTTTTGTTCTGGCAGACTTGATGTAGTCGTTTGCTGCAACCTCGCAATAAGTTTACGTACTACGTGACGCCACAACAAGCAATAAAGAGTGTTCCACACTCGTTGCATTGACATCAGGAGCGCTTACCGAAGCTCCCACGTTTGAATGCACATATATACCCTATGAAGTAGACGCTATGAAGGATGAGCGCTACCCTAATTCAGTGGTTGAATATCGGACGCATTATTTGAAGGTTGCAGGTTCGGTCCCAGACCATGGCAAAATACCTTTTGGTACACTTTCCGTTCTTCACATTTGCATTGCAATTATTTCTAATACGAGCCTTTATAATTTATCTGGCATTATTAACTGTTAATTTTAATTATTATTGTGCGAAACAAAGAAACCAAAGCCTTAAGTTTACACTCTTCTTTTGCAGAGACTAAGTGTGATATGCGTTAGCGTAAAGGTGCTCGTTTTGCAGAATATGTGGTGTTGGTGTCGGCATGCACGTCATTGGTTGTGAGCAAAAAATCACCACCTCGTCCGTGACCAAAAAGTAAAAAAAAAGCTGCAAATAAAATTAGTAAAAAAATGTCGCAGCATATTTACGGAGTGAATGATGATGAGTGGGGCGAAGCGCTAAAGGGTATCACCGTTAAACTGTGAACCATCCGCGAATATCGCTCACTACATCATCAAAGACGTGGCACACAGATTTATACAAAAAATGTATTGTTCGCAAGTGGTAGCTTTACGTCGCTCCAGTTTTTCCTTCATTATAATGGCTTTATGGTCAGGGAAGTGGTGGATTGGTGATGGGGTGTAGGGGGAAGTTTGCAAGGACGAAGTAGTGGGCCGTTTGTAAAGGTGAAGCTATAGGCGATTGCGTTCATGCAAGAGATGGACTGACCCACGCCTTAAGGATCTTCAACCCTAAAAGATTTACGGGTCCTGGTGAGGACTGAAGCCAGGTTGTCTGCGTAGCGAGTAAGTCCAACACTATACTGCCTCGGATCTGCTTGGAAATGCAGTGAAATTGAGTGATGCTTTGCAAACACAAGTATCTTGTATAGAGACTTCACAAAATTAGAAGACCCTAAAGCTTTGCCTTTAAAATTTGAACGCGATAGCGATAGCTAGTTCTTAGTGCGTACTTCAAACCCCATGAAACCTTTTCAAACTTGCTATGCACCCACTACGTGGTTTTAAGGGAGTATGCGCAGTATGCCTTTGGCAGTGAGTGACCAGTTCCAAACCACTTAGTCATTATGATAATCATGACACCCGCTGGCAATGGGCGCTTGTACCACACATTATTATTGCAATATTTCATGTTGTATTGTGAAGCATGTATACGAGACGCGTGTGCTTGTAAGGCATGAAAGCTATTTTCACTGCATTTCAAAGCCGAGAAGTCCTTCTTGCTGTATTCACAAGCAGATGCATTGCCGTGTGATAGAACATACGCTTGCGACGCAAGCGGCCGGGTTCGATCCCCACTCGGACCCCAAGAACCCTGGTTTGGTGTTCACTCTTTCAGAATTTTTTATTGTTATATTGCTTACAGCGTTCTCGCTTTTTCGGTCACGCCCATGATGATGATTTTTCTCTAGCAACCAACGACGCCCACAATGAAAACTTTGCGAGAAAGGCTCTTTAAAGTTATGGCGTTAATACATGCTATATCGCATTAATATTTCATGGTACTAGCAATCGGGAGTCCGGGCATGCGATTATCGTAGTGACTCGATGGCTCATAGCCGGCTACTAATTACACAAGGCACACTGCGCGTATATTATTGCACGTCATTAGAGCAAGTTCAAAAACATTTCACTCGCATTAATACATGGTGCTCATTACACAGAATCAAGCCGTATGTTAAAGCTTCACAGACACGAGCCACTTGTAACTTGATTACATTGTAGTAATCCACAATTTTAATTTCACAAGCAACATAATAAAGTAAAAGTGTGCAATAGGAAGGAATGAAGGAAGCATACGGTGGGAGAAGGGGGAGGTTGAAGAATGCTCTAAGTGGTTGATGTACGCACTTGGGACAGGACATTGTAACGTTATTTCGTAAGGTTTCCCTCAACGAAGAAGTTAGTACAAGCTCACTTTCTCCCCACACGCTTCGCATAACATCGATTGCCAGGTTACGTTGGATCTGCCTATTTTTAATAAAGTTTGCTCGAACTAAAGAACGTGTGTAGCTCGTAACTGTCTGAGAACTATTGTTTCGCCACGTGGTAAAGCCACAATCAGGAAAGCAGCAATCGTATTATGGAAACGGAAGCCTTTAGTGAGCTAACTATTACCAAGAAAACTGAGTAACATAAAGGGCAAGAAAACCACCTTTCACAATCGTAGTGGCAATCACAGTAGTCGGTCGTCCGTTAATCTTTCCTGGAACGTGTCATCTTCTAACCTCAGTAATAAAACCTTCCAGCAGTTCAACAGTGAATTTAGCGCAGATATTCGCTAGATGGTACAAGACGAAGAAACGCACAAAGACGCTAACTTTCAACAACTGATTCAATTGAGGGTCACACATATTTACACCTTGAACTAACACTAATGCACACGCAGATACAGTTTCAGACAGAAAAATAAGTGCTTTTTTTGTGAGAGACAGTGACCCGGTGCTAACATAAAGATCCCCCAAGCGGTGAATAGTGGCTGATTTTACAAAAAGACACATTGACGAAATGACTAGACTAATGGTGTAATCAGCAACTGTTCATCGGCTGGGTGACCATTTTTAGTACCCGGTCACTATCTCTGACAAGCATAGAACTTGTTTTCGTAACTGTACCTGCACACGCTTGAATGTATTGAATTTGTAATTAGGCATCATCCTAATTCAAATAAGTCATTTGTGGAAAGTTATCACCTCTGTGTTCTTTTTCGTCTTGTTCCGTCTAGCGAATATCGGTGCTAAACCACTTAGATAAGTCTTACTAACAAGGCCAGAAGTCAAGTCACGCAGCATTATTACTGCTGCTCGCTCAGGCACATCAATAATTACCACCGTATTCACAAACGTAACCTAAACCTAGTATTGCGGCTTAAGTCAAACATATTCATTTGTCTACCCTTATCGCGTTTGAATAATCTACGTCGTACATATGGCGGAACTTTATCCATACTTAAGGCTCGGTTTATAAAGGTAGCCTATACGAGCAACACTAAGTTTTCTTTGGACAACATGGTGAGGAACGAAAACTTGGCGGAGTTCAATTATTAGGTAGACTGTAAGAAAGAAATATTGAACAGCACAACGTACGGATACACGTCACCAACGCGATGGATCCTCAACACTCGTCGGAAACCGGTGGAGTCTTACGACAAGCAAGATTATGTTTGTCGCCCCCGGCTCACAAAACGTTTCGGATTCTGTTTCAGCTTATTTACTTTCATACAAAATATACATGCTTACATAAGTGTACAGAAGGAGGTCCCAGAGCACTCGGCTGAAGGGGGCCCTCCTGTCAGCAGATGTGTTTAATATGCACAAATGCAACAGTGTCAACAACTCATAGTAAGTTATACGAATAAATGCCTTACAGAACAAAGATTGCCAAATTTCAACAATCATAGGTACAACAAAACACTGCCTAGGGCAATCAAAAATATAGGAAAAACCCGAAAAGTACTGACTAAATGAACACAGGAACAAAAACAACAAGAAAAAATTAGTAGCTGTGGCACAATTAGGAGTGCATGAATATGGACAAGTGTAGATGATATTACACATCTTAGAGCTCAAATGTATCCAAAAGAAAAGTGAATAATGAGTTTTTTAAAAAGAGCTATTGATGAACCCTGCCCAACAATAAGAGGAAGACTGTTCCAGATCGATAATGACGTGACACAACCAGAATGTTTCCCATAATTAGTATCGACTGCTGGCAGTAATAGAGTGTTGTGAGCTGCGAATGTTGTTCGGTTGGTGTTGTTCGGTTGGTGTAGACGAGAACCGCTTCTGGAAAGATATTCGCTGAAAGAGGATTGTTGATAATATTAAATAGCATTATTCATAAATAGTATTTAAGAAGGCTGTCCAGTGGAAATATTCTGTTATTAGGAAGTATATCGGACACGCAGCAGCTGAATAAGCTTAACGTTTATATACGAATGACATAGTTTTGTAAATGTCACAGTGGTGCTATATGTGTTGGATCGGTGGTAGCCTACGACGTGATGCAGTAGTTAAGGTGGCTGTGAATGAAAGAATAGCAGATAGATATTAGTGTAGATTTGCTGAAGTACTACCTCGTTTTCTTGAAATTTTAATACCAGCAGCAATTTTTCACTTCAGATGAGCGATGTGTTTGTAAACTTTAAGGTTGAATATCGAGTAACACCAAGAAAGGAATATTAATCAACTGCACTATTGACATGATAATCAAAAATGACAGTGGGTAGGGTTTCTGGTGTACTGTCATTGATGTGAAAAACATAAGGGAAGTCTTGGTGCTATTGATTTTCAGCGAAGGTGGCACCATGCTAAAATATTGCAACGAATATGCGCGAGTGTATGGGACGCATACGGAAGGAGGAGAATCTTACCTAAATTTGGACGTCCTGACAATGTGTTCACAATTGCAAGTGTAAACCTTCCATCCCAGGACGACATCTCTTCGGTGATAAGATCAGTGGTTAAGGAAGAGCTTGCTCAACTACAAGTTCCGGATACCGCCGGTATCTGCCATTAGTGTGCATTCGACCAGCGTCCCCATGAACCACCGGTACCTCGGATGTGTCAGAGCTACTTCGAGCTTCGCCCGGATTGCAGGGATTGGTTCGAACGAAGGAGCGAATGACCACTCTACAAACAGGAATACATGCAAGCTGCGACATGGCGACTTACTCCTCAGCCACCATTCCCCGGCTTTTATCAACCAACAAGGTCTACCTCACCAGGGATGACAGGATGCGACAGCCGTATTTGCTACAACTGCAGACTACCAGAACACATCGCTAATTACTGCTACCATCGCCAGCAGTGATCTCCACGATTCAATATGTACACGCCCTATGTGCTTGCTGGCATGTCTCAACATTTTCGAAGCTCTTTTCAAAGGCAACATGCACCATGTGCTTACTCCCCTTGCTCCGACCACGACCACAGCACCACACCACCACCTGAGCCTGCGTGCCCATGTAGCCAAACTCTGACATTTCATGACGTTCACATGATTTTCCCAGTATTTTCAAGAAATCAGACACAAGTTATCATACCCTCGTGCTCCTTATGATGATTTTATTCTATGCTAAGGTGACGAGGAAACTACGTATTGAGCCAGATAGGCAGATAAAGAGATAGAAATGATCAAATGATTGCTTCGCATTCCAAAACTCTGTTCTTTGCGAGCTGGTTTTAGTCATTAAAAAGTGTCATTGCACAATACATTATATTTCTGTTGTTGGGGGTCCAGCATGATCATTAATAATGTGGAATGTTGCGAGATAATTGATAAAAACGTCACGTGTAGTACTAATGCATGCATGACATGGATATACCTATATATCTGTTGGAAAACTGACAGTCCCTTTGTTATATATATATATATATATATATATATATATGGTTGATGAGCGAGGTAGGTTTGGAAAAAGTTGGTACGCTACTGAGGTGCCCCCAAGCTCTTTTCCCTGAAAAACTTCTTATAGACCCTTGCAAAACTCCCCTTTGAAAAGTACTTGTACTCAATACTGTGAAAGCAATTAGGATTAAATTTGGCAATATATATCTCAAGAACAATAAAGGTGCACCATATCAATATCTAAATGTTTTTTTGAAAAACATTCGGCCAATCTAGAAACAAAAATTGTGTTAGCAAGTGAGAGGAGGCATGTCTAGGAATCATATCATTCTCTCAGATTGGGTTTTCACAATTTGAGTACCCGACTTCACCTCTATTTACCTAGCTGAGCTGCGGCCAACAGTCCAAGCATTGCGTAAATTGCCCCAGGATTTATCAACGGTGATTCTTTTAACAGGCTGCCTCTCTCTGCCTGTTATGCCTTAAGCACACCTCATGTTTTGTGCAGCTTAGATATTCTACACGCTCATTCCTAGACATGTAGACTTGTTCGACTAGTGTGGGTACAAGGCCTAGAGGTTTAGCTCTCTGTGAACACGCAGATTCACTAGCAATATCATCTCATGATGGTCCTGTTTGGCCTGTTTTGCCTACGCCGGAGTATATCACAGCAGCACTTTTTGAAAAGCTGACCATGTCCGATGAGTTCAAAAAATCGCCTTTATTTTTATCAGATTTTCCACAGACTGATATCTCTTGGAAGAATAAGTGGTGTAAATTAAGAAAACAGCAAATAGTAATTACGAGGCTGCGTTGTCAAATAACTTCACTGAAGCTTTTCCTTCAAAGGCCGCGTCTGGCCCGGTTGCCTTTATGCCTTCCCTCTAATGAGAGCGAATCTCTGAAGCACTTTATTTGAGTGTCCCTAAATGTTAAAATTCAAAGGAAAAAACAATATAAAAGACGCCTACAAAAATAAACTTGTAAGGGTTCGTGAATTCGTTTTCAACCCAATCCTTCAAGACCGAGACAGCTTATTAAGGATGACACAGTCCGATTCATAGCCTATCTCCCAGAGTGGGGTGTGCCATGATGTTGAGGACCCAACCAAGCAACCAAAACTGTGCAGCGGCCGTGCGATGTGCACCCGCGAACGGCCAACCCACCAATGAGAAAAGTGATTGCACCAGTTCGGGAACTTTTACATGTACAGGTAACTATATTTCAGCCGCAGCAGATATCTGTTGGACATGGTCTGGTACGAAAGATTAACCAGGCCGTCTTGCCAAGTTGAAATGTGCCAACTCTTCAAAAGCGCGGTGCGTTGAGCAGCTGCGTAAGAGGCGACCCAATGAAATCAATACCTGGGATATCTTCTTTCAGAAACAGCAAAAGAAGATATTCGTAAATAACATCCTCATTTCTAAACAACAGCCAGTAGATATCGACGGGCGCGTGTGGAAGCCCATAAAAAACAATAAACAGAGAGGCAACAGGCTGTGTGTGCGTTTTAACGAACAAGGCGGTACCGCAGGGATGAATACTTGGTGCACTACTATTCTTACTTTACACAAATGATTTGCCTAACTGCCTATCACAAACAGAAGCTTTTCTTGACACAGGTGGCATGACATTGCTTGGTAGCGATTGATCACTAAGTGCTCTTACATCAAAGTTGAATACTGATTTGAACAATATTGTTAAGAGTGAATGCGTTTATTAAAAAGTATACATAAAGTGGCATTGGGAAAGAGCAGCGTACTTGTGAGACGGGCCCAGTCCGGCTCACCCAACGACACAGTGATAGCTAGCGTCGGCTGCACTGCTCTTCTTATTATTCTGTGTCCCGTGCACAAGGGCATATTCGTTGCATTTTCCTCAGGGGCAGAGGAAGCTCGCCGAGCGAAATAAGTATGCATATTATGGTACTGTTTGAGGCGGGCTTCGTGAACAATTTGTGTAACGCGCGAATGCCTGTTACTGGCTGTCACTCGGGCGACCACGTAACTCACGGAACTGAGGCGAGTTACTATCACGAATAGCGCAGAATAATTTGCTAGAAACTTCTGGCACAATGCTTTTTTTACAAACAGGAGTGCACAGCCAAACGAAGTCGATAGGAGAAAACTCTACAGGAATATTGTCACGATGAGTCACAAATACTGAGGGGATTTATTGAACGACCGGGTAGCTAGCTCTAGGACGATGCGTCAGTCGTGGCTGACTCTCGAGCCGAGAAGAAGCACGCAAATCTTCTTTCTTTCCTCCAGATGGTAGAGCCGCTCTTGCAGTCAACCCACTACGTGTGGGTGGCATTACCCCCCTTTCGAAAAGAAAAAAAGAGTACCAAAAGCCCCAAAAGGGGGAAAAAAGTACATAGCACCACCACGATGTTACGACAAAGCACGTGGGAAAAAAAAAGAAATTGGAAATTCGGATAAAGTAAAAGTAGAAATTAACAAGCGTGCCAATATAGGTAAAATCAGTGAACGAAGAAGCAAGTTCACAAAAATAAATAAATAACACAAAGAACAGTGTACGGCAAAAAAAGTTATGAACAACGCGCAATAAATGGTTTCATGCGCAACACATGAACGACATCCGACCTCAGTCGTGTCCTACCCCGGGCCTGCGATGTTGAGTCCGGAACCACTTCGTAGTTCCCGTCACTGACGCGACGTAACACTTTATATGGGCCAAAGTACCGGCTCAGTAACTTTTCACTAAGGCCACGGCGGCGGACGGGCGTCCACACCCAAACTCGGTCTCCGGGGTTGTAAAATACTTCACTGTGGCGGATGTTATAGCGCCGTGCGTCTGCCTGCTGTTGCTGGCCAATGTGTAGTCGCGTGAGCTGCCGGGCTTCCTCAGCACGCTCTGAGAATTCATCGGCGTCAGTTGTCAACTCGTCTTCGTCCTGACACGGTAGCATAGAGTCCAGCATGGTCTGTACTTCGCGGCCGTAGAGAAGCCGAAATGGCGTGAATCGCGTGGTCTCTTGCACGGCGGTATTATACGCGAAGGTCACGTAAGGTAAGATCCGGTCCCATGTTTTGTGCTGTACGTCGATGTACATTGAGATCATGTCTGCGATGGTCTTATTCAGTCGCTCGGTAAGTCCGTTGGTTTGCGGGTGGTACGCAGTTGTCTTTCGGTGTCTGGTGTTGCTCAGTTTGAAAACCTCGTCCATAAGCTGCGCTGTGAATGCCGTCCCTCTGTCCGTTATTATACTGGAAGGCGCACCGTGTCGTAACATAATGTGGCGCATGAAAAATTGTGCTACTTCAGAAGCCGTGGCTCGTGGGATCGCCTGCGTCTCAGCGTAGCGTGTCAAATAGTCGGTCGCGACGATCACCCATTTGTTGCTGTCCGCAGACAGGGGAAATGGCCCGAGAATGTCCATGCCGACTTGGTCGAATGGCGTGCAAGGTGCTTCAATGAGCTGAAGCAAACCAGCTGGCTTAACAGATGGTTGCTTTCGGCGCTGACATTCCCGACAGCTCTTGACGTACTTCTTGACACTTGCCGAAAGTCCTGGCCAATTGTACCTCTCGCTCACTCTGGAAAGTGTCCGTGAGTAGCCCAGGTGACCGGATGTGGGTTCGTCATGGCAAGCGAAGAGGACGTCGTCTCGCATGTCTCGAGGAACCACCAGGAGGTAGGCACGGTTGTTCGAACGAGCGTTCTTCTTGTACAGCACACCATCTCGAAGGCAGAACGACGGCAACGAGCGGGATAAATGACGTGGTATGATTGTACTCTGGCCCTCTAAGTGATCGATGATCGGACGAATCTCTGCGTCATCCCGCTGTCGTTTACTCAAGTCTGATGAGCTAATGGCGCCCAGGAAGCCTTTGTCTTCCTCTGCTTCCTGACTGACGACATGAAGGGGTGCGCGTGACAGTGTGTCAGCGTCTTCATGCTTACGACCGGACTTATGGACGATGGTGACGTCAAATTCCTGCAGCCGCAAGCTCCACCGTGCTAGCCGTCCTGAAGGGTCGCGCAGGCTTGCCAACCAGCAGAGGGCGTGGTGGTCTGTCACTACCTTGAAGGGACGACCATAAAGGTACGGGCGAAACTTGGTGATTGCCCACACGACTGCGAGGCACTCTTTCTCCGTAGTGGAATAATTCGCCTGGGTACGGGATAGAGAGCGGCTGGCGTAGGCTATCACCCTTTCGATGTCCTCTTGACGCTGAACGAGCACTGCACTAAGCCCAACGTTACTAGCGTCAGTATGGACCTCCGTGTCAGCATCATCGTTGAAATGAGCGAGAACGGGTGCTGATTGCATGCGCTGTCGCAGTTCATCAAAAGCTGCTTGTTGCTCGTTTTCCCAGACAAACAGCGTGTCGTCCCTTGTGAGACGAGTCAGAGGTTCTGCTATCTGTGAAAATCTATGAATGAACCGGCGATAGTAGGCGCACAAACCAAGGAAGCGCCGGACGGCTTTCTTATCGACAGGAGCTGGTAATTCGGCAACAGCGGCAAGCTTGTCTGGATCGGGCCGGACTCCTTCGGCGCTAACTACATGTCCAAGAAATTTTAGTTCTTCATAGCCGAAGTGGCACTTCTGTGGCTTTAGAGTGAGGTCCGCCGATCGGATAGCCTTCAGCACGCTGCGCAGGCGCTGAAGGTGCTGCTCGAATGTGGCAGAGAAGACCACCACATCATCAAGGTAGACAAGACAAGTCTCCCACTTGAGCCCTGCGAGGACAGTGTCCATCATTCGCTGGAAAGTTGCCGGCGCTGAACACAAACCGAAAGGGAGTACTCGAAATTGGTATAGGCCGTCTGGAGTCACGAAGGCTGTCTTTTCGCGGTCTCGCTGATCTACCTCGATTTGCCAGTACCCGCTTTTGAGATCGAGAGAAGTGAAATAATGGGCACGACGAAGTCTATCCAGCGAGTCGTCGATACGCGGTAGCGGGTGGGTACACATCCTTTTTGGTCACGTTGTGAAGCTTCCGGTAATCGACGCAGAAGCGTAGCGACCCGTCCTTCTTTTTGACAAGCACGACTGGAGATGACCACGGGCTGTTGGATGGTTTGATAACGCCATCGTCAAGCATCTCGCGAACTTGCGTACGTATCGCTTCACGTTCTTTAGCCGACACGCGGTAGGGTTGCTGGTGTATTGGGCGTGCGTCCTCGTACGTGATGATCCTGTGTTGAGTGATGGACGTCTGGCGGATCTTTGAGCAACTTGCGAATGAAGACCTGTACTCGAACAAGAGCGCCCGCAGCGCAGTCTGGTTATCGGTGGACAGATCAGGATTGATGTCAATGTTGCTCATTGATGTGTCTGCGTTATCCACTATCTCTGACGTGAGACAGTTGGTTACGTTTGCTACTTCGTGGGCAAACGCTATCGAAGTGCCATGGAAAAGGTGTCGATGCTCGTTGCTAAAGTTGGTAACGAGTAATTCAGATCGGCCGTCACGAACGTGTATTACACTTCTCGCTACACATATGCCTTGCTGCAGGAGGTGTTCTAAATTTGTCTCGGCCACCACATCGGCATCGCTCAAACCACAGCACGTTACGTCGACTAGAACACTGGCTCGGGGAGGAAGCGTCACGCTCTGTTCAGAAATACGGAGTACGTCGACACGCATTCCGTCATCCTGCACGTTGATTGCTCGCTGGGCTGAGAATGTGACGCGGCGCTCTTGCAGATCAATGATAGCTCCATTTTCCTGTAGAAAATCAACTCCCAGAATGACGTCACGGGAGCATTCACGTAGAACAAGGCAGCTTGCTACGAATGTGTACCCTTGAATCTGTACTCTAGTTGTGCAGGCGCCCAGTGGAGTAACAACATGGCCACCAGCTGTCCGAATCTGCGAGTTAAGCCACGGCGTGATTACTTTCTTCAGCTGCGTTGTCAGTTTCCCGCTCAGTATGGAATAGTCTGCGCCGGTGTCCACTAACGCATTAACTACACAACCATCAATTGTTACTGCTATGTCGAGTGAAAGCCGGCTATCCTTTGCAGCAGCAGGTGATGTCGGACCACTTTCTGTATGGTTTTGCGTCAATAGGAGGTCTTCAGCGCTTCGACATTCAGCGACCTCGCCCCCAGAGGTCGCTTCGGCTAGTTTACCCGGCAGGGGCTGGGAGATCGTGCGGTAGAATACCGCTGGGGCGTTGATGAAAATCGCCTCGGTGATGGCGAGCGCGACTGGCGCCCGGCAGACGGTGGTGTATGCTGCTGGGAGAGGTAGTTTGGGATGTCGCGTGGTCTCTGACCGTAACGGGGTGGCGGCGAGTACGCAGAGAAGCCGCGAAGCCCAAGACGGCGATAAGGGCACTGGCGGTACAAGTGATCAGCTTCTCCGCAGTGATAGCATAGAGGCCGGTGATCGGGTGTGCGCCAGACATCAGACTTCCGAGGAGACGAGTGCCGATCGTCGATGTACTGGACCGGTTGCACCGAACGATGGGCGACAGAAGCACCACGGACAAAGGGCAGGGGCGGTGGCGTGTACGTGCCTTCGTAGTATGGTACGTGCTGCGCTGACTCGAGTGAAACTGCAGGGACCGGATGAACGAACAATGGCGGCGATGCAGCAGGGCGTTTCAAGGCTTCCGCGTAGGTTGTCCCACGGTGGTATTCGGCAGGAGCTGACGCAGCTGTATCAGGAGGCAAGGTGTCCCGGAGGGCCTGGTGCAGCTCATCCTTGATCACTGTTGCAATAGAGCTAACCGTCGGATGAGGTGTTACACCAGCCTTTTGCAACTCTTCACGTACGATATTACGGATGAGTTCACGTAAGGAGTTATTGCTGGTCCCAGCGGCGGTGAAAATGTCAGCAGTGGACATGCCACTGACTTGCCTGTCGTATTGGTTTGATCGCTGCTGCAGCATTTTTTCCATTGTCACGGCTTCAGACAAGAACTCCGCGACCGTCTTCGAAGGGCTTCGCACGAGGCCGGCGAAAACCTGGTCCTTGACACCGTGCATCAAGTGACGCAACTTCTTGTCCTCCGTCATTTTTGAATCTGCTCGTCGGAAGAGACGCGTCATGTCTTCGACGTACGCGGTCACAGTTTCGTTTGGCGACTGGACGCGGGCAAGAATAGCTCGTTCAGCTCTTTCTTGGCGGTCAGCGCTGGCATATGTCTGCAGGAGTCTACGAGAGAATTCGGGCCACGTCGTCAGCTGCTCCTCTCGATTTTGATACCATGTGCGAGCCCCGTCTTCGAGATAGAAGTAGACACGACCCAGTTTCGCCGCGTCGTCCCACTGATTCAAGTTGGCTACGCGCACGAAGTCCGCCAACTAGTCCTCAACGTCTTCGCGCTCCGTACCATGGAACGTCGTCGGTGCCCGTGGGCTTTCCAACGTATATCGGTTCGACGACGTGCTTCCCGTGCCGGTTGGCAAGGTTTGTACCGAAGTGCTGGTCATGTTTGTTGACGGGGTGGGAGCCGTATCGTTGACTTCCGGAGGCAATCCCCTGATTCGGCGGCTGGTCCGATGCACGGGAGTATTCACTGGCACTGGACTCGTATCGCGGCTTCCTGGGGGGGTCTGCAGCATCCGTGGGACTACCCAGCACCTTCCACCAGTTTGTCACGCTGAGTCACAAGTACTGGGGGGATTTATTGAACGACCGGGTAGCTAGCTCTAGGACGATGCGTCAGTCGTGGCTGACTCTCGAGCCGAGAAGAAGCCCGCAAATCTTCTTTCTTTCCTCCAGATGGTAGAGCCGCTCTTGCAGTCGACCCACTACGTGTGGGTGGCAATATGCTTGGCATCGTATTGACTTTTGCTTTGTTCTGGAGAGGACAATGTTCGAAGGCGTGCTAGTTGACGCGCTTCTTCAGCAGCACGACCCAGCGCATGAGCGATGGGCAGATCATCCTCGTTCGAGAAAGGTAATAAAGTGTCAAGAAAACTCCTAAGGTTTCGGACGTAAAGCTGAAACAAAGGCAAATGTTCAGTACGTTCATGCTTGGCGGTGTTATATGCGTAAGTGGCAAACGGTAAGATGGCGTCCCAGTTTCTGTGGTCAACATCAACTTAAATCAGTGGGATATTCCTGATAGTTCGAGTCGTTCTTTTTAGTCAGACCAACAGTTTGCGGATAGTAAGAGGTAAAGTGGCGATGAGAGGAGACACAAAAGCGCAAGGTATTTCAACCACATTGGCAATAAATTGCCGTCCATGGTCACTGATGACAATCCGTGGAGCACCGTGACGCAGTATGAACGGTTGTAATAGAAAAGAAAAAAAACAGCAGCTGCGGTGGCGGATGCCAGTGCATCCATTTCCGTATAACGAGTTCAATAATCCACGCAAACTATAAAATATTAGTGCCCGATTGTGGTCTTAGGAAAGGGTGCGAGCAAGTCGCTGCTGACTTTTTCAAAGGGAATGTTGGTGGTGAGATAGGCTGAAAATAACTTGCCAGAGCAATGATGAATTGCTTGTGACGCTGACATATAGCGCTGCTGGCGACATACTGTTTCGTGGTCTTCCACATTTTCGGCCAGTAGAACCTATGTGTGTGTGTGTGTGTCCTTTCTTTGTGTACTCAAATTTAGTGCGCTCTTACCCTTCTTAAACCTGGGATACCAACATGCCCACCTTTGCACATTGGTGAACCTCAGTAGGACCTCTCACGCAGTCAAAGTAGCGTACGTGTGAAACCAAGATGACGGGGACCAAGATGATCGTGCATAGAGCAGAGTACCACTGGGCGCTGGCTTTGCGCCATTACTAGAGGCAACGAGAGGCCGTAGGCTTAGTTTTTTTTGCAAAGCAAATCATTTAAAATTGTGAAGTGCTTGTCGGCGGAGTTATGTGCAGCTTCTAGCAAGGTTTTCAGGGCAGAGTCGCGTTGTTGTTCACATTTGAAGCTGTTGATATCTGGGAAGTCGGGTGGGACCAAAACTAAATAGTCATCAAGGTCATCGTCGTCAGCATTTGTATGTACTGAAGGAATGCAGGATAAGCAGTCGGCATCTGTGTGACATCACCCGCACTTATAGGTCACAGAAAAGCTACACTCTTGGAGGCACAACGCCCAACGAGCCAGCCGGCCAGACAGGTCGCCATGTCCCAAAAGCCAGCATAGTGAGTGATGGTTGGTCACAATGGTGAACTGGTGGCTGTTAGGTATGGTCGGAACTTCTGAATGGCGAAGACGACTGCTAAGCACTAGAGCTCGGAGCACTAGAGCACCACCCGAACCTTCGTGCCCTACTCAGAGTAGAGGAGGAGGAATAAATGAGGAGGGACAGGGAGGTTAGCCATACTCAGAGTGGAGTTTGCTGGTAGGCACCCGTGCTCGTCCGGTAGCAGGCGACCGGCTGAAGAGTCAAGTGCTTGAACCAGGTGGTCGGACCCCTAGTCACTTCGACGCTGTCGGGCCCCTCGTGCTCGACTTCGTAAGTCGACAGCACAAGCCCTGGTACCAGCGTCGTGTCTGTTTGGTTGTTTGCTTGTAGCCTGTATGTACTGGCACATACCCATTCTGCATAATTTGCCATGAAATCTAGTAGTACCCTATATGTGATACACCGATTGAGAGCATATTGTCAAAAGAAGAAAAATAATGAAAATAATAAAATGAAAAATATGAAAATAAAGATGACTCGGTAAGAAAAAAAAGACGAGGTAATACTATATATGAGAAGACTGAAATTTTGAGCAGACCAGGCAGTTGAGTTTATCTCGCCTGGTCAAAATCGAATTATCACAAGTATTCGGCATAAATATGTTTAGGCAGGCACAATAATGACATGCGCTTAAGTTGTTGAATGAAATCGCATACGACATCAAAAATGTTTCTGTGGCAATGTTCCAAGTCAGAGGCACCGAAACTAAAAGCATTATCTGCAGTTAGTTTTAAGCCTACTGCACTGTGGAAAACGGAACAACTAGAAGTATTTTCCTAGTTAATGAATAGTTTTTACAATATATAAAGTAATGTTCTTTTGTTTCTGTTTTTTGCAGAATGGGCACATGGGAGATATCACCAGACCAGCTCTGCATAAATAAAAGTTTAAAGGAGGGATACGACATCGATATTTGGGTAAAATACTTTCCAACTTTCTAAATCGACTCCACTGAGGTTTCCAGGGATATCTTAGGTGCTGATAGTCCTTCCATTTAGTAATATTTTTCATGATATTCGAATAAATGGCCAATTTTCTGTATCTGACTGACACTATCTGTTCTACTTCTGGTAGTACCGAGATCAGAGGACCATCAAGCGATGCTCAAGCGAATGAATCGGCATCTTTCGTTCAACTGTATGCCACAGTGGCCTGGGACCCATACTAACTTCAGGAGCTTCAGTTGGGGCGGAACTAATGTGTGCAATGTTCCTAGGGCCCTTGATTGTTCTGAAGCTGTGAGAGCAGTGCATACCGAAAGAGAATAAGTAATAATCGTTGCACTGTCTTCATTTAAAGGTAGTTTTAGAGCGCCCAAATATTAGCCAAGAGCTCAGCTTGGAAAACCGGAGTGTAGTCTGGCAGTCGTGCCGAGAATGACCAACCGATGAATTCAGAGGCAATTCCTATTGCTGCCTTTCTTTATTCACAGACGCTTTTGTGGCTCTTAACTTGTTTATTTCTGCATAAGCTAAGTAATCTTATAACCTGTTATTAAAAAATTTGAGGATTGACACTTAGATAGGGGGGAGAAATTTTCATGATAGTCTATCGTAATATTGCGATTGAATGCTTTAGCTCCAATTACCGATCTGATGTCGAAGTTTAGGTTTTTCAGTTTCTTTTGTACAGAAATATCCTGGGGAGCACGAAAGCGTGACCGATGAGCAAGAAAGAAGGCGTCGGAGTCACTATTCAAGTCATATTATATCGTCCCCCTGATAAGCCGTAAAATTTCAAAAATGTTTGTACAGTTAGAATACGGAAGCGGCAAAAAATAGTTGGTATGGGAGCTTGCTGATATATTACAATATTAGCGACATACCTGCGGAGTCGCAAACACAAAGGCAGCGCTTCTGGCTCCAACAGAACTAATGGTTTTGTTTTGTACGTAGGGTCACCGGAAAATATGCACCCACATTCTAGTATTGGGCGCATGTACATTTTGTATATCATTAATAAGATGTGTCTACGTAACCCATATTTACTGCTGCTCATTCTGCACACTAAGCTTGAAGATCATTATGCCTTTGCCACGATACAGTCTACGTGAGGGCTGCAAATAGGTTTCTCATTATAAATATAGCCCAAATATTTTATGAACTCCATTTGTGAAATCGGTTTCCGCTTACAAAGTGCAGAAATCTGAATAGTATTTGCTAGAGGAAACACTACCAGAGCCCTTTTACTGATGTTTAGAGGTAATGAAATTGACTGCAGTGAAAGTTCGAGGGAATCCATATACTTTCGCAATTTTTAGATGCGGAAGCATCTTATACTCGCGCCTTGTAGTGCGCCGTCCGCGCCGTCCGCACTGCTTCTCGAACATTCGACAGCTGACGCGCGCGCATGCGCCGTCGCGCCGTCAACCCACCATCTGTGCCGCGCGCGCTTCTCCTTCGAGAACATTCGACAGCTGACAGCGCATGCGCCGTCGCGCCGTCGCCATCTGTGCCGCGCGCGCGCTTCTCCTTCGAGAACATTCAACAGCTGACAGTGCATGCGCCATCGCGCTGTATATATACTCAAGGTCGGCGCTCGCTCGCTCAGTTGCCGCTCGTCGGTTGGTTTGTACGGCGCGTCGACGTCCAAGGTCGCGGTGAAATGAATTCCAACGAATCCACAAACACAATGATCGACGTCCCTTCGACCAGCGCCGTCCTTTCGCATACGTGTGTACGTGTTCACTCATTTAACACCCCCTCCTACAACCACGTTAACCAATTTAGCCATCGACCCAAGTAAGTCGCAATTTAACACCCCATTTCACAACCAAGTTAACCAATTTAGCCATCGACCCAAGTAAGTCGCACTTTAACACCCCGTTAACCAATTATATGCTCCTCATCCTCCTCAGTGTTCCCCCGAGGGAAGCTGCGGGCAATTTTTATGCAAAGAGTAAATGTCACTGTCTGCAGCGAAAAAACGCGATGTCGTCTGTATAAACGTAGAATGTTATATATCGTTCAATAGGAATAGAGCTCATTGGAACATCGAATAATAGCGGAGATAGGACTGCCCCTTGAGGGACTCTGCGTTGCTGTTTGAATTTAGATGATTAGCATCCATCCTTTTAACAACAAAATTTCCTTGATTTTAGAAACTCTGCTACCCACTCAACAACATATTGCTGAAACTTAAAAATCCTGTAACACATTCAATAAAATTGAGTGCTCAACGCTATCATAAGCTTTAGCTATATCTAGAGCTACTAGTACCGTGTAGTGCCGTCTTTTTCGGAAAAGCTGTATTCGGCTCTCCAAGTCGGCATGAGCACACCAAATTGATCACTCGCTACGAAAACCAATTCGGTTTGCCTTCAATATTAGCCTGTAAGCCAACCCAACATTTATTGTGTTACTAAGAACCCTTTCTATATACTATACAGGTTAAATGTTGGAGAGATGGGTCTGATATTGTCGATGTTAAAACTTGACTCTTGTTTTTTTTATATGGGAACTACTCTAGCTATTTTCCAGTCATGTGGTATCCAGTTATTGCTTAAGGAATAGTTTGTAACGTTGAGTACATCGCTGGGTGATAACTAGAATAAAACTTTAATTATAGTAACTGTTATACCGTAAGGACTAGGAGCTGACGATGGTAAGTTTCTAATCACGCGTGACACTTCAGAAAATGTCACTTTTTGTAGTCTGTCTTTATGCCAGTCAAGTATTTGCCAGTAATTATCAAAGTCGAAGAAAATCTGTTTGCTAGACCTCTACCCATTGCCTCTAATAAATGTTTCATTTTTTCTGGCGATAACTTGTCAAAATCATAATGAAACGGCAGAACTTCGCACGATTTCATATATCGGGAAAACGCTTCTTTACTTCTAGGTTTGCAAAATAGAAATTCCGTTTTTCATAGTCTTCTTTAGCCTTAGCAGCCATGCGTTTAGATTTGGCCACAAGAAATTTAAAATCTGCCGAATTTTCGGGAGACTGATTATGAACTAGCGGCTTCCAAGCTGCCTGTCGTCGTCTATGATCACGAGAGCAATCTGAATTCCACCCCTGGCTACCAGGCATCCTATAAGCAGACGTAAGAGCAAAGTCTGCTTTTTTGAATGTTCTCTTAATTACCGCATTTATTTCCATGGCTATACTTTCATTGTTGTCTTCAGTGGGATAAGCCAACGCAACTTTCAGACCATTCCTAAGTTTGGAACAATTTATAAAGGTTCGAGCGTGAGAACATGATTGAGTAATGGGGCAAGTAATTTCAAACAGTACTGGTAAATGGTCACTGTTGGTGGCGCAATCTAGGGTAGTCCAAGAGACGCTAAAAATACCCGAGAATACGAAACTCAAATCTACGACAGAGCGGGATCGGTCTCGGAGAAATGTTAGAGATCTAGCGTTGAGGCATGATAAATTATTGTCTATAGGTGAGTCCCACAAACGTGGTCCACATTCATCCGTCCTAAAACCCGAACTAGTGTGGTGAGACTTGAAATGTCCGACTATCATTTTTTTCTTTGCACTTCAATTTAACAGCGATGTCTATACACCGCGTGACTTGTACACCCACCGAAAAAAGATTTACTAGAATGAATGCTGAGCATCCAGACAAAGTAATGTCTAAAGCGAAAATGTCGCATTTGTGGGATATACGTTTGTACGAAGTTTCGACCTTTGAACTAATTGTATTATTGATAAAGAACGCTAAACCATCACGTTCGGATGGGTGATCTTGGTGGAAAGACCGGAAGTTAGGTAACTAAAATGAATGGTGTGCTGACAGTCACGTTTCTTGCAGTGAAATAATGTCTTGAGTGAATTCACAAAACAAATGCAATAAATCTGTACTAGCTTAGTGAAACTATCGGCAGTTCCAATTAAACATTTTCAGAGAACTTATCATTTTGACAGAATTGTTTTGGCAATAACTTTATGTAAAATACTCTCTTTAAGAAAATCGCTCTTCGATCGTTTCCCTTGTGGTAGTTTTTACTTTTTAAATGTTTTGGAGAGCCAACTTTTTTGGAGACCGGAGATCGAGTGCACTTTAGAGACTTGATGTCCATAACCATATCATCAGAATCCTGACCATTCTCTATCATACCATCACTTATCCTCTGGTTGTCTCTACGAGAGGACCCTGCAGCCTTTACTTTTGAAGGAGCTGACTCTGCTTCTGTTTCGCTTGGCGGGAGAGAAACGTCAGCATATCGTGAAGCCTCTCCTATATTTCTCGGCGATTCATATACTTGTGTCAATTGATTGGCTACCATATGGTATAAGGATTCACAAAGGCTGGTAGCCAGGCAATCTATAGCTTTCTTCATTGCTTTTTCAATCATGTACACAATGGAGACTGAAAGAGAGGCTACCAAAGTTGCAATACTTCGGGCTGCAGCACCAGCATATCCCTGGGCTCTAGCCTGAATTTCAGCTATGGCGTCTTTTCGTGAACATCGCTTACGATCAACAATTTCCACAATTTGAATCTCACGCGCTTTGGCTGAGCGATTCGCGTTATCTGCGCAGTGCGCTTCATGACAAGCGCAACATTTTTTTCAATACTAGTGCATTAATTTGCATTATGCGCCTCACTATAGCTTCGGCATCTGGGAGCTGACACGCATCCTTTTAGGGTGGGTCTATAACGCCAACATATTTGACACTGGAGGACACTAGGTGGGCAGCTGTTGCACTTTGATTATTAGAGGCAACGCCTTGATTTCAGTAGGGAAAAGCGACCCCACAAATGTGACAATCACAAATTCAGTTGGGGCCTTATCCTTTTTTACCACTTGTCTGCACCCATAAACTGCAATTGCACCTGCCTCGGAGAACATCTCTAGGACCACAGATGGAGTCATGTTGATGTCGTCGCCTCTAACAATACCTTTGACGCATGCTAGGTGAGGAGGAATAAAGGCGTTGACCGGATTAGTTGCGAACATCGAACATTTTAGTAAGTCTTTGACACCGCTGGTCAGGCGAAAAGCAGACAATACCTCCCTTGCCGAACGGCGGGACCTCTGTGATGCTGTTAGAGTGAGCTGTCGCTGCATTCAGTTCCATCTGGATTACTTTTGGGTTTTTCATCCTAATGACATTGTCGTTGCTTGGGAGTAGGGCCACAGGCACGGAAGCTACGCCATTGCATAGGAACTGGTTCACTGGTGGCTCCTGCGGAGATAGAGAAGCAGACGAAAGGTAAGCCCCTAGTCCAGGTGAAGAAAACGGCATCTGTCTGGACTGATTAGCCAAAAAAGCCTTAGCTAATCAATTCGGAGGCTTTGGGTACGCCTATCTAAAAATAAATTCAGTAGTGGGTACTTAGAATGTAGCCAAGCCCCAGAGCAAGCAAGTGGGCAGGACACTGGAGCAAGCAGCAAGTCAAGTCAAGATCCTTGACGATGTGGCGCACACCTACGCTTGGGGATTGGCCAACAACCGGATAGTGTTCATGAATTTTTTCCTTAATAACATGTTAAGATTATTCTATTTACGAGAAATAAAAGAAAGATGCAACTGGAACACCCATGCATACACGTGCCAAGGCGGCATTGGCCATGTTCTTCTTCTTTTTCTCTTCTCATGGCTCTTACCCAATGGAAGGGACTGGGCAAGCGTTAAGTGAATTTTTTAGGTGTATCCTCGCAATATTCTCGTATAAGCTAGGCATAGGTAATACAACAAATTTATTACTGAACATAAGTATTTAAACATTGAAAAGAATCGAGAATTGATCTCAATATTCTTTTACTCTAACTGATAAATTCCTACATGGCGTTCCATTGCTCCATGGAGCAATATTTCTTGCTCCGCCGAAATCGGCACGTTTGACCGGACGTATTTTGTGCGTGACGTATGAAGTGACATATTCGCTGCGCTCGCCTTTTGCCCAATCACCGATGGATGCTCTCATGCTCCCTCAATAAATTTCCGCTCACCAAGAGCTCCCGTCGAGACGCACGCGTTCCAATCGCAGATTTGGCGAGAGCGATCCCACTCGGATCTGCGTGCTCCATTCGCAATCCGGCTAAGCGCTAACAATCTGCCATTGGAATTCAGCATTTGTAATGCACAACATTTGGAATTCCAACCAAGACTGTTCTCATCAACCGTGTAAAAATAGCCGAAGCTGTCTTCATCACAAATGCCATATATATATAAAAATAGTTGATCTGACTTGGTTGAACAAGCAGTCTTTTAAAGACGATAGTCGTTCCTGGGGACCTTCGACGCAAAAATTGTGGTCTGTCTGTCTGCCTGTCTGCCTGCCTGCCTGCCTGTCTGTCTGTCTGTCTGTCTGTCTGTCTGTCTGTCTGTCTGTCTGTCTGTCTGTCTGTCTGTCTGACTGTATATTTATCTGTTTTGCTACTCTTAAAGGCACCGGGTACTTGAAACGGCCGACCCCATCCGCAGCGCCCACCAATGTTGCTCAAGGTTTATCGTTCATACTTGTGCAATTGTCAATTATTAAGCAATTACTGCGCATGTCTGTGACACAATAACAACACGTAAATATCATGCATGTGCATTTTCTACTAGAAAAGGCATAAATAAGTAATTTTAGGGACTGTAGCGCTTATCACACTGCGCTGACTATGCTACGCTTGCACGAAAAGGCGAGCGTTTCCAACGCTTTGCTAAGAAGAGACGGTGGTGGCACCTACCTGTCGCTTGCGTTTTACACCTTATCACCTCTGAGATGGGCATGACACCCGTCTCAGAGCCATGCGCTTTGTTTTTTAAAAAAACTGCCAGATTGCGCTCATGTCTTACGTGTGACGTGACTTGATGCGCTCGTTCGCCTCCGCTGCACGCTCGACATGCGAGCGATTTTGCTCCAAGAGCGGAGCGGTGATTTTGCTCCAAGAGCGGAGCGGTAGCCACCGCTAGAGGCGAAAACAGGTATTTACCGCGGCGACTAGACGCCCTTGTGAAATTCGCCAGAGTTGGAAAAATTCGCTAGCGGCACAAGCGGCAGAGCGACCAGTGACGTCGTTTGACACGTGACGACAGGGGTGGAGTCGAGAAGTTGACGCGCGCACTGCGAGGAACTGGTTCCACAGAACAACTCGCTCCGACTGAGTAGCAGACGACATCCGTCCTCTCCCCGGCTCACAACTGTTTCGCACTGCTTTCAACATGTCGCTGATATAAGTTGTGAAACGATCTCTTCTTTGGGACGTCAAGACGGAGGGTTTCCGCAAGAACCATAAGAAGAGCATTCTTTGGGAAGAAATTGCCGAAGTCGCATACTTCCATAATGTAAACGTCGCGGCTTGAATCGGCCGTGTTCACTGGTGAAGTCGAAGTGCAGCTGTTTTCCTTTCGTTGCTCACGACGATGCTTTCGTCGTAGTGACAATCGCGTGTGGTGCCTTTTTTTATTTCAATACCATTATTACTACTTTCTTTTTTCTGTTTTTGTCTTTTCATCGAAAGTTATTCCCACGTAGAGGAGCCGCATGGCACGCCGTACTCCTATGTCGCAGCAATTGTTGCTGGTTTAAAAATTATGACATTTGGTGTCGCGGTGCAAAGATGAAAGGCTTCACACGAACGAGAGAGCAAGGACGGCTTCTACGGTAATGGACTTGAGAAGTAGCATTTCACACAGGTCACTGAAAAGGAATTTCATGATGTGACTCAACAAAGAAGGGGCGCGAAGCTTCCTGTCATGGTTCGGGGAAATAAGGAACTCATCAGGGGTCTTTATTTTTGTTCTCCCCTTCAGCAACACCTCGATTTCTCACTAATACACTGGCTGACATGTCCGCGTCCTCTGCGACGCTTTTCTCGCAATGAGCAATTGCACCGCAGAGCGCTCAAGTTTGCAGGTTGCCGACAGGTCCTGCCACACTGGCCAGCGGTTCTCCGTGACATTCAGTGCAGGAATGGGCGGCTGCCAAGGCGAAAGTAGATGTTCGGTCGCGATCACAACATACACTGCGTAGATAACGAAGGACAGCTGTTGATTTCAGGCACCAGGGCAGCAACACATGCCAAGAAACATGCATTTAAATTACACGGTCGAATGCTACCAATTGATTGTCACTATGTCCCGACGGCAAAGGTGTGTTGAGTGAAATGATGTGATACTTATTGATTCCATCAACTCCATATGATGACAAGGTTTTAATGTTTTTCATGACCGCACGAATACTTTCGGAGGTAACGAAGGTAGCGTCCATGGGTAGGTAATAGGGTGAAGGCAAATTATTTGGTTGTTGATGGTCACCTGGTGTGAGAAAGCTTTTATGAATGTGTCGTTTAGTAGAGATGCGCACTCAACGTCGCGCACGGGATGCCCATCAGCCGTCAGCAAGGCGATAGCGCGATTCTCGCTACCACGCACGAAATTCCAAAACTGTCTAGGGTTATTTTTCAGCATAGTTGGTAGAGCTTCACTGAAGAAGGAAAGCTTTGCATGCTGTAGTGCAAATAAATTAGTTGCAGCAGCAGATTTGTAAGTTGACCAACGTTGATCAGACGGGGATTTGGTAGCAGCATGACAAAACCTTTTCTTACGGTTAGAAAGACGGTTAACGCATCTGCTGTACCATGGAGCACCAGTATTATAGAACACTTTTTAATGGGGATATATTCAACAGTAAGTTCGGATACTTACGCCTTGAACAGGTCCCAATTGCTCTGCACTGATTTTTTGGTGTAGTTGGGTAAGAACTTATCTAAAAATGTGTCCAAATCAATGTTTATTGAGTCAAAATCAGCCTTTTTGCAATCGCGTATTGTTTTAAGCTGTTTACGCATGCGGGAGAATGGTAGAAAGATATGCGCTTGAATAATTTTGTGATCAATGATACCAGGAACATTGGTCACAGAAGACACGATATCTGGTTTTATGTAAAAATAAGGTCGAGAATAGATGATGTAGCCTTCGTAACGCGAGTTGGAAAATTAACAAGATATGTAAGGCCAAAATCAGAACAGATGCGAATGAAATTCTGCGCTTCAGCTAACTTAGGCAACGAATATGAGTACGAATTAGACCACACAATAATAGCAAAATTGAAATCGCCGAGTAGAATTACAGCAGCGCGGAGAAACAAAACTTTCAGGTGACTCATACAATCATGCAAGTCGTCGCAAAAACTTCAACAACCGGATAGTGGGCGGTAACATACGCAATGACAACTTTTTCAAAAGCCACGCTGAGAACACACTAAGTTGCCTCTAATACTGAGTCCATTGCAACAGCGTAGCTTTCAATTCTCTCATTCACTGCAAAAACACCACCACATCTGTCACGTCTGTCAGAACGATATATTTTTTATTTTTTTTCGCAGCACGGCGATTCTTCGTTCCGAATTTTGTTGGAAAGCCACGTTTCAGTTAACACAATAATATCGGCGTTAGAGACATTAACTGCTGCACAAAGTTCATCCTTCTTGGACAGGAGGCTGCGAACGTTGGGAGAAAGCATGGCCACATTTCTGATGTTATCGCAAGTGCCCTCGCCCCCACATTTTTCCTAGCTCCCCGGGGAAGCAAATAATTGACGACCCGAACGAAGTTGCCACGAAGAGAAGTTTCCGACACTAGCGGTATTAGTTACGGATCTGGATGGTCCAATGTCATGCACACTATCAGTAATGTAGTCATAACCGTAGCATTTTTTGTTAGCAAAAAGTTTGTTGTAACGCAGGTGAAAATGAAAATGAAGCTCTTTGGCGAAGTTGGTCAGCATACCTCTGGCACGGCGAGTATTGACAGAAAAATCTTCTCGCATAACCACTTTGCTTCCTTTGAGCTTGTGACGTTTTGAAAAAACCATTTTTTTCACTTTGGACATAAAAAATTTGGCTATATTCGGATGAACTTTAGAAGCAGATAAACGGCCGATTCTATGTGCGTACGCAATGTTATCACCAGACAAGGTTAGGTCCAGGGACTGGTGAAATAAGCGCAAGACTGTTTCCTCAGTCTGCTGTGTTGTTCCACAGGCGTTGTTTGCAATACCAAGAAATAATAGATTGTCCCTCCGAGAACGATCCTCGGCCTCATCGAGACGCGCACATGCCCAAGCATGCCCTTTTACGCTTGCTTTGTAAGCTGATTTGTTGATGTTATTTCGCGCTGGACGTAATCTATACTAGATGTCCGACTTTAGACTATTTCCAGACGTGCCGATATATTGGAAATTTCTTTAATAAGTGAAAGTTGTTGTTGCTTGAGCTCCTGGATGTCACCTGACATAGCTGATTGCATGGTTTCAATGCGAATCGAGCGTTCATGCATATATTTCATCATTTTATGTATTTCAGTAAGTTGATCACCTTTGGGCCCCGGGTTCTGTTCGATATCACCACATATTACCAAAAGCAGTTCACAAAAAGGCACTAAGAGGGTTTCCGGGCATGGAAGCACCACAATACAAAGGTTGTCAGATCGAAAGCTCCTACATGGTAGTCTGTTAAAATAGCTCACCTGAAAAACATAAGTACATGGCTCTGCCGATGCTTCCATGTGCCCACTGCCGGAGGTATGCAGATGACACAGTTTTTAAGGAGGCACTGATGTCGCTGATGTCACGGTCGATGTCGATCTTGCTGTGGCACGTGAAAAATCTTTTCTCTCAAATGGCCAGCTCCGATGAGATAAACTGCACAGCATCGTGCGCTGGCTTCTATCCGGGTAGGTGCTGTTGGCAGCCACCTGGGAAGTCACGCTGGAGTGTACGCAGAGAGGCAGCGATGCTCTGGCCTCGGCTGTACTATGGCACACAACGAGAAGCTGAAAAACATAGGGAAGCACGAATGAGTACATGCCTCTGCCGATGCTTCCATACTTGCCATGCACTGCGTGACGTAGTGTCTCACCCGAAAGCCGCATTTCCGGTCACAACTACCGGGTGGTAGGTGGCGTTGTGTTCGCAAGCATTGATCACCAGCATCATCATCAGCATGGTATAACGCCGGCGGCGACAAGTCTTGGTAGCGGCGAGCGAGAAGTAAGCTCGTCTCTTCTGCGCGTGACGGTTGCGATGAACGGTAGTCTCTAGCGTGGGTCCTCGGTGCGTGGCACCGGGGGTTGCGCGTCGGGAGCCCTCGTGAAAAGTCAAGCATTTATGGACGCTATCGACGATGTGTTCTTGTGTTTCTCGCGTTAAATGCGAAGCATTTTTTAGCGAACTTCAGCGACTTTTGAGCGTATTTTTCTATCTATCTATCTATCTATCTATCTATCTATCTATCTATCTATCTATCTATCTATCTGTCTATCTATCTATCTGCCTGCCTGCCTGTCTATCTATCTGTCTATCTATCTATCTGTCTATCTATCTATCTATCTATCTATCTATCTATCTATCTATCTATCTATCTATCTATCTATCTATCTATCTGTCTGTCTGTCTGTCTGTCTGTCTATCTATCTATCTATCTATCTATCTGTCTATCTCTCTATCTATCTGGCCGCCTATGACTTTTCGCTCTCCTGGCCGTTTCGACAATGGTATCGATACCAAACTTGGTATGGCATAAAATGACTGTATGAAGAACATATTTGACTAGTAATAACATTAAAATTATGACAGGTATGTCATGAGTGTCGTGATTTACGTTTCGTGATCCTGCAGCTCTTGCGGTGGTATCGTTCACATGGCATGCTGCAAAACTGGTATGGTATGACATCATTGCATGGCGGACACAAGCGAGAGCCCTAACATGAAAATCAAGACATGCGTGTCATATAACATGGCTACATGCCATGCTCATGATGCGCTCGTGGCCGTTTTACTAGCGTCACATATACCAAATTCAGTATTACGGTACGTGATTGGATGACGAAAGTATGTGACTGGTGCAAACATGATAATCTATAGATGCGTGTCATGTAACAACATGGCTACATGCCACGTTCGTGATCTGCTGGCGGCCGTTTCGCTAGCTTCAGTTATACCAAATTTGGTATTACGTGAGGTGAATGGGTGACGAAGGTATGAGACTGGTGTAAACATAATAAGCATGAGATGCGTATCATGTAACAACATGACTATATGCTACGCTCATGATGCACTCTCGGCCGTTTCGCTAGCTTCACATGCACTAAACTTGCTATAAAGGTGCGAACACACTAGCGGCGCCGCGCTCTGCCGCACGCCCCGCACCGCTCGCGAGACGCCGCTTTTCTCTGATTTTCTCCCGCCGAGCATCGTGGAATTTCTGCCGCCGACCGAATCGCTCACTGTGCTATGAAGTGCCAACCACTGGCTCGCGTCTATGCGTCAAAAGCGTCAAATGCGCCTCTCGGCGTCGGCGTCGGAGGGGCATACGCGAGGAGGCGCGAGGGATCAAGCCGGGCTTGATATTTTCGCCACGCGTACGCTACGTCACCACGCGTACAGCGACGCCAACTAACCAGGGGCCGCGCACCAACCAACCAGAGGCCGCGATGCCTCGGAACGTTATGCCTAATGGCCGCTGCTTCATAGGCACAGCCGAGTGCTAGAAGCAAGCACGGAAACTACTCCAAAGGTTCCTGAATTACCGCTTTGCAATCTAGAACGACAACGGCACGACGAACGACTGCGGGTGCTACCAGCGTGACGCGGTTTCGTGCCGAGGTCGAGCGACGCCGACAAATCCAGCGAATGCCGGCCGGCTATGCTTGCGCCAGTCCCGAGTGCGATCGTCGGCTGAGCGAAAGGAGCATGTCGGTGTTCTTGTGCTTTGATCTGTGACTTTCTGTGCTAAAAACGAGTGTGAACAGACTTCGTAGGTTCGAAGGTTTGAGCGTGAGCCCTCGTCTACCGTGGAGGCAATTCAGAGCGGTGTCACTTGCTTCCAGCGCAGGCCTCTACCATCTAGTTCGTAAGAACCAGCACCTGCGAGGAACATCGGCTGAAAAAACTCTACGGTAGTTTCCGTCACAACATAGACACCATATACGACGCCCTAAACATCGCGTAGTTCATACGGAGTTTTTATCTGCACTGTGTTTGTTTTCAACATCGGTATTCATCATCGCTGAAAGCGAACCTCGCACTAACCAACACAGTTCGGTGATGTGAAAACGTACGTACTTAAAGAAGTGTATTCGCGGATTGTACGACGCTGAAACATTCGTTGGCTTCGGTGCAAATCATTTCCGTGTGTTGCCAAGCTAATAACTAGCGTGCGCTGGTTGGTAGCAGTGTGAGGTGACTTTGTGTCGGGTACCACTAACGCTGAAACATTCAGCTGTCAGTGGTCTCAGTTCCATTCACGTACAAGACAGAAACTCGAGCGTGCGTTGCTGTGGTGATCGAAAAAGAAAGGTGCATGATTAAGTGCTGCTTGTATTGCCTGCTATTTCACTTCTCGCTTATTCTGCTTCACTGCCACGCTCAGTAGCACATACGTTGTTTGCAGGCATTCTAACACACACATTCTTAATTTATAGTTCATTCTGATACTCATAGCTATAGGCATACAATGGCGCTTCCCCGTCGTTTTACAGTTTACTAGAATATAACGCGCGTTTTGTTTACAGCTTGACAGATAACTGAAAACCTTGTGAGAAGCACCTGATTTGAAATCAGCTGCACGATGACACGATAGTTGGAAGAGAATATCACCACATGTATGCACAGAATGAATGAAGGTGCACTAGTATGGTACTGCTACTTTGCATAGAAGAAAGGCAAAAAGTACCTCATGTGACCTCTGAGACCTTTCACAACTGTGCATGTATTTATCTGTTCCTCCAGACTGTAATGAGCTGAAGATATTATTCGATGGTTTCGAACATTAATTCTTTGTATATGTTTCCAAGGAGTGCTTCACATCTGTTCGGTTTTTTAATATATGCATTAACTTGGATTATATAGATATGCATGCACTTAAGCATAATCAGTTCAGCTCTGCTGAAAAACTTGCCATAACTTCTGTACGGTGCTCTGGTGCAATCCTATGATCGGTATCTGTCCCATCAAAAATTTAGGGCATGCTTTATTGCATTATAGGGTATTTTGACAATTGACATGTGAAAACCACAGTGCTTGGTTATAATCTCAAAACCAATGTCTGTCTCGTCAAGAAGTGTCAGATGCATTTTGTAGATGTTAAAGGATATTTAAACTACCAGCAAAGTGCTGAAGCCTTCAACACAGCACTGATCCGCAATCACCATCCAGCTTAGAAGTGATTTGTAGTGCTCTCTAACACGTTCAAACAAAGTTATCAAACACTAGATTGATCTACTTGGTTTGATTCCTAATACCAGTGTGTCTGACTTTTTGGAGGCACTTGTATTATAATAATGTTCTATTTCTCTGATTTCTTACCGGGGTGCACTGAAGAGTAGCGATATTTGTTTACCTTGGCGCACTTATTGTGATAGTACTGCTTAAATCATTTCATTTTGTATATAAGTACGCCAATTTTGCAGTAGCCTCACATTGAGCTGCCGTATTTGAAAATAAATAAATATACCATCCGAAAGTGTTCCACGCTGTGCTCGGTTCCAATCTGGTCACTAATATCTGTTGCATCATGATGTCTCGGGTGTGTTTTATTGCATTGGAGAACATTTTGGCTGCCTTCCATGAAGGGTTCAGTTCCAGTATTATGACCGATATCTGTGACTTCATGAACGGTTGGGTGTCATTTGTCGTTTTAGAAAATACTTTAACTACAGACAACATCCAGAAGTTTTCCATACATGGTTCAGTTGCAGTCTTATGACCAATATCTGTCTTATCATAAATGTTTCAAGTACAGTTAGTTGCATTAGAGCATATTTTGGACTACAAAAAATGCCCAGAGGCATTCTACGTAGTGCTTGGTTCCCTTCTTATGAACAGTATCTGTTGTATCATTAAGAGCCAGATGAGGTTTCTTGCCTTGGAGGATATCTTCAATACGCTTATCATTCAAAAGCCCTCCGCACAGGGCACAATTACTGCCTCATGACCTAAATCCGTCACATCATGAAGAGTAGGGTGTGGGTTGTGGCATTGGAGAACATTTCGGCTTCAGACAACATTCAAAAGCCTTCTATTCAGGCTTCAGTTTCAATATTATGACCGATATCTGTGACTTCATGAACAGTTGGGTGTCATTTGTCTTTTTAGAGAATATTTTGACTAAAGACAACGTCCAGAAGTCTTTCGTACAGGGTTCACTTCCAATATTATGACCGATATCTGTGATTTCATAAACATTTGTGCGTCGTTTGTCGTTTTAGAGAATACATTGACTAAAGACAATGTCCAGAAGTCTTGCATTAAGGTATCAGTTCTAATATTATGACCGATATCTCTGATTTCATGAAAAGTTGGATGTCGTCTGTCGTTTTAGAGAATACTTTGACTGAAGGCAACGCCCAGAAGTTTTCCATACAGGGTTCAGTTCCAATATTATGACCGATATCTGTGACTTCATGAACAGTTAGTTTGGTGTCGTTTGTCATTTTAGAGAATACTTTGACCAAAGACGACGTCCAGAAGTCTTGTATTAAGGTTTCAGTTGTAATATTGTGACCGATAACAGTGACTTCATGAACAGTTGGGTGTCGTCTGTCAATTTAGAGAATACTTTGACTAAAGGCAACGTCCAGAAGTCTTGCATTAAGGTTTCAGTACCAATATCATGACCAGTATCTGTGACTTCATGAACATTAGGGTGTCGTCTGTCGTTTTAGGATATACTTTGACTAAAGACAACGTATATAAGTCTTGCATTAAGGTTTCAGTTCTAATATTATGACCGATATCTGTGACTTCATGAACAGTTGGGTGTCGTATCTCGTTTTATAGAATACTTTGACTGAAGACAATGTACAGAAGTCTTGCATTAAAGTTTCAGTTTTAACATTATGACCGATATCTGTAACTTGGTGAACAGTTGGGTGTCGTCTGTCGTTTTAGAGAATACTTTGACTTAAGGCAACGTCCAGAAGTCTTGCATTAAGGTTTCTGTTCTAATATTATGACCGATACCTGTGCCTTCATGAACAGTAGGGTGTCGTCTGTCGTTTTAGAGAATACTTCGACTAAAGACAACGTTCTGAAGTCTTGCATTAAGGGTTCAGTACCAATATTATGACCAGTATCTGTGACTTCATGAACATTAGGGTGTCGCCTGTCGTTTTAGGATATTCTTTGACTAAAGACAACGTCTATAAGTCTTGCATTAAGGTTTCAGTTCTAATATTATGACCGATATATGTGACTTCATGAACAGTTGGGTGTCGTCTGTCTTTTTAGAGAATACTTTGACTAAAGACAATGTCCAGAAGTATTGCATAATTGTTTAAGTTCTAATATTATGACCGATATCAGTCACATCATGAAGTGTCAGGCACAGTTTGTTGCATTAGACCACATTTCGACTATGTAAAATGCCCGAAGGCATTCTACGCAGTATTTGGTTGCTATCTTATGAGCAATATCTGTTGTATCAATAAGAAACAGGTGTGCATTGTTGCATTAGAGGATATTTCGAACCCACACACATCAGCCGAAAGCCTGCTACCCTGGCCTCAATGGTAGTCTTATGATTGACTTAAATCTGTCAGATCATGAAGTTCAGGCCTGATTATTGAGTTGAGTGCTATAAAATATGTTGTGTAAATATACTGAAGGTACCAGCATATTCAAGATATTGTTAATAAATTTTGTAGTGCAGGTATAGAGACCCGGTGGTTTGTAAACCTGATCACGAGGGCAGCCGCCGCCTCATTCCCTAAAGAAAGGAGGGGGGGAGCTCAATGTCAACTCCATATATTAACATAATAGTGAGGGGGCGCTAAGTCAGCCCCTACATGGAGGGGGGCACTGCAACAAACTTTTGCCCCCCTCCTCCTTATGGAGAACCCTGCACACGCCTACGATACACGTACAGTATGCTAGACGCGAATGTTCATTCGCGGGAGCGGCACGCGCAGCGATATTGATTCCTGGTGAATACCACCATAGTTACTTTAGGCACTGGAATGTCAATTACTTCTAAATTAGTTTAAACTGTGGTGGGTGAAGCACTATCAAGTTTTTAACGTGTTCTCATATCCTCTAAAACATATAAACCCGCTCCAGTTAGGAATGTGCCGTTCTGTGCCGAACTTCGACAGTTCTAAGCCAAAAGGTCAAGCAACATTGTGCATCGGCCTTGGACGCGTGAGCGTCAACGCGGTTGACGCGTGCCAATGGTTGCGCGTTCTTTTCCTCCACAGGCGCGAGTAGACGCTTTTGACGCGTAGGCGCGTGCATACGCGTCCCAGTGGTTGTCACTTTATTGCCGCTGCCGCCGGCTCCCGCGAGCGAACCACCAGTGAGTGCCTGCTTTTCCTCCCTTCCTCCTCACATTGGCGGCGCCTTCTCACTCATGCCTTTTTTCTTTATCCGTCTGTCACGGAGAAGACAAGCCGCGAGCCGGCAGCAAGCATGTGGGTGCGTGCGTCTCAACATGGACAGTCGTATGGATAATGATGGGTTAATAGTTATGTGTTATTCTGAGACAAAGCGCCTTCGGCACCGTATTTCTTTCCTATCTGACAACGGCATGTCCATTCTTGTCTAGCTCTTCCCTTGGCGCCGCCAATGTGGACAGCGTGCCGCTGACTGCCGAGCGGAGGCACCGACAGGCGGGACGCCGCCGCGGCATGCTTCTCACCAGTGTGTTCCTACCTTTACCTGACGCGAACGGACGACATAGGTAAATGACACTGTCTACTGTCATGTATTTACTGTCATAGATTTTTTTGCAACCGTGTAAATATAGTCACACCATTTTTTTGGGCATTGTTCATGAATAAGTTTTTTCCACACAACTTTTCGTTTTCTATACCCTCTCACTCATTCAGCGTTTCACCATGGGCTAAACGATCCTCCTATGCCTGAAGTTATTGTAAATGTTTACTTTTTAATGCTCTTTTTAATAACGCACACAGACTCATAGCCTGAACGTCTTCCTGCATGTCCTTTCGATGAATGAAAGTAGACTTGCAGTCTTTTTGTAATCGTTCATAATTTACAAATAAGCCAGCTTCGTCATTTAGGAATATCCTGGTAAGGTTGACATCAGAACTAATATAAAGGTGGTCACTGTTTGTCGCACTATATAAAGTTTTCCACGAAGATATCTTTAGTGAGGAGCTGGAGAAAGTGAGATCTATAGCCGACTTGAATTTCCCCCGAAAAACATAACAGTGGGGAAATTCCCACAAGATGATTGATTCTCAGCAGTCCGTTCCCACAAGCGCCTTCCACTCACATCATTCTTGAAAGTCGTGTTCGGTTCGGTGGTCTCAGTTTGTCACATTTGTTTTTAACACAGCTCGTTAGTCGTTTTATGTTTCTGTGAGACACAAAAGACCCATTTCTAGGTTCAGTTATTCAGCTGAGGCTTGGAATAACATTACCTTCACTCGTTCTCACCACGCACTATGTGCATGGGGCGCTTTATGATTATCTGAGAGAAGTAGTTGGTGCAAGCAATATTTATTGGCACGGTTCTCCAGCGAATATGTCGCGGGAGTAAAGCGAAAAAGGTTGTACAGAGACCTTCTCGACATTGTTTTCGCGGTATCACTTTACAGGAGTTTGTACCCTGCAGGACGTGGACAAAATGTACTGGCCGGAGTAAAAAATATGGCAGTCCCATCTAGTTCAAAACCATTTTTCTTGAAGCTTCACATATGGACGCTAGAAGCTAAAACATGGGTGCAAGAAAGAGGACTGTTTGTACCGTGGGGAATGCACTGTTTTCTCTGTCGTAAACCATCGAACATGTCTTTATGGATTGTTGGGAAGGAGTGTTCTTCTGGGACAATCTGCAGAGAACTATAAAAAAAGATTTACCAATTGATGCCTACCAGATCAGGTTTTTACCAGTCAATGAAGAAGACGGTGGAGCACCTTATAATACTTTTATGTTGCTCGGCCTTCCCGGTATTTGGAAAAAGTACAAGGCAGACCGCCATGCCGACATCAATACACGACCCATTCATGAATATTTTCGACAAAAGTTCACGAAGTTTACTGAAGAGTGAAAAACTAAAGACCCAGAAGAGTGACTTAAACATCCTGAGCCACTGGTTCGTACAAAGGTCACCATGTAACCATTCCGTTTGTTACCGCTGTATGTACTGTTTATGCACCGCATTATTATTGTATAATGTCCAAAAGTAAGTAGTAAGGAAAAAAATGACATATCCCACGTACAGTGGGAATCGATAATATGTGAAGCATAAATGAGAACTGTTGGTATGTGACGGTGAAATCAGTACAACGTCACGATGTGGAGGTTAATCATGCCATACGTGACTTTCATGTCTTAATTATCATGTTTAGATGTGCCATTTACCTTCTTCTTCTATTCACGTCAAGTGATACTAAATTTAGTATATGTGCAGCTAGTAAAACGGCCGCGAGCACGCTGTGAGTGTGGTATGTTGACATGTTCTTACACGGCACGCGTGTCAGGATTATCATGTTAGCACCAGTCACATACTTCATTCATTTAGGTCACGTAACACCAAATTTTGTATATGTGGAGCTAGCAAAACGGCCACGAGCCCATCATTAAGGGCCCAATGTGCTCCAATGTACTGTTGACGCATGCGCACGCTGGGCACAGCGACGCTACGTTAGCAAAACGCGAGCACTCTATAGTCTGACGCCAGGCGCGACCAGCGCCCGTCAGCGCGGCCGCACAGCAACCGGCGCGAAATGCGACATGCTGCAGTTCGCGCTGATGCCATAGAGTAGCATTACTCTACGCCGATGCGTTACCCAGAAAACACTGCGTCTTCCTCTTTTCGTGACGGAGGGTCACCGGACGCGCTGAAGCCCGCATGCGTCAAAGCAACGCAGCGTGCGCCTGCGAGTATATGACAGGGCCGGCGCCTGGCGTGCAAACGCCGGCGTGACGCGACGAAATGAATGCCGGCGGGCACGCTCACCGCGTCACATCGATATGTATTGGCGCCTTGACTGTGGCATGTAGTCATGTTCTCACTTGACACGCGTCTCATGATTATCTTGTTTGCACCAGTCACATACCTTCGTCATTCATTGATGTTTAATACCAAATTTGGCTTATGTGAAGCTAGCGAAATGGCCGTGAGCGCATCATTAGTGTAGTAAGTAGTCATGTTGTTACATGACACGCATCTCGTGTTTATCATGTTTGTATATGTCATTTACCTATGCCGTCCGTTCGCTTCACGTAATACCCAATTTGGTATATGTGAAGCTAACGAGACGGCCGCCAGCGCATCATGAGCGTGGCATGTAGTCATGTTGTTACATAACACGCGTCTCATGATCATCATGTTTGCACTAGTCAGATACCTTCGTCATTCATTCATGTAACGTAATACCAAATTTGGTATATGTGACTCTAGCGAAATGGCCGAGAGCGCATCATAAGCGTGACATGTAGTCATGTTGTTACATGACACGCATGTCATGGTTTTCATGTTAGAGACTGTCGCTTGTCTTCGCCTTGCAAATATGTCATACCATACCGGTTTTGCAACATGCCATGTGAACGATACCACCGCGAAAGCTGCAGGACCATGAAATGTAAGTCGCGACATTTATGACACACATTTCATAATTTTCATGTAATGACTAGACAAATATGTTCTTCAAGCAGTCATGTTATGCCATATTAAGTTTAGTATTGATACTAAACGCTAAAAGTCATAGATAGATAGATAGATAGATAGATAGATAGATAGATAGATAGATAGATAGATAGATAGATAGATAGATAGATAGATAGATAGATAGATAGATAGATAGATAGATAGATAGATAGATACGCTCAAAGTCACCGAGGTTCACTGAGAAATGCTTCGCATTAAAAAAAACCGGCGTAGTTCAGGGGTGGAATACGGGGCTGGCGCTCGTCGGACCAGCCTTCGAGCCCCGCTGCTTCATTGGGGCTAGGTTTTTTTTTATTTCGAAGCATTTCTTAGCCAACTTTGGCCTCTTTAAGCGTATCTATCTATCTCTCTATCTATCTATCTAGCTGCCTACGACTTCCAGATCTCCTGTCCGTATCGGTAATAATACCGATACCAAAATTGATATCGCATTATATGACCATATTGCGAGAACAAAAGGCTAGTCATAGCATCAAAAATTGGCAGATCGCACGCACCGTAGAAAACGATTATATGCGAAGCACGAATGAGCAATGTTGATATGTCATTTTAAAATCAGCACAACGTTACGAAGTGGAGGTACATGATGCCGTACATGACTTCCATGTCATGATTATCCTGTTGGGATGTGTCGTTTACCTTCGCCATCTATTCACGTCACGTGATACCAAATTTAGTATACGTGTAGCTAGCAAAACGGCCGCGAGCACTCTATGAGCGTCGTATCTTGGCATGTTCTTACATGACACAATTGTCAGGATTATTATGTTTGCACCAGTCATATATTTCGGCATTCATTGACGTCACGTAACAACAAACTTGGTATATGTGGAGCTAGCAAAACTGTCGCGAGCAATCATGAAGGGCCCATTATACTCCAATGTAGCGTTGACGTGCGCACACCCTGGGCACAGCGACGTAACCTTAGAAAACGCGAGTACTCTATATTGTGACGCCAGGCGTGACCAGTGTCCGTCGGCGCTGTCCCACGGCAACTGGCCCGAAATGTGACATGCTGCATTTCGCAACGATGCGTTACCCAGACAACACTGCGTCTCCCTCTTTTCGTTACGGAGGGATGCGGGACGTGGTGAAGTGCGCGCAGGCATCAATGCAACGCAGCGCAGCCTGTGTCTGCGAGTATATGGCACGACTGGCACCTGGCATGACAACGCCGGCGTGACGCGACGAAATGAACGCTGGTGAGCACGCGCACCGCGTCACGTCGAAATATATTGGTGCCTTGACTGTGGCATGCAGTCATGTCCTCACATGACACGCGTCTCATGATTATCATGTTGCACAAGTCACATACCTTCGTAATCTATTAGCGTCACGTCATACCAAGTTTCGCATATGTGAAGCAAGCGAAACGGGCGCGAGCGCATCATCAGTGTGGCATGTAGTCATGTTGTTAGAAGACACGCATCTAATGATTATCATGTTTCGATGCGTCATTTACCTATTTCGTCCGTTCGCATCGCGTATTACCGAGTTTGGTACATGTAAAGCTAGCGAAACGGCCGCCAAAGCATCATGAGCTTGGCTTGTAGTCATGTTGTTACATGACACGAATGCCATGATTTTATTCTTAGGGTCCGTCACTTGTGTTCGCCTTGCAATCATGCCATACCATACCAGTTTTAAAAGATACCATGTGAACGAACCCACCTCAAGAGCTGCTGCACCATGAAAAGTGAATCACGATATTCATGACATACATATCATGATTTTCATGTTATGACTAGTTATACGTGTTTTTCATACAGTCATGTTATGCCATACCAAGTTTGGTATTGATACCACTATCGAAACGGCCAGGAGAACTAAATGTCGTAGGCGGCTAGATAGATAGATACGCTCAAAGTCGCCGATGTTCGCTAAGAAATTCTTCGCATTTAAAATTATGACATGAATGACATGAATGTCATGATTTACAATTTTACATTTCATGGTCTTGCTGCTTTTTTGTTGGTTTTGTTCACATTACACATTGCAGAACACGTTTGGTATGACATGAGTGCCTGGCAAACATAAGTGACAGACACAAACGAGGACATCATGGCATGCATGTCATGAAAGTCATGTCATGAAAGGCATGCCATGAAAGTCGTCGTGCGCTCACGGTCATTTCGCTAGCTTCACATATACCAAATTTGGAAATATAGGAGATGAATGGATGACAGAAGTATATGACTAAGGCAAACGTGATGATAATGAGATGCGTGTGATGTAAGAACATGACTACTTGCCACGCTCTTGATACGATCGCGGTTGTTTCGCTAGCTTCGAACATACCAATTTTGGTATTATAGGGTTTGAATTGATGACGAAGGCATGTAACTGGTGCAAACAAGCTTATCATGACATGCGTGTCATGTAACGACATGACTACGTGTGACACTCAAGATGCACATGCGGCCGTTTCGCTAGCTTCACATATGCCATGTTTAGTATTACGTCTCTGGAATGAATGAGCAAGGATTGTCACTGGTGCAAACATAATAATCATGAGATGATTATGTGTAAGATAATTATCTATATACCTAATGTCATATTGAATGACTCAAACGGACGACGAAGGTAAATGACACGTCCAAACTTGATAATGATCACTTGGAAGGCATATACGGCATAATTTACCTCCGCCTCGTAACGTTGTTGATTTGATGTTTATGTAGAATTTAACGTCCCAGAACCACTACATGATTATGACAGACGCCGTCGTGGAGGGCTCCGGAAATTTTGACCACCTGGGGCTATTTAACGTGCACGCTAATTGGAGCACACGGGCCTACAGCATTTTCGCCTCCATCGAAAATGCAGCCGACGCAGCCGGGCTTCGATCGCGCGACAGGCGGGTCGGCAGCCGAGTACATTAGCCACTAGACAACCGTGGTGGGGCCCCCGTAACGTTGTGCTGATTTAAAGTGGCATATCAACCTTCCTCAATCGTGATTTGCATATCATCGATTCCCACTGTACGCGGGATTTGCCTTTTTTTTCTAATTTCGCGCGACGTGGTTACGGACACCGGTGGTGGCGGAACACTATGGCACTGCGGGACACCCGAGTTGATATCTCATAACAGCTTTGGCTGCAAAAGAAATGATCACCTGCTGGTGATTGCTCCTCAAGTTCTGGCACATTCGGCAGGCAGCAGCGAACATCAACCACTCCACTTGGGCATTTCCCTCCCTCTACTGCCAGAGTGTGCGACGGGTATAGCGTCGATCCTCTCACGCAAGGCGAGCAAGCGTGTATAAGCGCCGCACATCTCTGGCTTTATCACCCTTGAGAAAGAAGCCGGTTGGGCTTCGAAATATTGGGTTGTTAAATAGAATGTATGTTTGGAGTTTTCTAGTTGCCCCACGGTGTAAACCTTGTTCCTGTTTAAATCTGGCTTGCCTCAATTTAAGGTCAATTATTAACATGTGGAATTTTACGTCTCGAAAGCAGGTTATCATTATGAGGATTCCGTAGTGACGTACTTTGTAAATTTCGACCATCTGGTGTTTACGTGCGCTGATATCATTCTATAAAAGCCGGGAAATTTCAATAAACAATTTTCAACTCGAGCAATTCTGAAACAATTAGGATTACCAGAAGCATGTCGTCACTAGCTTCTCAGTTCAAGGCGTGCAAGTGTTTCATGTGTATAGTGCAAAGGAAGGTCCAGGACCGAAGCCGAAAATTTTCTTTGAGGAGGTAGGTGGAGGAATACATGAAGAGGGTGTTTCAGCATGTTTCAGCAAAACACCCTCTTCGATGCGCATTTCCGGGGGCGCGCCCATAGGGAACCCTCCTGGCTACCACGCTGGGAAGGTTCCTCTCGAAAATAGATATCTTGAAGAAATGTATCACATGCGGGGCCTTTTGCAAGTACACTGTTGACGCAGCCTGCCCGACCGCATCATCGCTGCCATCGGCGCTATAGCTGTGCGTTATTTTTTCGCCCGCAACATTGGGCAGTGGGTGGTTTAGCAAACTTTTTTGTCGAGGGCTGAGAAACCACGTGGCGAAGACTTACTAACTAAGCCTAAAAGCTGGACTAAATCTTCCTACATAGTTCATGCTTGATTTACTGCGCTGTTGTTTCATAAAATCAATTACCCAAATATTTGTTATGACATTATTTTTTGCAATATATTGCGTGGATAGTGGCATATTCTTAACAAAGAAATGAAGGTAAATATCATAATTATAAGTTCACAGTTCAGCACTCAGTCATCTAATCTTTATTTATTCTGCTTCGTGGGCCTGATCCTCTCGTGTTCTTGTGTAGAGGGTAGCAATGATATGTTCGAATATTTCATTATTGAAGATATCAAGTTATAAATGTGTATTAGTTAGTATAATATCCCAGCATCATTAACAATTAAATCTAAGAAAACGTTTCACCCCACCCCCCTCCTTCCTCGGAATTTACCTGCATCGGGTATGAGTCACCATTACTAAGGTGAACGCATAGAAGAAGCAAAAGAAGAAAAAGGATCTACATTGAGCATCATGGCTTGTGAGTATTAATCCTTTCGTTAGTTCATGTGGGTTAATGAAATGTCTGAGTCGCTATAAAAATCACGCATTTCATAGCTTTATCATCATCGCACAAATTTTCAGCTACATTAAAGCATACCCTGTGCATAAGATGCCAACCTCGTGTTTGGGGAATGAATTGGCCGTTCGTTGACCCATTACAAGGCACTGCAGAGCTCTAAAGAGGTGTCAAAGGTGTCCGCTGATATGCCATGTTGGACACGTTCCTACAAACTTGTTAGTCGTCCATTGCCAATTGAGAAACAAGTTGCCGGTACAAGTTCCTTACATTTGAGAGGAGCGCGTTCTAATTGGCATTCTAACACTGAATTGTGGCGTTACCTCAAGGCTTCGATTCATTTTGTAACTTGAGATGGATAATCTTGATAGAAAAGTGGGCAGCTACCAAAACTAACGAAGTTACGTATTATACAAAGTTGAACAACAGTAACAGATGTATGGTATTAAAACCAATCTAACTACCGCATCTCGACGATTTTTATAGAAAGCAACACAGGTGCTCTAAACATAACTAACTACAAGTTTGTGGCTTGTTTATTACAAGGGCAAAACATGTCACACTTGCGACGTCGCTTTTCAACTGCGCAGGCAGAATAAGACGATGAAATAGAAAGTTTCCTGTGTGCATGCATATAACAAAGTTGCTTGCGCTAAAACGAGCATTGAAACGAGCAATCTGAAGTGTTACATGAGCACAAATGCAATAAGGCAGTACGAATTGAAAGTAATGTCCAGAATATATATTCTCAACATTGCAAAGTTCCTTGTTTAGGCCCAGCTAAAGCTATCTTTGGATGTTGTAATCGTACCGAATTGCCTTTTTTTTCAATAGCACTTTGTTGGCAGTTAGAAAACCCGTGCGCGTCAAATACGAGATTCACTTTGCTATCTCAGCGATTTAAAAACTTCGAAGAAAGACGCGCGCAGGTGCCTTGGCTTCTTTACTTTGGGATACATAGCATGCAGAACCACTTTAATTACTTCCCCCCCTACACACACACAAACACACACACACACACACACACACACACACGCACGCACGCACGCACACACGCAGACACACACACGCGCGTGCGCGCACACTAACACACACAAAGAAGGCAAGAGCCCACCATGGAATCCCCCGGAAGGCAAAGCTTTATGCGTGTGAGTGTATGCGATTCGCAAGGAACGTCATGTGGTGTCAAAAGTCCGCCCCTACATTCAAAGCACACGCGCTTAAGCTTGATTCCGCAAAGCGAAATAACGTGGCTGCCAGGTTCAGGGAATGGTGCTTCGATGACCTACTCGTTTCTTGTGATTCCTTGCGTGATCGTGTTACTTACCGGCTCAGCCAATATCTTTCCAGTGAGGGCGAAAATGCTGTAGGCTCGTGTGCATAGAATTGGATGCACGATGAAAAACCTCAGCTTGTCCAAATTTCCGGAGTCCTCTAATACGGCGTCTCTCATAATCAAATGGTGGTTTTAAGACGTTCAACCCCACATATCAATCAATCAATATCTTATCAGCAAACACCTAGCGTCACGTGATTGGCCACTCGTGCAGCCAGATTGATGCTAAGTTATCAGTCTCCGTTCTATAAGTCACCCTCTTATGCACCTGCAGATGCCTCACCTTACTTTAACAAACTCAAGTGTGTAGTAAAGGGCCACTCACCAGGCGCCATACCAAATTTAGTTAGACAGTGGGAGTTGTTGGGTGTCCGATGAGGAACATTTGGCCACAATTTTTTTAATCGGTTCATCACGAGTGGAGGAGGAAATAACCTTAATAAAGAAAAAAAGCAGCAAGATGTGGAAGAAATGTCTCCTTCTCCTAGGTGGCAGCCGTGAGTGCTGTAGCTCCGGCGGCATCCCCGGCTTGCCGAAGGACGTCGAGTTGCACTCCTGGGTCTGCGCTTAGCAGTGCGGGCTCGCACTGCTCTCCATTGCTGTATTTTTTTATATTGCCCTGTCACTGAGGGGCAAGCCCACACTATATGATTGAGATCCGTCCTTTGATTGCAGAACTTATTCAAATCTGAGTATATCTCTGGGTAGATGTAGTGAAAAGTTACCGGGTTTAGGAACGTGTTGGTTTGTAAAAGGTGCCATGCCGTCGCCTGCTGCTTGTTGAGTGAGGTATGTGCCGGGGGGAATCGTACCCTTTCCAGCCTGTAGTGTTTTGTGATCTCTTCATAACTAATCATGCGGTCCCTCTCCGCCCCCGGACTTCGCGCTGCGCCTGTTCGGCCGGCCAGTTCTGAGCCAGGTCGTGCGCGATTTCGTTTCCGGGGAGGGAGGAGTGAGCAGGTGCCCATGCAATATGAACTACCCGCTCGTCGCAAAAGTTTGACAGAATTCTTAGCGCTTCTGGTGAGATCCTTCTCTTGGCATAATTTTAACAGCGATTTTGGAGTCGCTGATTATGACTTCGGCTTTTGTGGAGGCCATTGCTAGTGCTATAGCCGCCTCCTCCACCACTTCTGCCCTATCTGTTACGTACACTGCCACTGACGTTGGAATCCCTTTGAATATTTGTAGCTACGGTTACCATGCTTCGGCCATTCTTGTATTCTGCTGCATCTACATAGACCACGTCACGGGCGTTGCCGAACGTTTTGTGGAGGCTTTTCGCCCTTTCTATCCTTCTAGCGCGGTGATGCTCAGGATGCATATTTCTAGGTAATAGAGGCACCTCGATATGCCCCCTTGCCTCCCGTGGAATGCCCTTTTAGATGCGGAAGCATCTTATACTCGCGCCTTGTAGTGCGCCGTCCGCGCCATCCGCACCGCTTCTCGAACATTCGACAGCTGACACGCGCGCATGCGCCGTCGCACCGTCGCCCACCATCTGTGCCGCGCGCGCTTCTCCTTCGAGAACATTCGACAGCTGACAGCGCATGCGCCGTCGCGCCGTCGCCATCTGTGCCGCGCGCGCGCTTCTCCTTCGAGAACATTCGACAGCTGACAGCGCATGCGCCGTCGCGCTGTATATATACTCAAGGTCGGCGCTCGCTCGCTCAGTTGCCGCTCGTCCGTTGGTTTGTACGGCGCGTCGACGTCCGAAGTCGCCGTGAAATGAATGCCAACGAATCCACAAACAGAATGATCGACGTCCCTTCGACCAGCGCCGGCCAAACTGTTGGCGGAACCGCTTCCGCATCCTCCTCAGTGTTCCCCCGAGGGAAGCTGCGGGCAATTTTTTTACCCCATGTTGCACGTTGTACGTGACACCAATTGTGTCCAAAATATGCCTGCCCGTAGGGCTGTGGGTTAACCGATCACACTGTGCTATCGTGTGGGCCTCTATTAGCTGTGCGAGTGTGTTGTGTAGCCCTATAGTCAAGAACTTGTCATTCGACGTATATAACGGTAGACCTATTGCTTGTTTACATGCTTTCCTAATGATGAAATCTATTTTGCTCTGTTCGGCTACGTGTAGTTTAAGATATTGGGCAGCGTACACAATGCGGCTGACTACAAAAGCCTTGACTTAACGAACTAAGTTGTGTTCCTTCATACCATAGTTTTTGTTGCCTCTTCGTTTGATCAGCCTGCTTGTTTTGTGGACGCTGTTCTCTAATAGCCTAATTGTTTCTCCATTGTGCCCATTCCCAGATATACGGAGGCCGAGAACTCGTAGGTTCGCTACCGTGGGTATTTTACTTCGCCCTGCAAAAATCGTGATATCTGGCCTTTCCTGCATGCTTTTGCGTCCCTTCATGTGGGCCTATAAATGAGCAATTCCGACTTTTTGGGAGAACATTTTAGCCCCTTCTACTTATCTCTCTACAGTGTCAACAGCTTCTTGTAATATGTTTTTAATGTCACCGTCACTCCCACCAGTCACATAGACGGTGATGTCTTCTGCGTATATGCTATGTCTGAGGCCCTCAATCTGTTCAAGTTTTGCGAGTAGGCCAATCATCGCCACAATAAATAACAGGGGAGACAGCACTGAACCCTGTATCGTCCCCCTACTGCCCAATTCAATTTCTTCGGACCTTGCCTCTCCAACCGCAATTCTTGCAGTGCGGTCGGATAGGAAGTCTCTCACATATGCGCAGGTGCGCTGTCCTATCCTCAGTCCCTGAATATTCTCTAATATGTCTCTGTGTGTGATGGTATCGAAGGCCTTATTGAGATCAAGGTCAAGGATAGCCTTAGAGTCTAAAGATGTGGTCCCACGTCGAGTATTTGATGCTTAATCTGTAACATGATGTCCTGCGTTGATAGTTTAGGTCTGAAACTGATCTTGGTATGTGGAAAGAGTCCATTCTCCTCCATGTAGGTAGTGAGACGCGTAAGAATGACGTGCTCCATGAGTTTGCCTATACATGAAGTCAGTGAAATTGGTCTAAGGTTATCCAACGGTGCTTTCTTTCCCGGCTTCAGAAACATATTGACCTGAGCAGTCTTCCATTGACGTGGGATAGTCCCACTCTTTCAACACTTATTCATGTACTCAGTGAGCGCCTTAATGAATTCGTCGTCCAAGTTTCTGAGCGTCTTATTAGTGATTTTATCTGGTCCCGGAGCAGACCTCGGGTTTAGTCGAGCGAGCTCGAATCTAACCTCGGCCTCCGTTATATCAGTATCGAGTATCTTGCCCCTTGTAACCGGAAAGTGGTTCTTTTGTTGCTTCTGCGAAGTACTTTTTTCGTAGCTCGTGGAAGAGCTATTGCTGTGTTGGGGGCTGGCTGGTCCCGACGAAGCAGAAGAAGAAGAAGGCCGGCGGAGACGTACGCGGCCGGCGGGGACATCGACCAGCCCGAACACGCGGGTTGGCGCGTAGCGCCGAAAGAAAAGCACACAACCGCACTCCACGGCTACCTAACACACACTCCTCTATTCCTGCATAGTTATGTATTACGTGTTTCAGCTTATGCCTCTGTGCAGTCTTTGTACTTTGCGGGTCTAGGAGGTTTAGAAGAATGTTCCAAGTCTTTGACATCATCATTTCTCTATCCATCAACTTACACGTGGCTTCCCACTGTTGTTGGGTCAGCTGATTCGCATGGAGCTCTATCTCCTTGTCTAATGCAGCCACTTTGTTTCTTAAATTACGATTGTATTTTTGTCTTTTCCAGCGCTATTGAATGCTAGTTCTTGCCTCCCACAGAGGCAACAGTTTGCTGTCCATCTCCGCCATTCCCGCTTCTTCGGGAACAATTTTAGTGGCTTTCTTGACACTCTGTTGGAGCTTCTCTACACATTTTTTATATATACTATGGTATCACTCGAATCCTCCTCTCGAATATTGCGGAAATAGTCCCATTCTACAAGTGCCAGTTTTCTTCCTTGCTTTTTTTGAGGACCTGCATGTACCGTTCTAACTACAATATAATGATCGTTGCCAAAACTCTGCTGCATGTTTACCCATCGCGAGTCTGCTACGTTCTTTGTAAAAGTTAGGTTCTGTGTTGTGTCATTACTAACGCTGTTGCCTATTCTTGTGGACTCCTCAGGATTCGTTATCAGCGTAAGGCCCTCGTGTTGAGCGTCTGCCCATAAGTAGCGTCCCTTTATATTCTCGACAGTGTATCTCCAAGCAGTGTGCGGTGCGTTAAAGTCTCCGACTATGACGAGAGCCTGTCTCTCCACTATGCTCAAGGCTTTGTGGAAAAGTGTACCAAACTTGAGCTTCTGTCAGGGTGGGCTATAAATGTTAAGCACGAAGAGGCTTCCCCCTTTCTTACGGGAGGGTAATATTTCTATTTGGACGTGGTCTATGCTGTGCACTCTGGAATCATGCTCTACAGCCGTGAGGTTTCCGTGCACCATAGTTGTGACAGTCACCTTCTCACTAGAAGTACTAAACAACTTGTACCCCGACAACTTTGCCGTCCCCCCGGTCTCCTGCAGGGCGATGACATCAGGCGCCTCCCTGTCTATCACGAATTGCTGCAGGTTCCCTCGTTTCCTACGGTACCCGCGGCAATTCCACTGCCCAATAATGTAATGGTTACGTGGCGCCATGTTTTTTACGGGATCCTCCCCGGTGACCTTGCTGGTTTCTACTGTGGGTGTTCTGTCATACGGTTTTAATTTAACTGGCCTCGCACCAGACGACCTAATATCCTCCGGCGTGCTCTCTATCGCTAATACCCTGTGCTCGAGTCCATCAAATCTATGCTTTATTTCGACATACATGCAAGTAATTTCGTTTTGTATTTCGTCAAACATTTTATTGAACAATTTCTTAACCTCGCTAATCGAAAAATTACCGGCTTCTTCTGACTTTTCCTGCGCCCTTCTTTTTAGTGGCGTGGACTCCCCACTCGTTTGTGAGGGAACAGATGTTAGGGCTTGAATAAGCGTTCGTATTTTGCTAACAGAGGGAGTGTTAGGCATCGCACCCGCGTTGCGCACCTCCTAAAGCTTCGCATTATCTTTCAGTTGCTTAATCTCCTTTTTAAGCGTTAGGTTCTATCTAGTGATCTGTTCTAACATTTTTTCAATCTGCATCATTTCCTTTTCTAAGGCGGACCCTATACATTACTTGAAGAAGCAGTGCTGGAGACCACACTTCGAAAGCTCACCTGCGTGCTGCCGCACCCTCGAGTGCCTCTTGAGTGGGACGTTGGCCTTGATCTCGGTTCGGAGAGGGACCTGGACTGTCTTAGACTTTTTCCCCAAGTAAGCTTTGAGAAGGATGTGGAGTGGTCTCGTGCAAGGTCGTTCGCACTGTTTTGCCTGTTAGTGCCCTTGTGCGACTTCTGGCTGGTTGTTGTGTTGTGGTCCTCGTCATGGCATACGCCGACTTCCTTGTACTGGTAGCAGGCTTCCGCGCACGCTGCCCGTGCTTCCTCCTCATCTCGCCTCGTCCGTTCCCAGCGACGCCTCCTAACCAGGTACGTTACTTGTATCTTGCCTTACATCTCTTGTCTCCAGTGGGGTGACCTTTGCCACATAACTTGCATTCTGCTTCACAACGGTGATCTTGTGCTGAATTACCGCTTACACATCCCCTGCACACCTTGTCGTTGGGGTACGGGCATACATCTGCTCTATGTCTAAGTCTCCCACAACCGTAGCAGACATCGAAGTGTTTTCTGTAGAGCGTGCACTTAACGAGCATTGCTCCATACTTTACAAGTCTTGGAACGCGAAACCCCTCAAACAGCACAATAATATTGTCCGTGTTTTCCATTCTTTTCGCATGAAGGACTCCTGGGTTACGTGGAGTGACGAAGTTGCTAAGGATGTCTTCTGGGCTCTCTTCCTTGGACACCCCTCGTATAAGTCCCTTTGACGTGTTCTCCGGGGCTGCCCTGTACGCACAGGTCTCAAATTCCTGCTGACCTATTTGTAGTTTGGTAATGGCTCAATACTACCGGGCTCGATCCTCGGATGATGCACTGATGACGAGTATGTTCTGCGTGTTGTTGATGCACATACTGTCTTCCACAGCCACCTCCCGGCCGACCCTACAGCGTTACGCAGGCAGCAATGTATGCGATCCATCCTGTATTCTGAGACGTTAAGCCCACCACGTGGACGCACAATGACGTTATTTTTTATTTTATTTATTTTATTTATAATACCTCAAGGGCCCCAGTCAAGGGGTGTTACATGAGGAGGTATACAGTTCACAAACAGATGATTTGTTCGGAGGCTTCTTTGAAATGGGCGACGCAGGAGTGGTTCACGATGTCAGCACGAAGATTGTTTCATTCTGTTGATGTTTGCACAAAAAATGAAGAGTGATGGGCAGTGGTATGCGCACGGGGTGGATAAACCGCTTTCGAATGGCTGATACGGCATGAAAGACGATGGGCTGGAACGATAACATGGTTTAGGTGCAATGCATGATAAAATGTGTGAAACAAACACAGTCTTGAAATTTTGCGGCGTGAAGCTAAGTTAACCATGTTAGCTTGAGATTTTAGTTTGGTGACGCTGCTGCGATAGGAATAGTCAGAATAAATGAATCTGGCTGCACGACTTTGGAAAGTTTCAAGCGTTTTAATAAGAGTTATTTGATGGGGATCTCAGATGGCACATGCGTATTCTAGCTTCGGGCGGACTAGTGTTAGATAGGTTAAAAGTTTAACAGAAGCTGGGGCTAGACGTAAGTTTCTTCGGAGATAGCCAAGCACGCGGTTGGCGTCATTAGTGATGTTCATAATGTGGGATGACCAGGTCAGATCTGAAGTTGGAGTGATACCACGGTATTTACATGAATTAGCTGCTGTTATTTCAGAATCAAATAAGAAGTATTTATTGGAGGAATAGGATTGACGGCGATGGAAGGAAATGACACAAGTTTTCTTTATGTTAAGGGACATCAGCCATTTTTCGCACCATGATTGAATCAAACAAAGATCAGACTGTAGGATGACAGGGTCGTTACAATTGTGAATAGGACGATAAATGACACAGTCGTTTGCGAACAGACGAATGTTAGACGCTAAGTTATTGGGGAGGTCGTTAATGTAGAATAGGAATAGTAGAGGACCAAGGACCGTGCCTTGAGGTACGCAGGAGGTTACAGCGGATAGAGAGGAGCGATGGTTATTAGCACAAACGAACTGCTTACGGTTAGTCAAGAAGTCACATATCGAATTAAAAACAAGACAATTAGGGTTGAGACGTGAAAGCTTCAAAAATAATCTGTAATGAGAAATTTTGTGAAACGCTTTTTCGAAATCAATGAAAATGGCGTCTACAGGTATGTTATTATCCAGGCTAGAACTCAGGTCGGTAACGAACAGGGCGAGTTGAGTGTCCCATGAAAGTCCTTTTTGAAAACCGTGTTGGTTAGGGTGAAAGAAATGTACTGAACGTAGAAAAATTACTATGTGGGAATAAATTATGTGTTCGATTAATTTAGAGCCTACACTTGTGATGGATATGGGGCGATAATTACTCGGTGAAAATGAAAGACCTTTTTTCGGGACAGGAACGATCTTACCAAGCTTCCAGTCTTCCAGCACCACTCCGCATGAAATGGACTGCTGAAATATGTGCGAAAGAATAATGCTTGTTATAGGCTTAGTGTTTTTCAGAATTTCGGAATTGATGCCATCCACTCCCGCGGATGACGTTAGTTTCAATTTGTCAATTAGTTTTGCAATACCGTATGAATGGAATGTAATGCCTGGCATGACAGGATGATCAAGAAATGGGGAGTCTGGAAGCGGGCTGCAAGATTGATGGGTAAATACGGAAGAGAAGGCAGTATTTAATACTTGAGGGGTAACATGTTCTGGAATAGGATCGCCGTGTTCATCAAGTAACGATAACGTTTTAGTAGGGTTGGGGTTAATGGCTCTCCAAAATTGTTTAGGGTTATTTTGTAGCATATTAGGTAATGTAGAAGAGAAAAAAGAACGCTTAGCCTTCGCAGTGAGTAATTCAAATTTCTTGGAACTATTGCTCGCATCGGTTCCGAGAAGTGATCAGGATCCTACCGATACCATATTTGACCACAGTGAGTGAGTTTTTGTCAATTTAGGAACAATTTCTTTTCCTGTCAAGCGGTGCCCTCTTTAACCCTAACGAGTGGCTCGGGAGACCGCGCTTTTGTTGGGCTTGTTCTCCCCGGCGGCCGGCCCTTCGTAGGCCCGGTGCGCGGAATTATTTGCTCACGATGGAGTATGAAGTGCACGGAGAGGATATTCCAGAAGAAGAGTTTACTCAAGATAAAGGTTGGCAGTCTGCTCGGGCCAGAAGAGCTGGCGCCAAAACACGCACTGCTGACACTAACGCGCCATCGTCGCAGCCGGGCGCACGCCGCGGCAAATCGAGGAGCGCTGCGCTGAAGTCCAAAGTAATACGGGCGGGAAAGATGCCTTCCCTTCCTCAAGATGACATCAAGATTGTGATCCGGCCGAGAGGTGGACTTAATATCTCGAAAATTGGTGCAGCTACGGTGCCAGACGCAATACTAGTTGCCGCTGGCATAAGCCCGGAAGATTTGTGCCAGGACACTCTATGCCCGAATCTGCAGCAAAATATTATGGTTGCCAGTACTCCCAAGCGCGAAAACGCAGACCGATACGTCCGGATGAAGCAAATACTCATTTCAGGCAAGGTGCACGAGCTAAGTGCTTATGAGACTGCCCCACACTCCACTTGCAAAGGGGTGATTCGCAACGTCCCACTTCAAGACAGCCCTGACGTCATCGATGCGAAGATTGTCAACACAAATAATCCACTCGCCTTAGCAGCCAAGAGAATAGCCCAAACTGGCCCGGTCATCATCGCTTTCGACGGGTATCGTGTACCGAACTTTGTCAGGTATGAACCAGTGCTGATGCAGTGCTCACTCTACCGCAAGCAAATCGACGTGTGTTATGCGTGCGGCCATCTTGGTCATCGCGCTGACGTGTGCCCCACTCCCGGTGACACGATTTGCCGAGGCTGTGGTGCCGCAAGCCCTGACAAGCAACATGTGTGTACTGCCAAGTGCCAACCCTGTGGTAGCCAGCATCTCACGGCTAGCAAAGACTGTGCTCAAAGGTTTAAGATCCCGTACATTGTGCGCCGTCGTCGCAGTGAGCGTGCTAGAATAGGCTGGTGCTGCGTCACCGTCCCCGCAACGTCACCTAGACACTGGGGACGAGTTGCAGTCTTCGTCACCCACCACGGATGCTCAGCGCTGAGGACGCCCCCGTTCCAGGGGACGCTCGGGAGGCCGATCCGAATCCAGGCGCCGTGGTGCCTCCAAGGGATGTTCCGGCTCGCGCTCCAGGTCGAAAGAACGTGCCCGGGGAAGTTTCACTTCTCAGCCTCGCTCCAACTCAAAGCCGGGACACATTTCGTCGGGGCCGACCAGGTCCCGCTCCCGCACGCCCACCACCTCTAACAGCAAGAAGCCGACGCTCTCCTGGGCCGACAAAGCCCGAGGAAGACGTAAGTTTCCTAGAGGCGACGAATCGAATCACGGTTCTCCCCACGCGAGTGAGCTCGACGAGATGCGACGAGCTAACGAGCAGCTGAGAAAAGAAAACGCGCAGCTTAAGCAAGAAATGAGCAGGCTAGCAGCGGAGATGGTGGAGATTAGAAAGCTCGCGTCCTCGCCCCCTTCGGCGCAGCCCGCCCCAACCCCGGTTGCAATGAATACGTCTGAGGCACTTCATAGGCCTAGCGGAACCAAGCGCCGAACGGTTGAGAACACACAAGAAGAAGAGGCGGTAAACTTACTGTCGGAACTCAATGTTTCTTTTGTGAACATGCAGGCTACCTTAGCGAAAATTCAAGAAGCCATGGCGCACCCCAAGATGGGATTAGGAGCACTGAGTGAACACATAAGCAAGTTAGAAGAGGTCGATGCGAGGAGAGACCCGGGTCCGAGTACTTTGCAGGTCCCAGCACAACGCAATGTACTAGCGCCACCGACTGAGGGCGCGATCCTCCGGCTGCTATAGCTGCTCAACTATCCCCTCAGCCTAAACATGGATAGTGTCGACGAAAACTTCAGAATCTGGCAATGGAATTGTGGTGGGTTTACTCACAAAAAGCCCATTCTACAGCAATATTTAAGAACTCTCGATGTTAAGCCCCAAATCATCGCTGTTCAGGAAGTTGCGTCTGGCACCCCCATCAAACTCTCGGGTTACCTAGTAGCGTCATCCCATTCAGGAGGTAGGGGAGTTGCCACACTTATCAGCAAAAAGTACGATTACCTATCGCGTGACCTCGGTGCAGTTGCTGATGGCATTGAGTACGTAATGACTGAAATTATGATGAACTTCCCCAAGAAGGGTCTTCAAAGAAATAGCCTTTTTATTCTCAACATATACTGCAGTCCCAGTTATCGCAGAGCGAGAGGAAACTCTCTTTTCAAAAGGGCTGTGAGCATGGCCAGTAGTTACCCCCTTGTAGTTCTAGAGGATTTCAACGCCCCACAGAGCGTGTGGAGATACATGTATAATACCCCCAAGGGACGCGAGCTATGGCAGACTGCGACAGAAGCCGACTTGACGCTTATAACTGACAAGGATTTCCCCACTAGGAGAGGTAACTCCACCCCGGACCTGAATTTGTGAAGAATATAGATGGGGTCAAATGGGTCAACACGGCTCTAGACCTCGGAAGTGACCACTACATCATCGAGATATCCTTCGCGATTGCCCGCTTTAGGACGAAAAAATTCAAAGTGGTTGACTGGGACGTTTTTCGCGAAGTCAGAGCTGAAAGAGCACCGACGGCTGGGACAGACTTTGAAGGATGGTACAAAGGAATCAGAGATGACGCCACGGCAGCGACCAAGGAGGTCGTCACTGACCTCGATGTTGAAAACATAGACAGCAGGTTGGCACACCTACTAGAAGCCAAGCAAGCCCTACTCACGAGGTGGAAGGGGCAGAAGCATAACAGGAGGCTCCGAAAGAAGGTTTCCGAGGTAACAGGGCGATCGAGGAGCACTGCGAAACCTTGTGTAAACAACAATGGCATCAGCTCTGTGAGAGCATCGAGGGTCAGCTCAGATCTGGGAAGAGCTAGGGTCTTCTCAAACATCTCCTCGATCAGGGCAGCACCAGGTCCAGTCAGAGGCGATCCCTCGCGCGAGCCATTCATCTTGCTACTGACTCTACCCCGGACGAATTCGTTGTGAACAAGCTTATAGACAGGTATCTGCGAGTCGCGGATAGCTCTGCACCCACACAGTTTCCGGACTACGTGGGGTGCGACCCGCCGGAGTTGGACCAGGACTATACTGTGGCTGAGATACGGCAGGCTCTCTTTTCCCTAAATGCCAAATCCGCCCCTGGCCCTGATGGCATAACCAATAAGATGCTCAAGAACCTTGATGATGACTGCATCGAATTCCTTACGGAAAAGATTAATGAGGTGTGGCGCAGTGTGGAGGTTCCCGCACAATGGAAGGTGGCCTACACCGTTCTAATCCCGAAACCTGGTAAAGCACCAGGAATAGATAATCTAAGACCGATTTCTTTAACTTACTGTGTCGGTAAGGTCGCAGAGCACGCCCTTCTGAACCAACTCATGGTACACCTCGAGACCAATGGCATGTACACCCACAATATGATTGGTATCAGAGCTGGTCTCTCGACACAGGACGCCATGAAGCTGATAAAGCATCAGATCATCGACCGCAGCGCAGGAGATACCAGAGCCATCCTTGGATTAGACCTGGAGAAGGCTTTCGACAACGTTTCTCACGAATTCAATCTCCAGTCTATTGCCAGCCTAGGGCTAGGGAAGAGGGTCTACGACTTCGTGAGATCCTTTCTTTACCAGAGAACTACCAAGCTCAAGATCGAAGGGTACTTCTCACGAGAGATCAACCTCGGTTCACGCGGCACGCCTCAGGGCTCAGTTATTTCACCAACACTATTTAACATCGTGATGATCAGGCTCTCCAAGGAACTCGCGAAGATTCAAGGAATAAATCATACCATCTACGCAGATGATATAACCATCTGGTGCACCGGCGGGAGCGAGGGTCAAGTTGAGGAAGCCATGCAGCACGCAATCGACGTGACCGAACGTTTCCTCCGTCCCACCGGTCTCAGGTGCTCCCCATCGAAATCTGAACTTCTGCTCTACAAGAAAAGACACCGAGGCGGTGGCCACCGTGACTGGAAACCTGCGTCTCAAAGTGAAATACGGCTTTTCACTAGTGACGGGTCCCCAGTGCCCAGAGTGGATTCGCTCCGAATATTGGGAATGTATATCGAGTCCAATGGCGCTAACGGCGCTGCACTGAAACAGATCACTACCAAGACGGAAAGTGCTCTCGGCCTCATCCGGAGGATCACCAACAGACACCACGGAATCAAGGAAGACAATCTCATCCGCATCATACATGCGTTTGTCCTCTGCCACCTTTCGTACTCGGCGGCCATGTATAATTGGCATGTTGCAGAGAGAAGTAAGCTCAATTCCCACATAAGAAAGGTCTTCAAGCTCGCGCTCGGCTTGCCTGCAAGCACTACCACTGAAAACCTTTTCAAGCTCGGTGTTCACAATACACTCGAAGAGATAATCGAGCCGCAAGAGCGCTCACAGCTCCTCAGGCTTTCCGGAGCCAAATCGGGCCGCAAGATACTCGATGATTGGGGCCTCAACTCTATTGACCAGTGCCCCCATTCCATGCAGATTCCCAGAAACATCAGGTCTCAACTGCGCAACGCACCCATTCCCCGCAATATGCACCCTGCGCACAACGTCGGTCGGCGTAGGGCCAGGGGTAGAGCTCTGCTCGAGCACGTCCGTAGCAACCCCACTGATGCAAGCTTTGTGGATGCTGCGCCATATGTCCAACAAGAGGCATTCGCTGTTTCCATCGTCGACTCAAATTCCAGGCTCACTTGCTCCGCCACAGAACGCACATCGAAACCCGTGATAGCCGAACAGGTTGCAATCGCACTGGCTTTGCTAGATAGTCGCGGAGAGTCAATATACAGTGACTCCAAGGCGGCTATCAAAGCCTACGAAACCGGGACGGTAGTCCCTCAGGCCCTCCGCATTCTCCAAAGCGTCAAGAGTATCACACCCAATTCTCTCACTTGGTTTCCCGCTCACCTGGGGTCGATTGAGGGCTCTACCTCTAACCCGAACGAGGGCGCACATGAGGCCGCGCGAGGACTCACTGACCGCGCCGTCTCCACAGTCCCTCTACCTCGCTGGGAACCCTTACTTACGTACAACGAAATAACAAAGCACTTCTATCTGTCAAGAAGGGTATTCCCTCTCCCACACCCGGCCTTGTGCAGGGCGCAGGCAGTCACCCTAAGACTATTGCAAGCCAGTGCGTATCCTAACCCTGCGGTTCTTCATGCCATCTACCCTGAACGGTACCCAAGTGCGGATTGCCCCGCTTGTGGACTGTTAGCCACATTCAATCATGTGTTGTGAAAATGTGAAGCCATTGGCACCTCCCTCAGCGAGGACAGGTGGGCTGCGCTCTTACGCAGCCTCGAACTTAAGGATCAAATCCTGGCCGTCCAGAGTGCCCATGAACGCCAAGCTCGGCTTGACGGTCTCAACGTGGGATTAGCCGGGTGGCGTGGGGTCTTCCCTGCGTCTTCTCAGGACAAAAATAAAGTTTTAATCAATCAATCAATCAATCAATCGAATTCCTTTGCCGTTCCGCGGTACATGTTCCAAGCCCTCGCGCTGTTAGGCAGTTTAGCCGAGCGATATAACCGCTTTTTCTTATTGTTAAGACGCTTAAGAGATATGTTGAACCAAGGTGAAGACGCCCGTTCCGTAATTGTAATTATGGGTATAAATCAATTGATAAAATCATGGATTTTGCACTTGAACAAAGACCAGTTAGTTTCAAGAGGGCGTTGGAAGAAGTCGTTTAAATACCATTCACAAAATATGGATAGTTCTTGTTAATGGCGGCATAGTTACCCTTATTGTAGAGTGTGAGGGTTTTCTTGGAATGGCTTTTGCCTGGTAGTTGATTAGAAAACGAAGCGTGAAGCACAGCGTGATCACTAATCTCTGGGAGAGGAAGTAGGGATGCAAGATTGTCGGGCTGTGACGTTAAAATGAGGTCGAGAATATTTGAAGAGTGCTCAGTATCTCGCGTTGGGAATGAATCAAGTTGAGATAAACCAAATGTTAGGCACGTGTTAACAAAGTCACTTTCCATAGTGTGTTCAGATATCGTGAGCGCGAGGTTATACCAGATTATTCCTTGGAAGTGAAAGTCACCCATTCAAATAACCGGTATGTTAGGATAAGAGGCATTGAGGAAGTTAAGAGCACTTTGGAAATTAGCGATAAATGAAGCATCTGCGTCAGGGGGGCGGTAACAGACTCTGATGATAACCGGAGGATATGAATTTCTGCAGCAGACAAACAGTAATTCAAGGCTGGAAGGGAGGACCACTGGGGAGCAATTTAATCGACTGTGAGCAGCTATCAGGACGCCACCACCACGCTTACCATCACGATCTCGCCGAAATACAGTAAAGCCAGGAAAGCATGGTGCTAATTCGGAATCGCTTATTGAAGGGTTTAGCCACGTTTCAGTTAAGAGAACAAAGTTGCATTTTGTCGTGCAGATAAGAATAAAGAGCGAGTCGCGTTTCGGGAAGAGGATTCTAATGTTAGTGTTTACAAATAACAAAAGTTCAGGGTTTATTTTAGGATTCGCTGAGGTGGGAGGTGGTAGCTATGGGCGGAGGGGGATTACTATTTCAGAAGGGCGATCGAAAACGTAAGTGGTGCCATCAATGGTTAGTTTGTTGTACCGAAGTTCATAGGCCTTGCGAGATGCTTTACCAAATTCAATGAGGTGCTAACGGGCCCTGCGTGTGTTGGGGGAAAGATCTTCGCTAATGCTGTAATTGGTGTCTTTTAGTTTTTTGGCGTTGGACAGCACTAGTTCTCGATCCTTGAAATGGCAGAACCGGACAATGATGGGTCTATTTTCTAGACCCATCTATTTCTATTCTATTTCTATCTAGTCTATTTATAATCTTCTGTCGGCAGATTAAGCAGTCGACTCGCCTTGATGATTTTTCTAGCGTTCCGCTCATTCTTCCATTTGTTTCCTGGCGTCTTTTCTGCGGAGGGCGTCTCTCGCGGCGTATGTCTTGCTGAGCCAGGCTCCCGGTCGACCTGTGTATTGGCGCCTTTTCACGCTTCGCACAAGCCTGACCCTTTTTCAAACTCTTCTCGTGATAAGTCTTCTTCATCCACAGTTAGGACCTCCATTTTGGCATAAATTGGGCATTCGACGAGTAACGGGGGGCTCCGAACAGCTCCAACGGCGCGTTCAGGCCGAGCTCTCGACACCGCCGTGGTGGTGGAAACACTAGCGTCCAGTTCGCGTTCGCTGAGCTTAGCGGCTGAGTTGACGTGGCGACCCAGAAAACACGGTTGTTGCACCAAAAAAAAAATGCAGCCCACCTGTAAAAACGTGGTGTTCAGAAGATCTCCAGAACTTCCGTCGTTCACTGGTGTGCAAAATGGTGCTAGGAACTTCAATATTGTGCCGATAATCATAGAAAAACTGCTAAGACGGTACGACATGCGTCCGCACTCCGTGGCCCCCAAGCGGCGAGTCCCATCACGAGCGGAGAAAACAAGTTTTTTGAAGCGGCGCGAAACGAGGATGAGAGGAGGCAAGCTATAAACCCTTGCCGCTCCTCGGCGTAGCCTTCGCAAGCCAAATCTCTTCCCCACTTTCCCCGGCATCTGACCAAGAGATCACGTGCGCATGACGTGACCAAGCAAGTCCAACCCCCGAGCATGCGAGCAGCGTTGCTTTGTTGACCAGCGTTATTTTGTGATCTTTTATTTGTTTCTGCGGGATAGTTTGGAAACGCTGTCTTAGACGCGGTAGAATAGATGAGCACAATAAGTGCGAGAACTCATAGGAGCGTTCCACGGTGGTCGCCTGCTCGATGCACTGACCGCGGGGATACGAATGCAAGTGAAACGCCAACACATTAGCCCCGCATCTCGTTGCAATTCACGGGAGAAAATGGGAAAAAAAAAGACGCTCACATTCCCTTAATGTGTCTTATTATTTCTCTAAAGTTTTATTAATCTCTTCAAGCAACAAATCACATAAACTACGCATGCCGTGTTAAATAATTTTTGCCATGTCACGCGCCACTGTTTGCAACGTCAGAGCAGAGTCGCCTACGTAGAGCACCAATGTCCCTGCATTGCCGTGTACGTAGGGCCAATAATACGCGCACGTCACGTCCTCATTCTCTGAGCGCTTGCCGGCAGAAGGGAGGGAGAGCAGCGCTCATCTTGAAATTTGACCCATTTCCGCGGCGCGTAGCGTTGCGAATTCAGGCAGACGTTATCACGAACGCCTCGTTTATGAATTGCACTTGTCAGTTCAAAATTGTTAAACCTGGTGAATGGCCCTTTAAACAATGTGTGTAATGAAAGTACCAGGATTCGTTATATTTTGTTTGAAAGCAATCATGATTTCATTGTATTATGGACGCCCCTCTTCGAAAATGACCTACGTGACGTCTATTTGCCCTGAGATTGAGCGAAGGCGCCGGCATGTGCACGTACGTCATACTCGTCCTCAAAGGTTGGTTTGTCCCGCTCTGTTATCACAAGAGTAACTGCTTGGTACATTTTCCTAGAACTGCCTAAAGAAGCATTTGGACTTTCTCGGCTCTATATGTACTGCAGTGAGATAAGGTTGGGCACTTGTCGAGAGAACTGTGTATTATCGTCGTAGCCCCCGTTCGCCAGGATCATGTCGACGTACGTGCCACGTTTTAGCTGAAGAACATCGTAAAGTTTTTATTGTTGATAGGTGTCTAATTCGGCTGCTGTTGTTTTCGGTTATGCGATGGGCCTTACTTGTGCTTGAGATAGCCTTTTATTGTACGGTTCTCATCCCACGACATTGCTGTCTAGTAAATTGTGAAGCTTCAGAACTGAAGCTGTCCCTTTAAATAACAGTGTCGAAAGACGCCAAGTTGATTAAACTTGAGTAGCCATGCGCAAATATAACGATGAGCGAAATTTATACAGACACACCCATGCTCTTGGAACCCAGATTGGCAAATTTATCCCAAAGATCAGACCTCACATATGTCGTACAGAGAATCGCACAGAGAACGTCAATTTTCAGATCATCTTGAGCAATATTGTGGTGTTCTGGTGGACTGACAGAAGAAGAGCATATATTTTTGCTTTAAAAGAAATACTTTTGTCCCATCTGGTAATCGAAATCGAAATTACTGTGATGCAGATATGCAATGTAAGATAGCTGCGGGCCGGATTGTTATCTTTTTATACTGTTATAGGAGTAATAACAGGCGCGCACAAGTGCCGTCAATCACTTAGCATTCCTGAAAAAACTCATCAACTCATCTACGCTTATTTCGTGAAAAACTGAATAAAACAAAATGCGGATGCGTGATCATGGTAGCGCACTTCGGCGACGTTGAGCGTATCTATCTATCTATCTATCTATCTATCTATCTATCTATCTATCTATCTATCTATCTATCTATCTATCTATCTATCTATCTATCTATCTATCAAGCCGCCTACGACTTTAAGCTCTACTGGCTGCTTTGATAATGGTATCAACACCAAACTTGGTATGGCATTACATGACTGTATGAAGAACATATTTGAGTAGTCGTAACATAAATATCATGATATGTATTTCATGAATGTCATGATTACATTTAATGGTCATGCAGCTGATGCGGTCATTTTGTTCACATGGCATATTGCAAACCTGGTATGGTGTGGCATGATTGCATGTCGAACACAATCGACAGACCCTAACATGGAAATCCTGACATGCGTGTCATGTAACAACATGACTATATGCCACACTAATGATGCGCTAGTGGCCATTTGGCTAGGGGCACGTATACCTGATCTGGTATTACTATACCTGAACGGATGACAAAGGCATGTGACTGGTGAGAACATGATAATCATTATATGCAAGTCATGTAACAACATAAAGACATGATGATGAAGACATGTGATGACAAATGATGAAGACATGTGACTGATTCAAACATGATAATAATGAGATGCGTGTCATGTAACATGACTACATGCTACGCTCATGATGCACTGGCAGCCGTTTCGCTAGCTTCACTTATACCAAATTTGGTATTAGGGGACATGGATGAATGACGAAGTTATGACACTGGTGCAAACAAGATAAACATGAGATGCGTGACATGTAACAACATGACTACATGTTACGCTCATGATGCGCTCGTGGTCGTTTCGCTAGCTTCACATGTACCAAGCTCGGTATTACGCAATGCGAATAGACGACATAGGTAAATGACACATCGAAACATGATAATCATGAGATTCGTGTCTTGTAACAACATTACTACATGGCACACTGATAATGCGCTCGCGCCCGTTTCGATAGCTTCACATACGCGAAACTTGGTATGACGTGCCACTAATGGGTGACGAAGGTATGTGTCCGGTGCAAACATGATAATCATGAGATGCGTGTCAGGTGAGAACTTGACTACATGCCACCGCCAAGGCGCCAATACATTTCAACGTGACGTGGTGCACGTGCTCTCCGGCGTTCCATTTCGTCGCATCACGCCCGCGTTGCCACTCCGGGCGCCAGTCCTGCCATACACTCGCAGGCGCGCACCGCCCTGCGTTGCTTTGGCGCATGCGCGTTTCAGCGCGTCCGACGTCCCTCCGTCGCGAAAAGAGGGAGACGCAGTGTTGTCTGGGTAACGCATCGGTGCGGAATACCGCATGTCGCATTTCGCGCCGGTTGCCGTCGGGCCGCGCCAACGGACGCTGGTCACGCCAGTCGCGGGTGGCGTCAAACAATAGAGTGCTCGCATTTTGCTAACGTAGCGTCGCTGTGCCCAGCGTGTGTGTCAACGCTACGTTGGAGTGTATTGGACCCTTAATGATGCTCTCGCTGCCGTTTTGCTAACTCCACATGTACCAAATTTGGTGTTACGTAAGTCAATAGATGACGAAGGTATATGACTGGTGCAAACAAGATAATCTTGACAAGCTCACAACATACCACGCTCATAGCGTGCTCGCGGCCGTTTCGCTAGCTACACGTATACTAAATTTGGTATCACGTGACTAGAATAGATGACGAACGTAAACAAGAAATCCAAATATGATGATCATGACACGTAAGTCATGTACGACATCATTTACCTCTACCTCGTAACATTGTGCTGTTTTTTTTTACATATCAACCTTTCTCATTTGTGCTTCGCATATCATCGCTTCCCACTGTACGTGGGATCTGCCATATTTTCCTTTTTTTTGTTCTTTTTAGTATGCGAGGCCAGCCTGCATTAGGAATAAATTCAGTCGTGCCACAGCCGTGCATAGTAGACGGGACAGAGCTGAATACCTAAAATAAGAATTCAAGAAACGTGACACAATGTGAAAGCGCAGTCGCGAAGCATGAACATCCCTTTTAATGGTAGCTTGCCCTTTTCTCGCAATTGTACCATTCAGTGAGTCTCATGAATCTATTCAGCAATGGATCGCATATATAATACGAGCAGGCAGTATTCAACGTTATTTATTCAACGCCTAAAAAACACACCACTCCGTACATTTGCCCGCACGCTGCCTGCCGCCTATCCACACTATAGCACGATGACGGTGTTGCCCCTACAGCCCGATATCAAGGTGAAAATTGCCCGCAGCTTCCCTCGGGGGAACACTGAGGAGGATGCGGACCATATAATTGGTTAACGGGGTGTTAAAGTGCGACTTACTTGGGTCGATGGCTAAATTGGTTAACGTGGTTGTGAAATGGGGTGTTAAATTGCGACTTACTTGGGTCGATGGCTAAATTGGTTAACGTGGTTGTAGGAGGGGGTGTTAAATGAGTGAACACGTACACACGTATGCGAAAGGGCGGCGCTGGTCGAAGGGACGTCGATCATTGTGTTTGTGGATTCGTTGGAATTCATTTCACCGCGACCTTGGACGTCGACGCGCCGTACAAACCAACCGACGAGCGGCAACTGAGCGAGCGAGCGCCGACCTTGAGTATATATAAAGCACGACGGCGCATGCACTGTCAGCTGTTGAATGTTCTCGAAGCGCGACGCCACATGCGCGTCCACTGGAGAATCAGGAGAATTGTAGATGTCGAACGCGGTGTGTAGAGGAGGAAGGGATGCACAGATGGTGGAAGAGTGGGCGACGGCGCGACGGCGCATGCGCGCGCGTCAGCTGTCGAATGTTCGAGAAGCGGTGTGGACGACGCGGACGACGCGGACGGCGCACTACAAGGCGCGAGTATAAGATGCTCCGCATCTAATAGAAGGAAAGAAATAAGGTGCGTTTTTACCTTTTTCAAGAGCCGCGCATTCATTGTACTGTGCGGCATTGTTGCAACCGTTTCACATCGCGAGCGCACTCGGCTGCGTTGTTTGCAGGCTTCGCCCGCCCCCGCCATCTGCATTCGCGTTCGCGGTTTAACGCGGCCTGGAAGGCTGCCGGACCATCGGTACTGAGTTGCTGCCGGTACTTTGCCTATCGGTGCCGGCGAATGCGAGCTCTCTCACGTTTCCGCTGTCGGCACCCTTCTAGAGTTCTCCGCGACATACCCATGTGACAACGCTCAGTAGAAACTGGTACGCGCGTGCTCGACGCCTCGGCTGCCGCGGGATGCACGACTTAAAGAAGCACTGGCATCAAATTTCAGAATATAGATGTGCTCTTCCTGTGATTGCTAGGAGTGCGTAGGTCGTCTTGGCCAAATTTGAATGAATTTGGTCGCGCGGAAGTTATTTTATTTTGGTGGCAAACAGCGCACGACAGTTTATTGGAAATCGGAGCGCCCTGCGACTTTGACTCTAGTTCCACGTGTTCGGCGTGATACATTGCACAAATACCATCCTGAGTGACGATGCGCTAGGAGCGATGACATGTACGATCCGAGTGTTCGTATCGTGGCGCCGAAGCCTGGAAACGCACTCGTTCGTCGCGTCTGATCTTCGTCACGCCGATTTGAATGATTTCGTGAAAGTATCAAGATGAAAACCACCTTTTAAAGAACGGCGAAAGGAGACAGCTTGATTAAACGTGTGCTTGTCGGTCAGCATGTCGAGGAATCATTGTGAGTTGCAGGTTAGTTGCAGTCGTATCGTTCGACACGTGGAATAAGTGCAATGAGAGTGTATTTTCATATCACGTATTTGTTACACGCCAATATGGCCCAAGGCTATCAAAGTAGAACAGCGTATAGTGAGATATCATCGCTAACAAGTAACACGCAGGTATCATTGAAACTTCATTCACCGTAGACTTTGCGTCCACGTAACGCGGTACTGCCGCTGCAACCACGAGATGCTGGATAGGAGGGGCCATCTAGAGGCACAAAGAACCTGGCAAGAAGGTTCAGTCCGCCCCGCCGCGGTGGTCTAGTGGCTAAGGTACTCGGCTGCTGACCCGCAGGGCGCGGGTTCGAATCCCGGCTACGGCGGCTGCATTTCCGATGGAGGCGGAAATGTCGTAGGCCCGTGTGCTCAGATTTGGGTGCGCGTTAAAGAACCCCAGGTGGTCGAAATTTCCGGAGCCCTCCACTACGGCGTCTCTCATAATCATATAGTGGTTTTGGGACGTTAAACCCCACATATCTAAGGTTCAGTCTAGCCCGGCCGTGGCAGGGATATTCCCGATAGCGATATTGCATTGACGCACAACAATATAGCTAACTGAGACACACGAGTGAACATGGCTGAAGCATGCATCCTCGGGCACCTCTTCAGTGGTGCTGAGAATGGCGTTAATTTTGGAATCGCTCTTCTGCAGAAGGTCGATCGGCGCAAAAACAATTCGCGAAATTGTGAATCGTGGGGATTCCAAGCTCAAGGCTATCGTATTCAACCCGTGTCGACACTTTGTAAGGCGATGACGCCAATGCAGGTGACAAAGCATGACTGAATGTGTCTGCCAGGCAGACGAAATCCTTGCGGAGCAGCTGAGCCTGGCGTCACTCTTTTCTGTGGAGAAGTCGTCAGCTCTGGCGCTATCTTGACGTGACCGCGAGGTAGCGCCTCTGCTGGTGCTCGCAGTGTTTGAAATGGCAAGATTGCCGGCCGTGTTGAATCGTGCTAGATACCAGTGATATAAATCAATAAAAGTTATAGTTATTCATCCCTCAATTGCGTTTTAGGTCGCACATCGCCCATCGCTGCTACGGAGTCTATAGCTACTCGCTGAAGCAAAAAACTTGCCATGAGCAAATTTGATGTTAGTGCTCCTTTAAGTCCTGACCACACGAACACGTTGCAGCCCGCCCGAGTATAGCCTTCTGTGCGGCGCCACACCCTCTCCCCGTAGTGAGAGAGGGCGCGTGGCTACGCGATGCTGTGCTCCCCTCTCTCTTTGTAAGCTGAGCATGCAGCACCGCGTCAAAAAGCCAAGCGCAGATGGGCTTCAACCCACACTTGTGATTATGCCTTTACGCAACTCACAACGCAGCAAACAATGCGCGTACACGGGTAGGACTCTGCGAATGACGTATTTGGTGACACAACTAGTAAAGACCACTCGTGACACCACTGCTGGACTCTAAAGTCTGTGGTGGCCTAAAGGCTTCAATTTACAGACATTTTTCTCGGTGGAAACTCACAAACAATATTCCTAGTTTAAGGCAATTATTTCTGACAGAAAAACAGGGCAGCATGATATGTCTAGAACACAACTTGAGCCCTTGAATGTCGTTGATCTATTTTCGGTGAAGAGTTCACATGATATCATTGATTTTTTTAAAAAAGAATAATTTTTGTTCTTGCGCTACATTTAGTATACATGTTGAAGACATGTTTTTTTCGTTACCTCATGGCGAAATTGTTATGTCTGTTGAGTCTTGCATTGTTGACGATAATGACGATATGATAATGGAGTTATTCTCCCAACATTTATTCGGCGTTTGTCGCATCTTCTGCAGATGGATTAAAGCAACCGAAAGCGTATACTTGTCACATATGCAGCGTTGCTTATCTGCATCAGACATACACAAGTTCTTTAGCACACACAATGCTTGTGTTATTCAATTTTAACAGGAAAAAACGACACCTACACAAACGCTCTTGACTCGGCCATTCACTCGAAACGCTCCTTGAGTGGCGTTTTCCCATTCACAAACCGCCTTTCACTTGAATCGATTCTTTCACTTGAGAAAATCTTGAGCGTTTCCTCGAGATTGTCAAGGAAGCGATCGAGTTACCTTGAATCGTCCCTTGAGTGAAGTTTCTGCGCCAACATCGCGTCCATGGTGGAGCCCGCCTCGCTTTGATGGCGTTTATCGATCAATTTGACTGCCACCACCGCGTTTGTTTCACAGTGACGGTGCACGTTCACTACGGAGCTGCCTTGTAACGGTTCGACAACGGCTACTGTGGTGCCAGCACAGGCGGGCGTGGTGTCAAGCGGAGCGCTCACCAGCGCCGTGATGCGTTGTGTTTCGTGCAAGAGCCAGAGGATTATTTGCCTTCGGCGTGCGTATACTCGTCGTGCGAGTGCTCCAAGACGTACTGTGGATGCCAGTGCTTTCAAGTGTTTCGATGAAGCTTGCACACCACACCATTTCAAGCGTGGCTCGAAAGCTTGACAAACAAGCCGAGAGAAAACGTAATAGCAAGCTTTCGATGCACTGCATTCACCATACTCCTGAGCGGCTTTCTCTCCAGTGAATATTTGCTACCCTAGCCGAAATATACGGCCAAGCACACTTTCGTTAGATGATCGTCGGTATCTAAGAGAAGGTAAGTCCTTCGTTTTATCGTTTTTTTTGTTCATTTTCCCATTGCTCAGTTTAAGAAGAACAAAACACAATGCACACTTTAGGAAGAACAAAACACAATGCACATGACCCAATAAGTGTGCTGTTGTTGCTACTACGCGTGAAACAGCTTCATTATACAGTATTTATGTAGCTCACAATACCAATGAACAACCACACCCAGCTTTAGAGAATCAAGCAGAGGCTCGTGCTCTGTGAAACGTGCACAAACGCAAGAATGCATGGAGTGTCGTATAAAAACGCAAACATACGAAATAGAAATACAGCAGATACATTATAAGATTGTTTTTTTATGGTTGAACACCCCCCCCCTTTCAAAGAGATGTTGCTGGCTACGCCAATGATTCGTAAGATTAGGTTATCGAATTACATAACCATATGTCTGGTTATGCCCAAGTGCCTGAGCCAAACATGTGTCAAATTCGGCAAAGCTCAAGAACTCAACCATGTCCGTTCTTTAACGCAAGAAATATAATGAATGGGTGCCTCGCGAGAAATAAAAAAATCCGGCTTTGGTGTTCTAGCTATCACGTTTTTCTAACATTATGTCTTGCCTTTGTTCTGCAGGGGCCACGCTGCCGACGGAAGAACACCGAGGAAAGGTTTCCTAAAACATGCCGTATTTGCAATGCATTGCAGAGTTTGCACGACTGTATACAAAAGGACAAAATCTGCAGTGAATGCGTGCCGCTGCACTGCATAAGACACGCTATGGTATCTACTACCTCGATCTTATTTATGATATCTTACAATCTCGAAATTTAATTCGACTGTGTGTCAGCTGCATATGCTTGATTAATGCACACTTTGCAGTTGCACGCTCGCGTTTGCCACATGCTTCTTCATCAGCGAAATGTAGTAAAGGTCTGTTTTGCCATTCGTAATTTCTACTTTGTTTATTTTTGAATAGATAATTAACGTCATGTTCATCTTTTCAAGATGGAACAGAATCACAAAAACCTCTTCTGTGATTATACAGGAGAGCAGTTCTACAAAAATCAAGCTTGCTTTATATACACCAACACCACTCCCCTTCCGTGAAACTGAGATGACGGGGTTCCAGCGAGTAGACATGCTAATGTTGCAACAATAGCGAATATTTTATTTACAGGCGCTTGACCAGATGTATCCGCGATGTCTCCAATACTCTTGAGCATTTTTTACCGCTTTGTTGCACTGGTCTTTCTTAAATCACCAGAGTAAAATACTCTGCTTCTTGACGACACTTTCTGTAAGGTTCAGTGAACCACCATGGTCGTTTTTAATACAAAACAGCACCAAAAGTCAAAAGGGCCTTTAATTTTATAATATACAAAAGAATAAAACATCTCCTATAAATTATGTACTGCCGAGGCTTTAGAATGAAGCACAGAAACCACGATTATTTTCAAGAGATATTCCCGGAATCGGTATTCTACAAATAGAAGCCAAAACTTTAGTGCAGAGGTCATTCGTTCATTAACTAATGTGCTTCTGAGCTTGCAGATAAAGGAGACGCGACAAAAGTTTTAAGACGGGGCCGCTGTGTGAACTTGGAGACGGAAGCTACAGATATTTAAAGGTTACGTCTATTCGAATCTGTCATATTAGGGCATCCACAAATGCAGGGCGAAAAGAAGATTGAAAAAATAACTGAATACCTGCTTACTCAGGCATCCTTGGAAAATTGAAATGTTAAAATTGAAACACAAGAACACGAACACTCATTGTTACCCGCCTATATATGCTGCTAATTGAAAAAACAACAACTTTAAAGTGATGTTTTCGCCATTAGTTGGACAAAGGCACATGACCGCTTTTCTTAATTCGCATAGCAGTCTAACTAAAACGCTCAGCCTCGAGTGTAACATGCCTACTTTTTAACGCCACCCTGCGTCTCTCATAATCAAATGGTGGTTATGCGACGTTAAATCCACATATCAATAAAATCAACGCTACTCTGGTGTAACCTTGAATAGAAGTTGTGAGCATTGTCTTGCAAAATTTCTATTACATGCAGAGGAACAACTAAGAAAGTGCCTTGTAGAAATTCGCAGTGAATGAGAAAAATGAACATAGCAAAGTCACCTGAAATCACAAACTATTCACGTACTCCCGCAGCGAAAACGAATTCACGTACAAGTAATTTTTGTCGGAGGTGAATTCCGAAAGCACACTAATGTAGTGTGATATAAAGTACAAATTACTCACTCCACCACGCTACACGTTCGGTGGCTACACTAGTGATCAGAAGGCTCTCAGCAAAGCGAAAGTAAACAAAGCAACAAACCATATGTTCTGCTTCCTGCCATCACTCACGTAGTTCGTTAGTCATCCCGGCGAAAGTAGGCTCTCAATCGACACACATGCAGACACTGCCGTGAATATAAACTGCAAATAATAGACGCATACGAGACAAAATAAACATAGCAGGTAGACACGTTCAGCAGCAGACGAAACGCCATCAGCTGCTGCTTGGGCGCAACAGTTGCCAGACTTGAAGCGCGGGTTTCGCTAACCCTACCAGCTCAAGGCATAGGAAAACCATGCTACCACTCTAAATGCATGTATTTTGCTGTAATGTCAATTTATATAAAAATATGAGTAAGAAAAGCGTTCATTTATTAAACAAAGATAGGCATTTCTTAACCACAATTGCGAATACTCTCGTTATAAGGCGCTTTTCTCGGCCCATGCAGTTCACTCAAGTAGAGGGAGCATTTCCGAGGCCTCCCTTGGCGAAGGAAGTGTGGAGGAGCGTTTATGAAACGCAGCGGCCCCTTGAGTGGAGGAGCAAGCTCCGCCTTGACTTCGTCAAGTCGATGGGAGCCCTTGAGTGAAAGAGCGTTCGTGAATACGGACCTTAGTCATGTAAACTTATGACCTTGCAGTTTTATTGAATGGTCACAATAACTCAAAATAATTACACTGCACAAAATAAAGATAAGCACAAAAAAATTCTGCGTACACTACTTGCGTTATGGTATTTTGTTTTACATTATGCTCCGATATATTACCGCTACACATGCAAATGCCGACATGCGAATTGTAGCGTGATAGACAACTTGGCGATCTGCTCACCGATAGCGCGAATGGCAGGCACTACCTGCTCAAGAAAGAAACCGAGCTGCAGTAATATTGACGGATAAAAGTCCAGCGAGAACTCTGATATGAACCATTGCTCTTGTGTCTTATAGAAAAGACATGGGTCACCAGGTATACGCTTGTTGCTACTGCATCCTTGCAGAACACATAATTTCCGCAGGTACCAACGAAAGCTTTCTGCGTTATATGTAATACGCGTCATTCCGCTGACCGTTTGACACATCACTCAAGACGTTCACCAGCAATAAAATGCACTTCAAAATTTCGCGCACAGCACAGAATGCAAGCCAGAGTGGAACATTATAACATGGGAGGGGTATGTCATCGCCAACAAATTTTACGATTGTGCCTTTTCATGCAGTGCAGAACTGTACTGAGCAATGATATCGTGGTCAGAGGGCAGTAGAAAGAATAATTTTAGTAGTAATATTACGTAGGTAATGACAGTGTCAACTAGAGGACGCTCCTAGCCATAGAAAAGGTTGAAGCGTCTCGGGCTCAGAACTGATGGTGTCGCACTTGCCTTAGGGCATCTGAAACTTCAACTGCAACTCTACGCGTATCATTTTGGTGGAGCAGCTGGGTACGCCTCTACCGAAGTCGGAACTGGATCTGCGCAGTGGACGTCACATCGGTTCCACTGCTATGGCTATCGGCAGTGTACCGGCTGCTCAGGCACCAGTGCAATACGTGATGCCTACGCTACATGACCCGGGAGTCTTCGCCGGCACTGACAAGGACGACGTCGATGAGTGGCTGTCAATGTACCAGTGCGTCAGCAACAGTTATAGGTGGGACCCAATACTTATGCTGAACAACGTAATATTTTACTTGGGAACACCGTAAAGGCCTGGTTGGAGACGCATGAAGCCGAACTCACAAGTTGGGACATCTGTAAAGAAAAGCTAGGAGATCTTTTCGGGAAACAATCGGACGCCAAGCAGAAGCCCAGAAGGAGCTCGCGCTCGTGCCCAGACGTCCACCGAATAGTACATTTCCTAAATTCAAGATGTCCTGGCACTTTGCCGAAAAGCCTATAAGAACATGCCGAAGACAGATAAGGTCGGACACATCATGAAATGCATCACCTACGATGCGTTCAACTTCTTGTTATGTTAGAGCTGCACAACAGTTGACTCCCTCATCAAAGAGTGACGCATCTTTGAGTAAGCTAAAGGCAAGTACATCGTGCAACGCTTTGACCGGCTTTCTAATACGGCTCTGACATCGTCCTGTAATGAACCAGCACCGCTGAATCAACCAGCATCAACAAACTTGACGCAAGCTACACGTTGCGAACCTGAGGCTATTGCTCCGAGCTCTCGTAGTCTCCAAAGGCATGACAACCTGACAATCTCACTCATTCAAGCTGTTGTTCGCCAAGAAATTGCAGATATAGACATGCCATCCACGAGTAGCCCACGTTCCACTTCTACTGCCCCGATCATTGTCTCTGCTATACCCCGACAGTATTCCTCAAACCAGTACCGAAACCCATCTGAGTGGCGAACGCCGAATGACAGACAAATATGCTTCGTGTGCTGCCGCATCGGCCATATCTCCCGTCGCTGCCGTAACCGCTGGAATTCATCTCCTCGACCATATACTGACCTTCGCTACGAACGCTCAGCTCGTCCTCTGTCGCCACACCCCTAATTGTCCTATGCTGACCCTGCCACTTCTCCCCCGTTCATCACTACCCCTTTGTCCTCTCCGCAGCGCCGTCAGAACCGTTCACCTACATCTCGGTGACCCCTGTCCTTACCCTTCCCAGGCGTTCCTCGGGAAACTGACCAATGCAGCCGTGAGAGGTGAGGCTGCGTTGACCACTCTAACTGCAAAACCTGCGTTGACCCTCGCTCATTAACCAAACCTAATCGAAGGTTTTGTTGATCATGTGCCCGTTAAAGACCTCATTGACACTAGAACGCAGGTGTTAGTCATGCGCTCTTACCTTCTTATCGTCTTCGAAAAGTGCTAATGCCCACTGAACCGCCTGTCCTACGATTATCCAACGGCAGAACAACTGCCGTCATGATAATGTGCACCACACGTTTCACCATCGCCGACGACTGCTCAACATTAGTTCTGTTCATTGTACTTGCCGAGTGCCCTCACGAGGTGATTCTCGGAATGGACTTTTTGACTGTTCATTCTGCGCTTATCCAATGTTGAACCGGGATTCTAATACTTAGCTACACCAGTGCTGTGCTGACGCCTGCGCAGATGTCAAGCCCCAACTTCGCTCCCCTGACTTTGTTCGTCTGCAACCTGGCGCCGACGAAATGAAACTGCCATAGGTTTTTGCTCATTACACCTACATGGTGTTATTGAGAGAACAAAATGTCGTTTGTAAAACATGGTGATTTCTTCGACTTTGAATCAAACTTGGTTTTTAACTATTAGTGTTGGATCCCTCCACACTTAGTCGCGCTTTACCAGCAGCTCCCGTAGTGCCCCATGCTGATGTCGCTGGCAACGGCTTGTAAAGCACTGTTCACCCGAACTTTCACGACCTATATGAATAGACCTTGTTTGATGTCTCTGAGGTATGGGTTGAGAAACTGGGTGTTTAAAAGTGCTCCAGACATAGTCAGTGGCATTGTTCATGGCAGCAGTCACTGCCATCAAATGATTGTCAGTAGCAGCGTTAGTCAGGTAGGGGTTGTAAATGACTGACGTAGACGAGTTTTCGCGGGTGCCGTCACCATGTCCCTGTGACTTCCTATCCACACAGGATTTCTTTAGTACTGCAATTGCTAAAAGAATTGCAGTGCTCCCCTGAAGTTCTTTTAGTAACTGCAGGGGAGCACTGCTAAGCTAAATATATAAAGGCAATAAGACAGTGTTGGATAATGAGTTGCCACTAAGCTAATACTTGAAGTTAGGTGAACAATTAAAATACAGTTACGAAGGTGCTTTTCATCAATTCGACGGCGTGTCACTTTTCGAATTATTCCTCCCTACTTTTGTGTACTGCAGTCTTCCAACTAAAATAAGTTTCAGTTAAAAGCCGGCCCCGTTTCTTTTCAATTAATTTTTGACCTGTTGTTGCGATATGGCTGTACACTCTCGATAATCCTGAATAAAAATTCAGCAGATCTTACGTACGTGATAATCGACGTTATGCGAAGCATGCGGAGGGAAGATGACCATGTTTCAATTTTTTCATTCAGCGACACCTAATAAAATGACATTGAATATATTGTAAGACAGTAGCAGTGTTAGAGTCTCGAAGGCGTTTATTAGACCGAATCGCCTGATCAACGCTTCGAACCAAGACGAAGTTTTTCGTGATGATGATTATATACAGATGAAAAAGATGAAGGTCAAACGCTGTGAATATTGTGCTTACACTAATTTCCTCCTCGCGCGGAAGAGGCTAACTTGGCCGCTGTTTATGACGGTGTTGTACGTCGCACGAACGGTTTTAAGCGCGACACATCAACAACCTCCGTACCACAAAAACGGCCGTCGGAAGGCATGAGGGTAAGGGTTACTAGGTAGTTAACAGGGGAAGTCTGCTCGACTATAGCGTAGGGGCTGATGAAACGTGAGGTAAACTTATCACACAGGCCGGGAACCCGCGTTGGGGTCCACAACAATACTTCACCTCCAGTATTGAAGGGTACTACGCGGTAGACGCTATCGTAGCGAGTCTTCCGCTCTTGTTGGCTTGGCTCTGTATTGAGCCGGGCGCGTCGGCGGCAATCGGCCAGGCGAGAGATTTGGTGCTCACTCGATGATGATGACGAGTTCACAGGGACGTCAAAAAGAGATGTCGAACAGAGATGTCAGTTGACGGCCATAAACGAGAAAGAATGGGGAATGGCACGTGGTGCACTGTGTGGCGGTATTGTAGCAAAAGCCAGGAATGACAGGATGGTATCCCAGTTGTTGGGGTCGGCATTGATATACATAGACATCATATCGGTCAAAGTTCGATGAAATCGCTCTGTGAGGCCGTTAGTCTGGGGATGGTAGCTAGAAGTCGTCTTATGAATGTTATTATCTGCGTGGTGGACTTGTTCGAGTTGTTTCGAGAGACACGCCTTGCCGCGGTCGCTCAATAGGATGCGTGGCGCACCATGGCTTAGAAAGATTTCCTCAGAATAAATGTGGCAATGTCCTCTGCTGATCCTGAAGGAAGTGTAGCTGTTTCGGCATACCGTGTTAAGTGGTCAACTGCTGTGACAATCCAGCCCTAGCCGCAAGCTGATATTGGTAGTGGTCCGTAGAGGTCAATGCCAATGACTTCGAAGGGAATGTCAGGACACGGGAGAGGTTGTAAGAGACCGGCCGGGTAGGAAGTGTCGCTTGTGGCGTTGGGAGAGTGAGCATGAGGCAACATATCGCGCTACGCAGGTGGAAAGCCTATGCAAGCCAAACGACTGCGGATGCGTTCATATGTTTTCTTGAAAACCGAGGTGACCAGCCTCCAACATATGCGCCCTTAGAGAACCAGGAGCCACAGGGGCCCAGCGCTGTCCCTCGGGGTAGAAGACAGAACGGCAAAGAATTGAGTTTTCAGTCTTGAAGTTCCGCAGCTGTCGATAGGCGCGGGCGTTGGGAGGACGAGAGGAGACTTGAAGGCGCTGCATTGTAGAGTGACAGTAAGGGTCGCTATGTTGGTTGGATGCAAACGTCTCGATGCCGAAGGCAGAAAGAAAGTCGACAGTGACGAGTGAATGAACTGACGGAGACGCTTTGATGGGTTCACTCACAGTTGGTGACAGGCCAGGAGTCCCTGAAGAGGATGGTAAAGGACAGTGGCTAAGGGCATTGGCATTGTTGTGTTTCTTGCCGGATTTGCAGGTAACGTCGAACTCGTATTCTGGGATACGAAGTATCCAGCGACCGAGACATGCAGACAAATTCTTCAACGTCGACAACCAGCACAAAGCGTGGTGATCAGTGACGACGGTAAAGTGGCGACCGTGAATATATGGTCGAAACTTCTGGATGGCCCAGACAACAGCGAGACACTCCTGCTCGGTAATGGTGTAGTATTTCTATGCTGCCGTGAGGGTGCGACTAGCGTATGAGATCACACGTTCGCCATAACGCTCTGTTTGTTGCAAAAGTACAGCGCCGAGTCTGTGTCCGCTAGCATCAGTATGGAGGAGAGCGGGTGCGCCGTTATGAATATTACAAAGCACTGGCTCGGACGTGAGGGCACGTTTCAAGGTGTCAAAAGCCATTTGGCATTCGTCCGACCATATGTATGACGCTCCCGAAGAAAGGAGTTGCTGAAGTGGTGCAGCAATGAAGGCGAAGTCTCGTATAAAGCTGCCTCCACCACTCTGTAAGACAGTAGCAACGTTTGATCCTCGACGGACTTTAGTAGGCCGAATTACCTGATCCACGATTCGATCAAAGACGACGTTTTTCGTAATGAATATATACAAAAGAAGAAGATGAAGGACGAACACTGTGAATATTGTACTTACAATATGTACAAATGTTGCACACACAGACATATGTTGAAGAGTTGCAGATGTTTATCTAGCCAGTCGTTTACACTTGCGCAACGATGCCAACTGGAACATGCGTATTAGCAACACCAGGAGCTGATATGAAGCACTAATGCTTGCGAGGACGCTGGCCCTGAACACTGCTACATAAATCAACTTCAGTGCATGGTAACTTACCAGAATTGACCTAAACCCTACGTGACGGCTGTATCAAAGGAGTACATATGTAATGTTTATAAAATTGGGTTGGCAGCACTGCCACCACTATTGACGTTTCACGAAGATTAGCGCCTGCTTGAAAAGAAGTTTTGAGGCCTGCCATAGCTCTGGGTTGAAATGCTTCATTGCCATGCAGAATGCGTGGGTTCAATCCTAGCTTGGGTTCAATCCCAAGCTAGGATTGGGAATGCTTGGGTTCAATCCTAGCTGGGACCCTGATTTTTATTTTTTTTTGCATTCGTCAGATGGACGCTACCAATGTCAGGTATTCCTTTACACTCGCGCGTTCTACTAAGAATAAATCACCTGTGGCACATACAGGCATACCAGCGGCACATACCCGCCAATGGGCATGTGCCTCTGTCTGGCAGGGGAGGAGGAGGTAAAACTTTATTAGACCAAGGGATTTGGGCACTTACGTCCCAGGGTCCCCGCACGACCCCACTGCACTATGCGTTCATGAGTTCATGCAGTTCCATAACGTGGGCGGCCCGGTCAGTGGCAATTTTCTGCTTGGCCGGGTCCGTCGAGCGCAGCAAGGTCTCCCATTCCTCCCATGTGGTCAGTGGCTCCGGGCCCCGCGGGAGAGGGTCCGCCGGGAATTCCATGAGAATGTGGGTAAGGGTAGCGTGGGGGTGAGTGCATTGAGCACAGGACGGGGCGTATGCTCCCGGGTAAATGCGGGAAAGAAAATAGGGGGAGGGAAGGGTGCGGGTCTGAAGGCGACGCCATAATATTTGGTGAAAATTTTTGAGGGATCGGTGGGGTGGTGGGTATTGCTGGCGTTCAGCGCGATATGACTGGGTCATCTCGTTGAACGAATGCATGCGCTCCCTGGAAGAGCCCGACTCCGATTCCGCCGCCGCCCGGTTGATGAGACCTCGGGCGTGGTCATTGGCGGCTTCGTTGCCGGGATTTCCAAAGTGCGCAGGCACCCAGATCAGCTCCACATGGCGGGCCGGGTTTTTGGTGGGCGAGCTGAGAATTCTGAAAGCGCTCTCGTGGACTCGTCCTCGCGCGAAATTTAGGATCGCGGTTTTCGAGTCGGAAGGACGTACCGGGCATCAGTGTGTGCGAGGGCAAGCGCGATCGCCGCTTCTTCCGAGGATTCCGGGGTGGATGCAGGAGGAAGGTGGAGAGTTGCAATGGGTTGGAGTGTGCGATCAACGACTGCAACTGCCGCGTCGTCGCCCGTGCAAGCTGCATCCACCCATACGGCGTCCTCTTCAGAACCGTAGTATTTGTGGAGAGCTTTTGCACGGGCCTTGCGGCGGGCCAAATGGTAGGTAACCTGGGTGTTTCTTGGGAGAGGTTTAACTATTATCTGTGTGTATGGGTCGGGGGATTGGTAGAAGTGTGGGGTCGGCTGCTGATATGTGAATATTGAGGGTGTTAAGTATGTAGCGTCCGGTCAAAGTCTGAGCTAAACGAGTGTATTGCGCTCGTCTGTGGGCCTCAGTGAGTTCGTGTGTCGTGTTATGGAGCCCAAGCTGAAGAAGTTTAGTGATCTGTGTGTTAGGGGGGAGGTGTAAGGCCACCTTGCAGGCTTTACGAAGCATGGCATCTAGGGTGGCTATTTCTTCTTGTCGAAGTCGGAGATACGGGATTTATAAAGGAAGCGGCTCAGTATGAAGGCATGAATGAGACGACACAAATCGTGTTCCTTCATGCCATAGTGTTTTCCAGAAACTCTGCGGACGAGGTGCGAGAGCGCATCCGTCACCCGCTTGAGTTTCCGGATAGTGGAAGTGTTACGGCCGTTATTTTGGATGTGAAGGCCCAAGATTCGGATTGTGTCGACCTCTGGGATATGGCGCCCGTCCAGAGTAACGGTGATGGGGGCAGTGGGAAGAGTACGTGGTGAAGGGCGTATGAGAAGCAGCTCAGATTTTTCCGGGGAACAGGAGAGACCAATGCTTTGTGCGTGTTGTTGTGTAATGTTTGCGGCGGTTTGTAAGGTTTCCTCTATGTCGCCATCACTACCGTGGGTGGTCCACAGTGTGATGTCGTCGGCATAGAGGGTGTGGTGAAGGTGAGGGATATTGTGAAGAGCGCGGGCTAAGGGAATGAGTGTGGCATTGAAGAGAAAAGGGGAAAGGACCGAACCTTGCGGAGTGCCTACCCCACTGAGAGTATATGGAGGGGACGCATGGGGGCCCATATGAACCTCGGCCGTGCGTCCTGATAGGAAGGCTTGTATGTAGGCGCACATACGAACGCCCACATTGAGGGGGGAGAGAGCCGCCATTATCGTTCGGTGTTCTGCTCGATCAAAGGCCTTGGTTAAGTCCAGGGCCAAGACGGCTTTAGTATGAGTGGGGATGAGAGGATCAAGAATGCCGTGCGTCAGTTGAAGCATGGCATCTTCAACGGAGAGACATGGGCGGAAGCCCACCATGCTGTGCGGGTATAGGTTGTGGTCGTGCATGTGTTGAGTCAGTCTGTTTAAAGCAACGTGCTCGAGAAGCTTCCCGAGACACTATGTGAGTGAAATGGGGCGGAGGTTTGATATGGTAAGGGGTTTGTTAGGTTTAGGGATGAATACAATCTTGGCATGGCGCCAGGATTGCGGCAAGGTGCCTTCCTTCCAGCATTTATTAAAGTAATCTGTAATCTGTGCAATCAATTGATCATCCAGATTACTGAGCATGGAGTTAGTTATCCCGTCTTTCCCTGGTGCAGAGCTTGTTCGCATGTTCTGGAGGGCCATACGGACCTCTTGCTCCGATATGTCGTTGTCCAGGGCTTCATTCGGGGCTCCCGTGTAGGGCGGGAGAGGGGAGGAGGTGCCGGGCGCCGTGTGTGTTGTGCGTAGTTGGTCCAGGAAGGTGTCAGGGGAAAGCGTGGAGTTGTGAAGTAGGCGTGTAATGTAATGTTGTGACGTTGTGCGTGAGTGTGTAGGGTCGATAAGGTGCCGTAGGAGGTGCCATGCGTACTTGGTAGAGAGGTTGCCAGCTATGCTGTTCCACACCTGACCCCAGTTGGAACGACACAACTCCTCGGCGGGCGCAGTTATTTGTGTCTGTAGCGTAGCCAGTCGGCGTTTTAACGTTCTGTTATGTTTCTGTCGTTTCCATCTCTCCAGTATGCTGTGGTGCGCCTCCCAGAGGTGGGCTAAGCGAGTGTCCAATGGGGGGGTGTTGGGTGGTGTGGTAATCTTTTGTGTGTGTGCGGTTATATCATCTAGGAGAGATGAGACCCAATGATCAATGTCTTGTATCGGGGTATTTGGGAGTTCCCGACAAGCGGATCGGATAGCGTCCCAGTGAATCAGATTGTGGGTGAGGAGTCGAGGTCTGTGTGGTGTGTGAGGTATTTGTGTGGCAATAATATAATGGTCGCTTCCAAGTGTGTGTTGTGTACGAGACCATGAGATATCTTTGAGAGAACGGCTGAGTGTGAGGTCTGGACTAGTGTCCATTGTTACGCTACTGCCGATTCGGGTTGGTGTGAGAAAGTTGTTATGTGTAGTGAGGCGCAAGTCTTGAATGGTAGTCCAAAGCCTGCGACCCCGTGCTGTGGTGTACCGATAACCCCAGTCTGTATGCTGAGAGTTGAAATCGCCGCCTATGAGTAGGGGGTTTCGGCCCGCGATGCGGTGAATTCTCTGCAATAGCGCATCGAGAGTGGCCATGGCCTGGCGTGGGGTGTGGTAGATATTGGCTATAAAAATCGGAGGTGTGTTAAGTTTCGTGGGGATGAGTTCTATGAGGACGCATGGAGTGGAGGAGGTGTTTGTGTGTTCTTGGTAGGTAAGGGTGCGATGAATAAGTGTGGACACTCGGGGAGTGTCAGTGGGGTCTGAGTGTACTGCATGGTAACTTGGAAGTTTGGCTTGGTGTTGCGTGTCCTGTAACAAAAGAAGTTTGGGTATGGCAGGGAGGGCAGGTATTAAGAGCTGCAGCGGTGTGCGCTTGCCCCGAAAGCCGCGGCAGTTACATTGGATTAGTGATAGGTGGGTAGAAGTATCACGACCCGCCATATTGGAGCGTGGGCGGAGCTAGGATTGGTTGTTGTTGCTGTAGTGGAAGTGAAATAGAAGAAGCAGGTGTGTGTGAGATGTAGGTAGAAGACCCCTCATGTGATGAGGTGGTAGTTTCGAGCCTCTGAAGGCGGGTCTCAAATTGCGTAAACCTAGTTTCTAGAGTTTGGGTTAGGTGTGCGAATAGTGCATCCATCTGTTGCTCAAAACGAGTTGACAGCTGCTCGACTATCGTTGAAAATTTAGCTTCGATGCGCGCCTCTAACGCTACCAATTTGGCGTCAAATTTGGCTTCCAAGTTTCTTAGGTCAGCCTGATAATCGTCGACTGAGTCTGAACTGCATTTCTTTTTAAGGGGGGGTGAGGAGTGTGTGGCGGGGCTGTTGGGTGACTGCGCAGTGGGGGGGGTGACTTGTTCTGGGGACAGCTGTTGCGAAGGAGGTGAGGGGGGAGTAGGGCTTTGTGTTAGAAGGGTCGTGAGACGGCTTACCTCCACACGCCGGGCCCGGAGCTCTTGGTCACGGGGGTCCGGGGCAGGCGGAGTGTTGGTTGCCGGTGGTCTGGTCCCATTGGGCGTCTTCAGCTTGTCCGCCCATGCAGGTTGGTCGGAACTCTTCGACTGCCCTTTTCGCTGGCCGGCATGTGGCTCAGAGCGTTTGGTGCTTGCACCGCGTAGTGAGTGGTCTACTCCTTCCTGTGATCGTGGTTCACGTGGTGACTTGGGCCTGGTTACTTTAGGTAGGTGCCGGTGCTTACACTCCCGGGTCCCCGACAGATGTGGGCCTTCGCAGATGATGCAGACTGGAGTACACGTTGGATTTGCCTCCTTTGGGTGTAATTGGCCACATCTGGGGCACCTGTGCGTCCTAGGTTGTATGCATACATCCGTGCGGTGGCCTATGGTCCGGCAGTTACTGCACGTCTCGACCCTTGGTGTATAGGGCGTGCACAGATGCAGTCCTCCACCATAAACAATCTTTCGTGGGACGGTGGCTTGTCCAAAGGTAATGAGAATCGATCGCGTGAGTCCCATTCGTCGAGCGTCTAGTATAGTTTCGTGGGGGTTGCGGGAGATCAAGTCCGCGAGTAGTTCTTGTAATGATTTCTTCCAGTAGGCGTTTGTAATAACACCCCTGACTGAGCCATCGGGGGGTGCGATGTATGCCGTCATGGCATACTCATGCTTGTCGTAGGTGATGTGCTGTAGCTGCACAAGCTTGAGCACGTCCTTTTCATTCGCCGCAGACACTGTGCAAGTGTTATTGACAGGGTGAATCCAAAGGGTCAGCGTAGATGGGTCGGTCAGCGCAGCAGCCTGCATGAGAGCGGTGAGGAGGTAGCGTGGCTGGAGCGTCGTAAGGTCAAGGCCTCCCTGGGAGCGAAACACCACTTTAAATCCGTCGGGTGGAAGGGGCGGTAGTTGCTTGATCTTTTGGGCGGTTGTATGGAGAACGCGCAGCTGCGTCGAAGAGCTCTGTAGCCCGGGAGTTGTGGCGGTCTGCGGAGTCTCGCGCGACTGGCTCGGCGTCTCTCGCACAGAAGGATCGGCGTTCGTACCGTGGGTCGCGTTTCGTGTTTCCCGGAGGTTTGCCTGGGCTCTGAGGACTTGGGTCCAGTCCCGAGGGTCATACTGGCTTGGGTCCATGTCCGTGCCTTGTACTCGAACCTCCATGCTGGCCTAAGGTGAGGAGGCTGCGGCGCGACGCGTCGCAAGGCCTAGGACGGCGGTGGCGCGATGGGGCCTGGTTTTTTGGGCCTGGTGGCCCTCCTGGGGCTCGCCGAAACCTCAAGAGGGGTTAGTGGAGAGCGCTCACCTGTATGAAAGCGTTCGTGTTGTTGAGAGCACTCGAGATACCAGCGATTGGCAATTTTCGCTGTCGCGGTCTGGCAGGGGAGTGTTTGATAACCTAGACGACGGATTTGTGACAATATTCATGTCTTCACAAGTGTGTCATATTCTTCAAACCATCTTACCCTCCTATGCTAATTTTTCTTCACGCCAATTTTAGGGGGTGATCACGAGAGCACCCGAACGTAAGCGACTAGATAGATAGATAGATAGATAGATAGATAGATAGATAGATAGATAGATAGATAGATAGATAGATAGATAGATAGATAGATAGATACGCTCAAAGACGCCGTAGTTCGCTAAGAAAGGCTTCGCATTTTATAACCCAAGCTACCACCTATAGCAGGTAATAAGCATGCGCAGATGATGCGGGGCGGCTCTCGCCTGTCACTACAGAATGTCGCGTAGTTGCTTTCTCCCTCGTATAAGTGCACTTCGCATATACACATGCTAGTTAATGTTATATTTTTCAGATCAGCCCGAGGAGCTCAACGAGCTCGTATTTCTAGGAGAACAAGAGGCTCCAGTGATCTCCCCAAGCTCAGGTACGGTAACAATCTACATTGCAGAATCTATAAGAGAGCGAACTGCTCCCTCTTTTTCTTGCACGTCCTGAGAAAAAAAAACACACATAAAAATATCAGATGTCGCACTTTATGCTGCAGTGGACAGTCACGAGTCCATTTTTACCTGTTGGGGCAAAAGATAGCTTTTTGACCACTAACTGAACTTTGCGGGAAACTGTACACGTTAGAATAAAACAAATCTTACCACATTGACTGGGTATTTTATTGACCGAAACAAGGATTACTAAGATGCAGTGGAAGTGATCGGAAGCGCGGTGATGTTGCTTTACATCAAAGTAAAATGTAAACGCTGCGGGCGGTCGATAATCTCTGCAATAGAAGACGTTTAATGAAAGAGAGCTTGATTTATTTTTATAGCAGGGATTCTCTTGCATGATCGTACCAGGGAGCCCTACTAATCTACATGAAGTGCTAACTCTGCCCAATCCGACGAGCTTTTCTCTTTTTTTCTTTTTCAATGAAATTAAAAGCACGCAAATGCACTTATTGACACTCGGGCATTAATAATTGAGGTTCCCTAGATCTATCACACCTAGGGATTACCATCTATTGAGTTTAGTGGGTGCGCGCGCAACAAGGAAAGTTCATCAGTCGCTCGAGGAACGCCGAGGAGGGATCTGCGGAACCCTTAGATTCTAGAGTTCACTTTGAGTACCCTTTTTTAGAGATAAAGCTGGTAAGCTGACGTAATGTAAAAGAGTTATAGCTTGAATGATACGGCGAAAATACCGATTGCTGAATTTTCTCTAAGCCACCACAGTCATACGTGGTGGCTTAGAGACCTACGTATTTCATTTTTTCAAAAAGACCTACGTATTTTCATTCAGGGTAACTTGAATTGGTCTATGAACTCTGCGTGCATCATCATTGTTCAAATAGAACAGGGACTGACAGTTGTTACAAATTATTTGAAGTTAAAGAGACCTGTCACCTTGACGACAAGTTGTTGCACTAGCGCTCCTTCGTGCGACCAGTGTTGATACGCTTAGGTTGCTGACATAAATACCCTGCAAGTATTGTGAATTCATTCAAGTAGAATATTTTCACTATACTGAGGACTGCTTGAATGGAGGACTGCTTGAATAGAATCTATTCAAGCAGACCTCATGAAACGCCAAAACTGACTACCCACGACGTCGGCATCAACTTGAGAGACGCAAAAAAATTACGTCACTGCATGAGACACCGGCGTCATAGATACCCTCAATTGGTGACGTCCGAGTGGCGTAACAATCATCGACATATTGTGAACATACGATAACGTCCTCAAACGTCATCACCTCTTCAGTCATGAACAAATCGATTCGAGGAGAGCTTGCAATGCTTCCTATTATGAAGGATGTGCATGACAACGTTAGAGTAGACAGCTTTTGGAACGTGTTTGAGAAGGATTAATAAGTTCACCGTAAACAAAAAGGTTTTAACCTTCGTTGTCTATGGCCGATGCCTAAAGCATCCTGTGAGGTTTTCTCCCAGATGAAAATAACTTCTGACGCGGCTAGTGAGGCTTGTATAGGCGGTGTTATCTTGCATTCACGTGCACTGGGAACCATCATGCCTTTTATGCCACACTCTGACTTGACTAGAATGATGTATTGTGGTTTTATCATATGCAACTGTGGGTCATTGTTCATAACGAGCCTTGTTCGTCAGAATGAGTGGCCCGAGGCTCTTGTTGTGCGATGACCTGACCTGTACATGTCGCTTAATCCCAATCATGTCATGCCACGTAAACTTCACCTCACAAATGACAGTGATTACCGGAGTCTATGAGTATGGTAGCAACATGTTCTTCAAATTTGGCTGTGGTAGTTGGGCCACGTTTACAAACAAAGTAACAGATGTCTGGGTGAGTTGATTGGTTGATATTTGCATATTATGGTCAAGTCGGAGCAAGTATTGCATTACTTGAGGTAGTATTTCGTTCTTTCAGCCACCACACGGCTAAAAAGACGCCCTCAAGTTACATGCTTCATGCATGGGAAGAAACCAGACACTAGCGTAATGACTCACTCACTGAGAATAAAATCTGCCCTTGAGCCTGAGTGAGTGCAGGTGGGTAATACTATCGTGAGTCGGAGCCCGAGTGAGTCTGGTTGAAGAAACTTTTAGTGATGACGAGGCCAAGTCAGTTGGGCTCAGAAAAATTTTAGTGACCCTTAGTCCGAGTAACTCCGAAAGTCTATATATATTTCTTCAGTGAGTCTGATTAGTTACACTTTTTTGCTGAGCTAGGGTCCCATTAAGTCATCTTGAGCATTACTATCAGCCATACTTGGATACACGTTCATACTAGCATCTACTTACAGTGTTCTAAAGCAGTGTCAATCATACGTCGTTTAAATACGTAATAATTACAACCGTGTATAACGTAGGCGGGTGCCTCGACGTCGCCCACTAACTCTTCCAGAGAACTTGATGTATATTATATAACATGCTGTCATTTCTTCAAAGAAAAACGACCTTACTGACTTGAAAGAACTGAGAACCTGTTTTCGAAGGTATCTATGTTAAACGGCGCCAAGAAGAGCACAGATTACATGAGATATTGGTGCTAAACAGCATTGACAGCACGGTCGAAGAAGCTAACGTTTGGCTGACATATTCGTGAGATGTCTCACTGGAACTTATTGAGACTCAGATCAAGCCATGAGTCTGAGCCTGGGTGAGCCTGGGTAACTACTCCTAGAAAAATTGCGTCTGGAACTTGGGCCGCGAACGCGCCGCTCACCCTCGGACTTTACCCTCCCCCTCAAGTATGGAGGCGAGCGCCTGTGACGGTCGCCCCTTGCGAACACAGCAATGCTCTCACAATTGCATCAGAGCAGCTGTGATGTCACGTGGCAGAGTTGTGCGGTAATGTCACGTGACAGAGTGGTACAGAGACAAGCGGTGCCACACAGTTGATGGCCGCAACACGCGGTAGGAGGCATGGCCTCCAAGATTTTGTGCTGGCAGCAAGCCCTCAATTGAAGAGAGAGCCACGTTCCAGGCATAGGAGGCGTCGGTCTGGGAGAAGAAAATTTTCGTGAATGAGAGTCCAAATAAGTCCAACTCAGGAAATGTTTACTGAGTCTTAGTATGAGTCAGTATAAAGCTCAAAATATATTTCATGAGTGAGTCTGAGCGAGCTTTACCAGTTTTGCCGACTTATGCTTCTAAGTGCACTAGAAGGCCTCCACTATCACTCAGATTGATGAGGAGGACATGCACTTTGTAAGTTGCTAAGTGTGTTCGGCTAACTCACTTTAGAACGCCATGCGCGTGTCTCCTTGGATGAGTGCGCATGCTCGACTCAGTGACGTTACTAGCAAAGCGCGAGCTTTGCAGAGTCCGATGCGAGTGGTGACTGAAGTGACCGGCCTCTATTGGGGCACCCTGGCTGCCACCTGGCACTATGCCAGGGCATGGACGGAGGGAGGGAAGGACGATATCATGAGATAAAGAATGAGCATTTATTAGAAGGCGGAGAGGTCGGCCTGAACTAGTGTGCTCTTGCCTTCTACTCTTCACATGGGAAAGAAGAAAGAAAAATGGGGGAGAAAGGGTGTAATTATGACAGGAAGAGGCGGCTTATATTTACAGTGGCCACTTAGCATGATACATTACAGGCTGCCACCTTCAAAAATGCAGCACTATCTCTCAGTGCAGATTGCCTCAACAGCACTGTACAAGAATTGGTATGGGAGGAAGAGGAAAGTCGGCGATAATAGAAATTTATTACAGGAAATGATATAATTTAGCTCCTACCTGTCCACGCACGCGCACGCCGTCTCTCAGACAAGAAAACCCACCAAGCAGATCGACAAGGAAAGGAAGAGTGTAAACGAGTGTTGAAGATTGGGCGAGTTGGTTCGTCGTACTTGAACTGGTATAGCGATTCACGGGGAAGAAGAAACGGCCGAGCAGACCGACACTCTGTCCTCTTGTGTCGGTCTGCTCGGCCGTTTCTTCTTCCCCGTAATGCGCTATACCAGTTCAAGAAGAATGTAAAAAAATGACACTGTCTGCTGCTAAACAGAACCAGGAGTAGCACGCGAAGAAACGCATGGGTCGACATAAGGTACCCTTCATAACAGCCACGCCCCGCCGCGGTGGTCTAGTGGCTAAGGTACTTGGCTGCTGACCCGAAAGTCGCGGGTTCGATTTCCGGCTGCGGCGGCTGCATTTCCGATGGAGGCGGAAATGTTGTAGGCCCGTGTACTCAGATTTGGGTGCACGGTAAAGAACCCCAGGTGGTCAAAATTTCCGGAGCCCTCCACTAAGGCGTCTCTCATAATCAAATGGTGATTTTGGGACGTTAAACCCCACAAATCAATCAATGCATCACAGTCACATATGTTACGTGTCCTTGAAAGTGGAGCACACCATGAATGCACTGTAGTTTACGTTGCTGTTACCCATCCTGAACTCTTGTTGGAGCACGCGACGCAGGTTCATCACCACGCCACACGAGAGCACGTAGGTTCATTGAGTGTCTGTAGAACCTCATTCCCCGAAGGCATCATGTGATGGCAGAGAGAGTGTGTGGGGAGACGCAACAGCACTTACGCAGGCCCGAACTTGTCAGCACGTGCCAGGGTGTTCTGACTGGGATGCAACGTGTTGGTTCATCGCGTGTCTGCAGAATTTCGTTACTTCACTCCACAACGCTATTGCTGAGAGAGTGTAAGGGGGAGAACAAGAGAATCGACACTTGGGCTAGTTGGTTGAGATCAATTGTATAGTTATTAGGCGCCCAAAGAAAGAGTACAAAGAAACAAAAGACTGGCACTTGTCCTGTGTTTCTTTGTAGTCTTTCTTTGTGCGCTTAAAGAACAGCTATACCACGTAAAGGGGCAGAGGCCGCAGAATTTTACCCACCTACTTATACAGTCCGGAACGTGTGAGCGTGAGAGAATGCTTGGGTCAACTCTCGCGCATGCTCAGTGAGGGTGGTCTCACCGGACACGGGATTGAACTCCAGGACAAGCTTCTTTACATTTAAAAAGGCTCACGTGATGGGCTCATGGGCGCGTCCGCAGTTTGACGGCGCAAGATGGGTCAACTTCCTCATTCCGCGTAGGGAGGGCATGGATCGTACGAACGCCCGAACAGCCGAAAACTTTCTAAGAACAGAGTTGACAGCTGCTCCGTGGGATAATTATTATTCGTTGGGACGATGCTGCTGTCCGGGCACAAGAACGAACCCACGTGGAGAAGCGCAACGTGTAACTTGGCATCAAAAATCAGGCAGCCTTCCGAGTCGAGTGCATGGGGCTACGACGAATTGATAAAGCTGCTTTATAGGCATCACAGCATCAACGCGGCACTGACGGAAACGCGTTCGTCGGTGCAGACGCCCGCTTACTGCGGGAGTTTCTCGAAAGGCTTCGGCCACGACTATTGCAACAGAATGTGGCTACAAGTTTCAGCTGCGCTAGTTAACCGTTTATGCGGAGGGCTCGGGTGGTAATTTTTGCTGGTTTTACTGTATTCATTTCTGCCGCGATTGGCATTGCCAGGCCTCTTTCGCCGATTTCAGTGTGCGCTGCAAAGATAATGTCATACACAATTTTTGTCGCTGCAGCACTGTTTTCCCTACATCGATACGCAAAATCGAAGTTGACGCCGGTATTATCGTGCGATTTTTTTTTTTAAAAAAGAGCGTTCACGGGTAGCTACGTGAAAAGTACAGCATGATTTTTCTAGAACAGATTCGATTTCGTTGAACTGTAGTGTTGTTACAAATTTTGTATTTGTATAGTGAATTGGGAGATGCTGCGTCAGCCGACGAGTGCAAACGCACTTCACGTCAGCTTCTGCTTTCATGAACAATTTCGCAATGAAAATCACCACGTGCCTTTCTCAGAGTGATATCTAAGGTTTCGCCTCGTCATCCAGATTCTCAGGATGCCAAAGACAAGATCGGCCAACTGGTTTTCGTCTTTTTACGACCTTTTCTCGGTGCACACCACACGAGACGCTGTTAAGCCCTGCTAAACAGACCGGTTTCCTCAAGGAGCCGACGCTCTAAACACAATAGAATCTACCGCGTCGGCAGGTGACGCGCTAGAAATTGACACAGATTCAAGGATGATGGAGGTACAACACGATGATGATGAATCGCCACCCACTACCAAGAGTGAAAAAGGCTGGCGCACCGTTTACTACGGGCGTCGTCAAAAGCCCGGGCATAGGCCGGGCAGGGACGCTGACTGCTGCCATGGTGCTAACAAACGTAGAACCTGGTTTTGGTAGCACGCAAGCTATTACGCAGGAAATACGGATGAACCGCCTCGAAAAAGCGAGCAGTATTCTCAAGCTACCGGCAGGAGTCTGCGAAATTGCCCATTGATTGATATGTTGGGTTTAACGTCCCAAAACAACCTCATGATTATTAAAGACGCCATAGTGGAGGGCTCCAGAAATTTTGACTACCTGGGGTTCTTCAACGTGCACCCAAATCTGAACACACGGGCCTACAGCATTTGAGCCTCCATTGGGGAATGCAGCCGCCACAGGCGGGATTCAATCCCGCGACCTGCGGGTCAGCAGGCGAGGACCTTAGCCACTAGACCACCGCGGTGGGGCACTACAAAATTGTCATCTGACCCAGAGGAGGCCTACGCGTAGCCGCACTCAGCCCAACGGATATAACCAGAGGCATATATGAAGCCGCGGCTACACCACCAGAAGTCCGGCACTTCGACGTAATGTGCCACAAGCCACAGAACATCATGGTAGGAAGCGCTCCAGACCCCGACCGAGCTGACCAGTACAGAAAAATCACGAAAATACTTATACGAGGGAAAGAATATTACGTGGCAGCGTATTAACCAACACCAGAAGATATAGCCAAGAGTATCATTACAGGAATACCACTGGAAGATACTCCTGGTAGCATGAGGGTGGCCCTTGTCATTGAAAGAAGCCACAGCATCATCATAGCTAAACGACTGGGGAATACTACAATGATCATTGTGCTCTTCAGTAGAAACGAGGTACCCTCAAGTGTGCGCTATGATGGAGTAATAATACCATGCATGTACCCTATACCGCCAGCGAATTGATTACTGCAAGCAGCGCAACAGACTAGGACGTAAAAGTGACGTGTGCCCCAACCCCCAAGATAATGTTTGTGCTGGTTGCGGTCTTCACAACCCCAAAGACGACCGCAGATGCGACCTTAGCTGTCAAATCTGTCGAAAAGACCACGCCCCAGCCGATAGTAGCTGCACGGCCATGTTCAAACAACCTTACATTGTAATACAGACACAATAGGCCAGACTACGAGAACATCAAACAAAAAGTTCATCTCCACCAAGAGGACGTCAGCGGGAGCACTCGACATCGAGACCCGGAAAATGACAACAAACAAGATTCCACTCCGTTTCAAGGTACCGCAGGCCTGCAAGCTCCCACCCTCGTTACAGGTCGAGATCGGCGTCTAAAGGACCAATAAACAAAGTAAGCTGGGCGGATAGAGCACGCGACAAGGTTGGATAACATTGAAAAAAAAGGTAGACCAGTTATGACTCATGTTCTACTTAATCCTGGAAACCACCACTAGGGCGTCTGTTGATATAATGACACTAGCAGCCAGGGCAGAAACGCTGGAATGAGGACACAACGCGCAAACATCCGCAGACCTTCAGGGCGCAGTCGCGAACGTTCACCAACAACTGCGGGCACCATATTCCCTGCAGGCAACTCCTACAAAACCATCAAGCCCTCTCATTCACTCACCTAATTTTACGCCCACCCCCCAAAAAACAATAACGAACAGCGGCGGGTACGCATGGTAACGGACAACTGCACTGTAATAAAAACATTTTTTAACGGGGCTTAGGTTCGTCACGCCTGTTTACCGTGCCGTGTTAGGAGAAATGGACTGAGAGAAACGGCGCGGTAACAAAACACACGATGTTTATGAAAGAGCACGAAAGACAAAAATAGAACATAGAACCAGAAACACCCTCGAAGGCGAATAAGTAACAAAACTGTCTGATCGAATGAGAAAACTATAAAACGCGAGTTCAAGGCGAAAAGTTCCAAAACCTCACGATGAGTTAGGGGGCCCAAAGAACGCCGAGGTGCAGGGAATGAGGCGGCGACAGGTGATCGGGAGCGGGGTGCGTCTCGATGTGTGACGCGATGATGACGATGACGCTTGGCGGAGTGGGGGCGTGGGTACGACTACGTAGCAGTCAACCCGCATCGGAGATGCGATGCTCCATGCGTGTAAATGGCCCGCCCGTCCAGCGAACAGCTTGTGTCAAGACGCGATGCTCGGCGCAACCGTGACCGTTAGCCAGGCCACGTACGTCGCTGTGCCGAACGTCTGACCACGGAGACACCTCGCCGAGATCCGCAATGCCCTCGGCAAAGAGAACAGCAGGCCAGGCCGCGCCCCGAGATGCAGTACTCGTGCCGGCAATGCCGCCCCAGCTGTTGGTTGGACGGCAGCAGCGTGGACGGCCGCGTTCCCTGGCTGGAACCTGGATCGCCTGCGTGCGACGCTTCGGCCCACTGTCTTCCGCCTGTGACGTCCGTCACTGTGCTGAACGGCTGACCGTGGGGACGCCTCGCCGAGATCCGCGATGCCCTCGGCAAGGAAGAGAACAGCAGGCCAGGCCGCACCCCGAGATGAAGTACTCGTGCCGGCAACGCCACCCCAGCTGGTATTTGGACGGCAGTAGCGTGGACAGCCGCGTTCCCTGGCCGGAACCTGGATCACCTCCTCCGACGCTTCGGCCCGCCGTCTTCCGCCTGCCGCTGCTTTGGCTCGTCCCCAGCAACAAAGGTTACCGCCGCGTATTGGTCACACGTGGCCCAATCGTGGCACACCACTTCTATGGGCCACTACAGGTCATCAGCTGATTGGCTGACTTCGCGCTTACAGTTGGCTCAAAATCACATGCGCCTTGCCCTGCACTTCTGTCGTTGTCGTCGTTTTCTTCATTCATCACATCCACATATGGCAATGGAACTGTAGAGGATTCAGGGCCAATAAATCTGCCATCCAGCAGTACATCCGACAAGGTAACAAGCCAGATGTTACTTTACTTCAAGAAACACATGGCCTCGCCACACTACCAGGATACTAGTCGGTAAGTCCCAAGCGTGAAAAAGAAAACAAAGCTCTCACTATACAAGCACGGAGCGGGATGACGGTCAGAACCCATAATCTAGAATGTGGATACAACCATATATTGACAGAAGTTCTATCTGGGAAATCAAAAGAGAGTAGCACATTTATTCTTAACCTATATAACAGTATGTCAAATCGGAGACAGCAGTTTCATCCTGTACTTAGGCAGGCCGTTATATTAGCTGGCAGCGCCCCGCTCAACATAGCAGGTGACTTCAATGCCCCACACGAGGCATGGGGATATGGTTTTACCACTCCCAAAGGGAAACGGTTATGACAGAGCATACAAGACGAAGAGCTTACTCTGATAAGAGACCCACTTGCACACACAGGCATAGTTGCAAGCACGCAGCGAGACACACCACTGGATCTTACATTAACCAAGAATGCCCAGTGGGCTACATGGCACAACATATTCGATGATTTAGGCTGTGACCATCGCCTGCTAGAAACGCACATACCATTCACTTATAGTGACATGATTACGACCATGCATAACCCAAGACGTCTAGTTGATTGTGATAAATTTCGGGAGATAAAAAAAACGAGTACCGAACACCCTCACAATATCCAACAATGGTGCGAGAGCACAATACCCACCGCCAGGAAAGCTATACAGGAAGTAGAAACACATATCCCAGTGGAGCGCATCAATAACAGATTATTCCACATGTGGTGAACTATAGAAGCATTGCAACACAAATGGCGGAAGCAAAGACACAACAGGGCCATCCGGCAGAAGACAGCACAGCTCAACAAAGACATTGAAGGTCACTGCAAGGAGCTGTGTGAGCAACAATGGGCGAAAATATGTGAGGGCATGGGCACCTTATTGAAACACCACAAACGTTGAAGTTGCTAAGGTTTCTATTACTTCCCATCAATACCAAAAGTGAACAGAGACACTCTATCTGTCGTCTCACACGCCAATTCGAAGGATAACAAGAAACAGCTAATTACAGATCTACAGGACATCACATCCCCAAATTGCCGCCACTACATCATAACTATACAGGCGAAGCTAACTCAAAATGAACAAAAACTTTAAGGCAGCGAAGATTAGACCAGTGCTCCACAAATTAAATGTAAAATCACAATAGGCACCTGATGGAGCCTCCAACCGAACATTACGTAACCTGGACAATGAATCCATCGAATTTTTATCTGGATATATGAACGAATGATGGAGAGAAAGGGCAATACCCGACGCGTGGAAAGAGGATAGGACAATCCTTATACCAAAACCTGGAAAGCCGATCAACAAACTAAGTCCCCGACGCATCTCATTAACGTCATGCGTAGCAAAACTAATGGAACACGCATATTTAAATAGAGCCAACAACTATTTTGAGGATGGTGAATACTACCCACACACGATGATAGGCTTCCGTGGTCACCAGCCACACAAGACGCCATGCTACAGATTAAACACCAAATCATAGACTACCCCGCAAGCTCCGCACGAGTCATGCGCGGTCTATATCCCAAGAAAGCATTTGACAATGCAGCTTATGAAACAATTCTCAGTTGCTTAATGAGCTTAAACATGGGCGAGCAAGCATACAATTACGTGAGAAACTTCTTAACCAACAAGAAAACAAAACTCAGCTTGGGAAGCCTTACATCTGATCTCCAAAAATAGGGTTGCAGAAGCACTCCACAGGGCTCCGTAATATCGTTAATGCTCTTTGATTGAATCAGGTTAGGACTACCGAAAAAGTTTGATAAAGTCTCTGGAATATATCAGTCTATACACGCGGATGGCATCACAATATGGGTCAGTGATGGCCGCAACGGCTACTTAGAACTGAGATACCAAGAAGTAATAAGAACACTTGAGCAATACCTGGAAGCCACAGGGCTGACATGCTCCCCGGAGCAGTCAGAACTTCTTTTCTACAAGCTAGCAATCAAACGCCGCCCACCCAAGTCAGAGGACAACAAGCGACAATATGAGGAAATTAGAATTCATACACAGGAGGGCACAGCTATACCAATAGCCCCAAAAATACGGGAACTGGGATTAGTCATCGAGGCTAACGGCGCCAACAGCGAGAATATACGCAGACTAAATGCCAAAGTCACGAATGTGATGCCACTCAAACGCAGAGTCACGAACAAACACCAAGGTATGAAAGAAGCCCACGTAATTCGTTCAATCCAGGCCTTCGTTCTAAGCCACACAACGTATGTAGCAGCGTACCACAACAGGCAAAAAACCCAAACTAACAAAATAAATGCACTCATCCGGAATGTCTAGAAACAAGTGATAGGAACACCTGAGTATGCTAGCACAGACCTATTTATTCAGCTAGGACTACACTACACGCTTGAAGTGATAATAGAAGCTCAGCGCATATCGCAGCTTGAAAGACTCACTAAAACTAAAACAGAAAAAAATATAATGAGAAGATCAGGAATCACGTACAATGCACAACATGGCGTCAAATATGACATCCCCAATACAATAAGAGCTAAGATTGTCTCTTACCCGATACCGAAGAACATGAACCCCATTATTAACACGGACCACAGAAAACACCGAGCAAAATCATTGCTCAAAGCACACGGCACGAACAGTAAATCTCTTTTTGTAGATGCTAGCCCATACCCTGAACGAAAGGCTCACACTGCTGTCGTGATCGACACGTCCGGCATTTGTATAAAATATAGAGGAGGCAGTCGTGATCGACACGTCGGGCATAAAAAATATAGAGGAGGTTGAGGAGGTAGCCATAGCCATGGCTATCACCTCCAACAAACACTCATTCATACTGATGATTCGCAAGTAGCCATAAGAAACTTTATGTAAGGACGGATTTCACAACAAGCCCACAGAATCCTCGTTAATAACCAAGAACTACACAAAGATTAACCCAAGTACCTTGTATGATTCCCGGCACACACATAGATTGATACATCCAATCAGAACGAGCTGGCTAATGAGTTGCCGCGATAATTAAGCCGCCGCGAAACCCGACCACACCACTCGGTGATTATCTCTGGCACCACCCATGTACCACACAAAGGCTGATTTGCAAGCTACACAGAATACATGCAACACTACATAGAACCAAGGCGCTTCTTCCCCACACCTCACCCAAGTCTAAACAGGCAAGAAGCATCGTAATACTGACAGCTACAGCCGAACTCCTACCCGAACCCGGTGCACCTCCACAGGAGCTACCCGCACTTGCAACAAATGCAATAAATGTAAGCTATGTGTAACCGAAAAGTCATCTTTAAACATATAATATCAGAATGCTCAATCTTATCAACAAGTTCTCCTGAGGCCCTCCGGGAGCAGTAGTGGCTTTCACTGCTCAGCTCGGAGGTTCAAGACCAAAACTGGGCTATCCAGCAGGCCAGGGAGGTTGTACAGAGACAAGGTTTCCCGGTACCTCCCTGTGTGGGCTTGCCCGGACCACAAACATGCTGGATACGGAAATAAAGTTTATTCATTCATTCATTGATTTATAGTGATTTGGGGCAAAATATTCACAAAAGATGAACATGTATTGTCCCGTCTCGTTTCATGATGTGAGATGCTGAAACGAAGACTCAATAATAACTATAAGAAGCCGTGGCCTTCCACGAAATTAAGTAAAAAATCAACTCTTGGTTTTTAATGAGTAAGTAGAAGCATTTATATGCTTAACTTACCATCACTAGTCACGCTTTTATGTCGATAGATTCAGAGTTATTGACAACGTGCCATAAGAGCAAACCTCCTAATAGAACTTTTTGTGGTACTTGTTATTTTCGGTTCATTTTGTTCGATGTCGCACATCAAAAAATGACAGGATTCAAGTTTTGATCCTTGTGAAAGTTTTGCCGCAAACCACATTAAATTCAGACATGTTTCGCCCAAACTGCAGTCAATGAAGCAGGTCATTTTGAAAAGAATCACCCTGTAAGATCACCCTGTAAGGCATCAGAAAATGTGAGAAAGCATGTGTGGTGGAGTTATATTGAAACAATCAAAAATTAACAATTTTGAACGTATGCTGGCATGAACTACATAAAAAATCACAAGATGAATTCGCTCATACGTATGCACAAATAAGCAGGCTGAAATGTTGTTCGTGCCATGAAATAGCACGGCCCACTTCTGATCGCCCTGTTTGCTCAAATGTAACGTGAGGTTTTACTAGATATTTGCTGCCAAACGTTATTCTCGTGTTCCAATTAAATACTAATTGAAAAGTAGATTTTTTCTTCCTGGACGCAACGAAAAGTCACCTTACGCGTTGGAGTCATGGTCACGTTACAATCGATTATGTGCGGTATTATTCCGCATTTCTGTTCGTTGTGGCCGATGCTATAATCGGCGTCCTTCATTGAACTAAGTAACCATCAAAATTAGTAGTCATTTTTTGTTTCGTTTTCTCCTCTATCACACAGAGGGCCAGATCATACCTGAAACAAGTAAGTACTTACGTAAAGCGATGTCATTTATGATTGTAAATTATCGTGGAAAATAGATTCGTTTGATTTGATATGTAGGATTTAACGGTGGCAGATAGCTTCGTTAATGGCGTTGTGTTAAAGGATGGTACAAACCGCCTCAAGATTTCTTATTGCGCATGTGACAAATTGCCGGCCAAATGAGTTTTACACAATGTTAGGCCTTACGTACACTGACAATTATTGCTTTGATGAGTGATGTTCAAACATACCTGGTCACTTGTGGGGGCATGTTGCGCAGTGAAGGTGTCATATTACCCATATTTTCAGTATGTTGCAAGCAGAAGTTCATCTTCATAAGATACCATCAGTGAATAGCATCAAAAATCTGTCCGAGTGGCAAAAGCATCCTCATCACTGTCTGGACAGACAAGGTTGAGCTCAGCGCAGAAAAATGCCCAGTTAATCAAAATTTTCAGTTAACTATATCTAATATCGTTCAAACTATCAAGACAAAAATCAGCAGCGTAAACTATGCCCCGTGCAATAGAGGCTGTAAAAGTGGTCGCCCAAGTCACAACCAGAGTGGACTTTTTTTCACAGCTCAATGAGTCTCTGCTTGTTATTTCGTAGTGAACTCGGATGGCGCTAATAGTTTCACCATCATTATGTTTAGTAACGCATGAGAAATAGTTCAGCTGAATTGAAATTTGTCATTTTTTCTCGTATAGGTGGGACGTACTATGAGTAAGTATATTAAGCAAATTCATCTGCAGCTAGTGCGTTTGACCTTGATCAGATGGTAGTTGTTGTGGAAGATATTCACGTTTGTCGGAATTGCTGGATGTTTGAAATTTCTGAATGTTAAAGTTGAAATACATTCGTAGCTGAATTCTGTGAGATTGCTACTATATTGGTGGAGCCAATGGACTAAGTCTACGGCCATCCTTCGCCCGTGACCGCGCAGCATAGGTGCCCCAGATTGCGCCCATGAGGTTAGTGATATTGTCGCAATATTCGAGAAAAAGGTGATGCACTGTGAACTTGTGCTGTAAGGTAAACTATAGCCGTTGTACAATATTGAAGAGGAACTCTGCAACCAATAATTCCCGTATGCCTTCTTAATAGGCTAAATAATTTCACGTGGCCATAACAGTAAAGAATAGCCCCGTTGCGGTGTTGTAGTGACTGAGGTACCCGGCGGCTGACCCTCAAGTTGCGAGATCGAATCCCGGCTTTGGCGGCTGCATTTTCAATGGAGGCGAAAATGCTGCAAGCCCGTGTGCTCAGATTTGGGTGCAAGTTAAAGAACACCAGCTGACCGACACTTTCGGAGCCATCCGCTACGGCGTCGCTCATATTCATATGGTGATCTTGGGTCGTTAAACAACACCTGTCAACTAATCAACAATGAAAAATGCTCCAGAAGGACTCATATGGGACTGTGTCACTTGGGTGAAGTAGTGCCCGGAAAATAAGCGCTTAAATACACGTGATTCAAGCAGTCCGCTGACAGCGGGGAGAGCCGCGTAAGCCGTCGCGTAATCTGATCTGAAGTCAGGCGCATGAGGCATTGAAGAATTTAGCGTTCTCACCGGTGCTTGTGAAAGCTCATGAATACACTTTACAATTCGCGTCCTGTGCGTCCTGAGGCTAGCGCAAGCGACACACGGAGCACAAGAAAGTGTACGACACAGGCGCTGTGTCACATATTTTTGAGCTAGCCATGAATAGCTATCACTTATGATTGGGTTTTGTATTTACAACATGCGCTATGCACTATAATAAAAGCTGGGTGGGAGGTGATAAGGTGGTGTCAGTGCACTCATTTTTTTGCAAATATAGCACTTTTTAATTAGTCTTTCAGACCATAGAGAGCGCTTATGCCGTGTAGCTTCTTGTACTTCGTGTCCTAATTGCGCTAGGCCCCGTGAGTCACTAAGGCAGCGCTCCGCCTTCCGAAAACCACCAGTAACGAATGCCTCGCAGAGTTAGATGCGCATAACACTCTAGAAGAACTTACTGAGGCACACCTTTTAAGCACAATATCTCCGACTAGCCAGAACCAATACGGGAACACATATCCTTTCGAAGTTCCAAATTGGCATCCCCGCTAATTTCGATTCCCCAAAATCACTACCCAATCGCTAAACAATTTGTATTCCACCACACCCCCGTAGCATGCACCCCGACTGCAACTGCGAGCGACGGAGAGCTAGAGCACCAACTCTCAATGAAGCGTACGGCCGGGAACAATATCCAGTCGGGTTAGATGCTGCATGCAATCAGCACGGAGCCACTACAGTGGCCCACACCCCAAACACCGCTCCTTTAATGAAAGAACTGCCTGCAGGAAATACACCAGAAGAATCGGAAAAAGGCACGATTGCGCTAGCGCTCGGCAGTTCAAATGATACCTGCATCCTAAGTGATTCGAAAACAGCGTTGCTCAATTATGTTAGGGACAGTGTTGACCTTACCACCTACCACAAGCTCACCTAGAATCCCCCTCCTTTGCAGCGCTGAGCTCATATTGGTGGTCGCGCATTCGGGAAACCCTGGCATTGGGGCCGCCTATTCTTTTGCCCGAGGGTCAAAAAACCGGGCAGGCGGGGGGGGGGGGTTATTAAAAGAGCATGCGTGCAGCTTTGCTGAGCTCACTGCGAATGCTCGTGCTGAAATATCCACCTCCTCGCCCTTCTTTTACATATGGCGCGGTCTTCAAACGCAGTCCTTACCAACCCCCTCCCTCCTCTCCCACTACCTATCCATCCCACCTTCCTGCCCTCTGTGCAATCGTGAGCACCCTCGAGCAAGTCCTGCACGATGGAGAAATGGCCATTCTACTCCTCCTTGGCATACAGCCAGCGTTTGACTCGCTCCCCCACGCGCCGATCATCAAGGGTGTGTGCGCGCTCGGTGTCAAGGGCAACTCTTGAACTACGTTCAGGCCTTTTTCACACTCCGGACGTTTACTGTGCACGTGGACGAGGTGAAAAGCGCGCTGCGGTCTGTCAGCTGCGGTGTCCCACGGGGCAACGTCCTCAGCCAGATTTTGTTCAATTTCTTACTCACACCGCTCATGAAGTGCCTTCCAGAAACGGCGGTGTTCCCTGTGCGCTCATTTGTTTACGCAGACGACGTCGCTATTTGTGTACTTGGACCAACTCGTAAGTGCTCAGCGGTGTACACGAGGCCCTGCAGTGTGTGGCCACCTTCGTTAGAAGTATCAGCCTCACGATCTCAGTGCCGAAAACCAAGGCTCTCATCGTTTTTTAGGCCCGACGACGTCTCCCGCGCCTTCAGCTATATGGTGCGCCAATAGTTTGGCGCAGCGACGTCCACTACCTCAACTTCACGATAGCCAATCACCTTATCCGATGGTTTCCGGTGGTGTGGCACCTACGCCAGACGATGCGTCACGCGAAATAGGCTGTGCGCCGTCTGCTCACCCGTGGCAACGGCTGCCCCGCTGCCTTCGCCTGCACTATATACGAGGCTATGGCTCTATCTACAATGCACTATGCAGTGCCGATCTGCAAACTCCAAGCACCACAGTGGCGGCTCGTACACCAAGACTTCCACCGCGCCGCACCATCCGCATTGTCACGGAATGCCTCATAGCTTTCGAGTGGCCAAAACACTCTCGGGAGCTCGCGCGTGGCCTGCGTCGCTCACGGTGGACCTTCGCGCACTGTGCCACTTAGAGCGTCTCTACCGGGCCCCCGATGCTGGCCCCCTGCTCACGCGGTTACGTGCTGTGCCATATTTTCTTGTGGGCCAACTCCCAGACGTCTACGACGGCGTTGTGGGCGAAGATACCTCATGCCCTTCCCGCTGGCCGCCGCCTCACCGGCGAGCACCCCTTCCAGTGAATCTGCACTTGGCGGTAGTCATATCGAAGCGCCCCACCCCGCTCAGTGCCATGACACAGGAGGCTGCGGTGCGAATCTATGGGGACCTGGCCGGAAGGACGCAAGTGTTCACTGATGGGTCCGGCTCTGCTGCGGTCGCCTGCATAGACCCTCAGCTTGGCACGGAGCGAAATAGCCGCTTGCGGTATTGTGCATCCTTGAAAACAGCTGAGCTAGTCGGGCTTTGTTGGCTGCCGACCTCCTACGCGAGTCTCTAGCTGTCAAGAGCACAGCAATATTCTGCGACTCAAAACCTGCTCTGAGTCAGCTCGCGAGGGAGGAACGTGGCCCACTTCTGGCTCGGCGCACTAAAAGCAGCATACCGCCCCTTCAAAAGCGCGGCTGTGATCTAGTGCTCCAGTGGCTCCCATCACACGTCGGCATCGCGGGGAACGAGGCGGCAGACGAACTTGCCAAATAAGCACACTCCGCCGAGACCACACTAGCCATCTACGCAAGTTCTTTGGACTTTTCATGCAACAACCTTCGCCGAGAGCTAGCGCGCGAGCATCTCGACGCTCGGGTTGCTGTCGGACGTCGCCCTCCTCTCATACCAGCGCCTGGTTTCACCCGATTGATTTGATTGATTGATATGTGGGGTTTAACGTCCCAAAACCACTCTATGATTATGAGAGACGCCGTAGTGGAGGGCTCCGGAAATTTAGACCACCTGGGGTTCTTTAACGTGCACCCAAATCTGAGTACACGGGCCTACAACATTTCCGCCTCCATCGGAAATGCAGCCGCCGCAGCCGGGATTCGAACCCGCGCCCTGCGGGTCAGCAGCCGAGTGCCTTAGCCACTAGACCACCACGGCGGGGCAATGGTTTCACCCGCCGCGAATGAGGGATCCTTCTAGCCCTGAGGACTGGCTACGTGTGGCCAGCTGAACGGAGGCATCGTCTTCGTGGCGCGAGCACTCCGAACTGTGCTGACTGCGGCGCGGTGGAATCACTGACTTGATACGAGGATTTAGCGTCCCAAAACCACCATATGAATATGAGAGACGCCATAGGGGAGGGCTGCAGAAATTTCGACCACCTGCGGTTCTTTGACGTGCACTCAAATGTGAGCATACGGGCCTACAACATTTCCACCTTCATCTTAAATGCAGTCGCCGCAGCCGGAATTTGATCCCGCAATCTGCGTGTCTGCAGCCGAGTACCTTAGCCACTAGACCACCGCGGCAGGGCACGTGGTGGAAACACTGTCCCACCACTTGTGCGAGTGTCCTGCTCTCGGTGAAGCGCGCAAGTGGTTCGTGAAGAGATACCGTCTCGTCGGACTGCCATGTGCAACCCTGCAAAACCTCCTACAGCCAGCCGGCTACGAGGATCATCGCCGCTCTGCCCTTGCGGCCTTACTGGACTTTCTTGAGGACACCAGCTTGACAGAGCGACTTTTATAAGCCGCTTACTACAGTGGAGCGCGTCCTCCTCCTATCACGCTATTTTCCTTTTTTTCTCCTCCTTGAATTCACCTCCCCCTTTTTTTCTAGCCTACTTTCTTTTCTTCACTCTATTTCTTCATTCCCCGTTCCCCCGTGAGTGTATCGGTAGAGGCGTCCTCACATGAGAGACAGTTATCGTGCGCTCTACACCCCACTTTCGTAACTTTCCACTTTTTGTCCTTTTTCCTAAAAAATCCCCCCTCTGTGCAATGCACTGACAATGTACTCACATTATCCTGGCCTATCCATCATGCCACTCCGGACCTTGGAGTACCGAGAAACCTCGCTTCGCTCCTGCAACCGGCAGGCAGAACATCACCGCCAGCAGGGCTGCCAGCCGGGCTGCCAGCGTCATGAACTCAGTAAACATAAACGTTGGAGTTTGGTGGGGTCGCATGAAGACCCAGGGGGCCAGGGAGGTCCTAAACTCTTCTGCAATAAAGGTTTTTTGACTATAATTGACTTCGCTGCACTAGTTTTACTGCCTGATGATCATGACATAGATTTAGCGCTTTCGTAATGGTTTTTTTTTCGTGTCATGTGTCCGCAACTTTGCACCATTCTACTTGCGTCCTGATGACCATGACCGGTTCTCTCTGCGTCTAGAGCTGTCTCATTTTCTAGGACTTTCATGCGCTTGAAAACGCACGTGTGAGCATCTCATTCTCTCTCTCTCGCCCTCTGGATCATCTTTCGTGAATGCGTCGTGCTTTTTCTTTCAATATGCATGCCCGATCGTGAACTGTTTCTTTTTTTACCTAGCTTGGTTTTGTTCGCTTCCAATCTGCACTTTTGCACTGCATCTATGTCCTCTACTCTAACCATTGTCTTGCTGTGCAGCTGTATGCAACATCCTATCTTTTTTTTCTGCAAGTCATCGGTGACGTCCACTGTCTCGCTTGGATTCAACTTCTGCTCACTAACCTTGCGCTCAACTGAAGCACAACAAGGAACACCACACAGACTAATTTCTGTTGAAAACTCCCATGTGCGCCTTACTTCTTTTTCTATACCTGTGGATGTGCCAATTGCAGTTGCCGCTGTAGTACCTGCCTTTCCTAACAGATATTTCTCGCACTTCGGCGCGTACTATCTCAAGCTCAGCACGTTTCTTCGCTAACTCCCGTTGACGGCATTCCCTCTCTTTCTGAACTGCGCGCACTCTCTTTTTCGTTGAAGTTAACCCTGTTTTTTGTTGAGATCCTGCTCCCAAATGACCACTATGCTTTGCCCTATCCATCACCGAAACAACCAACAATCACTGACTGGGACCGATTGGATCTTGGCAGACTCGCCAATGGTCACGTATAACGGGCTGCTGCTGCAGGCGATGCACTGAGACAAGAATCCATTAACATGAGAACCCATTTAATAAACAAACATGGTACTCAAATATTATATGAAAGATATACAAAACAAGCTGTAATAACACAAACTAAATTACAATTAAGTTACACGCAGACCCCATATCGCATGTTTTCTTATGTTCAAAATTGTTTAGAAGATTTGAAGTTTATTTCGCCCCTAAACGTTTTTGTACAAAAGTAAGCTTTTCTAAAAACCACAATATTATTATATCTTAGAGAGCGTACCAGCTAGATTACATAAAATGACAAACTTTGAAGATTTTTGTGGTTTTTGAAAAGGCATAACTGCTAAGTTAACGCAAAAATTTGTGATTGTTGTGGTTGCAGAACTAATTAAAACATATTTAGTAGTGCGAGCAATGCTGCGAAGTTCCGTAAACAAGTATCAATCTTATATATATTTTTGTTATTCTTCACATTGCGACAACAGCAAGTGAACTTTGAGGAGGCACCACGGTGTTGAAAAACTTTTTTGAGCAAAAATGTTTCACCGCAATACTTCGCGTGGCATACGAAAAGGGTGCAAATTTCATCGGTAGAAGCTGCAATGGTCGAGCACCACGTCTGATACACTTGACTTGAAATGACTTATGTATATATAAGGGAAAGAAGTGTATACCTAAGGGCTCGTTTTTCCGTGTTTTAACACAATATTAATGAGATATAACAGACAGTAATGCCAAGGAATGTACAGGGGAAGTTATTAGAACCAATTGAATGTAAATAAGAAGAAAGAAAAGTGGATGAAGAAATTACCAACTGTGCTCACAGTTGGTAATTTCTTCATCCACTTTTCTTTCTTCTTATTTACATTCCATTGGTTCTAATAACTTCCCCTGTACATTCCTTGGCATTACTGTCCGTTATATCTCATTATTATATATATATATGTATATATATATATATATATATATATATATATATATATATATATATATGACGCTATGATGAATGAGAGACGTGGCCTGGCTCATACGCCATGTTTATTCTACTCTGCACTTCTTCTTCCTCTGTCTCTACCAACCATCGCTTCATACGTCACACGATTCGAATGGTGAGTGATAGGAGCGCTTGAAAAACCGCGTGACGAAAACCCAGGTGGCGGACCCCGTATGCGAGACGAAGAGTGAAGGGCATCAGGTAGTTGAGCAACGTCTCGGGTCATATGCTGAAGCGATGACTTCGGAAATGCTGACTTTCGCTCAGAAGGGAGGCGCGCTTGACGGTTAGGTTTTTCCCAATATATGCATCGCCTTCTGTAAGTAAACTCAGGTGCCTCTTCGTCTTGAGGCAGTTGTCGATTCGCGCTGGGCTTTCGAATGATTGAGGATTGCTGGAGGTATGAACGATAGTCTGCGGTTGTCTCTAGATGGTTGGCATTGAGCAGGTCTTGGTCATAGTCGTTAAAACGGGTAATCATCTCCTCTTTGATTTTTCGCCATGACTCGTCGTTTTCAAAGATGTGGATGAGGTAAAACTTAAATGCCTCCCCGGAGATGTCAGTGAAGTTCGTCGTCACCTCCCGTTCCGACCATGATGCAGCGGCGGCATGGAGCTCGAACAGGTTGAACCAGTCCTGTACGGGTCCGTCGTCCGCTGATCCGGTGTACTTAGGGATGTCAAGGTCGACTGATGCTGCTGTCGTGATGCTTGGTGGTGTTGATGTAGTGTTGGGATGTACTTTCGTGGTTCACGTTCGGTCACTGCGTCTTGCTGAGACGTTCGGAGGTGGTGGCTGGGTGATGAAGTGGCCGCCAGGTCTTCACCCGCCGACTCGTGTGACGCTATGATGAATGAGAGACGTGGCCTGACTCATACGCCATGTTTATTCTACTCTGCACTTCTTCTTCCTCTGCCTCTACCAACCATCGCTTCATACGTCACACACACACACACACACACATATATATATATATATATATATATATATATATATATATATATATATAAATCTATATACATATATATATGTATATATATATATTACAATACAATTGGCCTATTACCTTCCCCTATACCTTCCTTGGCATTATTGTCTGTTAAATCTCATTAATATTGTGTAAACACAAAAAACGAGCCCTTAAGTATACACTTGTTTCCCTTATTCATTGACGAGGGTCTCGTACTGGCAGACTTGGTGTCTTTAGGTTCTATACGAGGGACTAGTGGTCAGCTGCCAGTTAGTACTATGTTCACGTGCTACGTGACGCCAAACAGGCTCGTAAAGAGTGTGCCACACTCGTCGCCATGGCTACTAGTGGTGCTGACTGACATTACCACGTTTAAATTGACATAGATACTCAATAAAGTGGCTGGGGGGGTCGCTGTTGTGGTAGCTCAAGTGGTGGGGCACCGAACACGTTATTTTAAGGTCGCAGGTTCGGATCCTGTCTACGGCAAGTTACCTTTTCACCCACTTTTCTTCCTTCTCATTTACATTAAAATTGGCCTAATACCTTCCCTTATACCTTCCTTGGCATTATTATCTGTTATAGCTCATTAATAATGTCTAAACACGATAAACGAGCCATTAAGTATACATTGTTTCCCTTATTCATTAACGAGGGTCTCGTACTGGCAGACCTAGTGCCTTACGGTTGTATACGAGGGACTAGTGGTGAGCTGCCAGTTAGTAATATGTTGACGTGCTACGTTGTCACTGGTCTCGTTAATTATAGAGGCGATCGCCGGGCTATTTTCAAGAGCCAAAGTATCCGCACCCCAAACCGCACCACGAAAGCGTGGACAATTTTGAAGTGGTCCTATATGGCGTGCCACCGGACGCCGACTGTGGCCCAAAGAACAAGTCAGAGCCGAGCGAGAGTTGATAAAAAGACAAAATTATATTCTCAATTATGGCAGATCAAAACGATACACAAGTATGCACACTCGACAATAGTTGAATACAATATGTCACCAATCAAATAACGTGCTACACAGTACAATCAGCCACACTTGAAACAACGTACACAGACAAAATACGCACTACAATGCAGTCGCATGGATCGAACAACCAAGACACTTAAGGACTAAAGAGTTAGAAAACTTATTCAGTCCAAAGTTCTCGGAACAAAAGTCTGAATGACACACTTCCGAGAATCACTCACTCAAAGTACAGCGTCGTTGTCGTTCCGCTGCCCCCGAAGTTTCTCTTCCAAAAAACCTCGCGTCTTCAATAGGCCGCTCTCGAAACACCAAACTTCTTCACCGGTAACACGTCGGCTTCCTACACGCAGCTGTTGCCACGCGTCTTCGCTCGCTAGCGGTAGACACACACTCTGGCCTGCAGCTCGAGTCTTCACCCCACAGGTGGAAAACCTCTTCTTCTCCTCCTTTGTCACCGAGGACAAAAGGCTTCGCCGACAAGGCGGAACACCCTACGCACTCTGGCGCAATATTCCTTCTTCTCCTGCTCTGTCACTAAGGACAAAACCTTCGTCGACTACACGGCGGAACACCCTACGCACTCTGGCGCATACTTTCTTCTTCTCCCTATTTCCCATCTCGGCTGCTCGGTTAAATACCTTCAGCACGAGATTCCAGAAAATTCTCATCATTTCGTCGGCGCGATACGCAGCGAAGGCTGGGGAAAGCGCGAGACGGTTCGAGGGCCGTCCGCGACAGATGACGCAACCCTGCATCACCACGCCCCTTTCCATCGAGAACTTTCCAGGGCTTGCTCGGCCGCCGATGTGAGGAGGTTCATCGGCGAACCTACGCTTCCGAGAGGGGAGGGATGGCGCACCCTGGGAGCTTTTGGATGTTTATTTTCTTCTCTATCGTTGACCTCGAGGCGTCTCTCTGGCGCTTCGTCGCGAGGATTTGGCTGCGCGCCCTTCTTTGAGCGCTCGTTTTGTGACATACGTGACGCCAAACAGGCTCATAAAGAGTGTGCCACACTGGTCGCCATGGCTACTAGTGGCGCTGACTGACACTCCCACGTTTAAATTGACATAGATACTTTTATGTCCGGTGTTGTCGTCGGCCCATAGACGTACGCGTTGGTCGTGGTAGTCCAAAAAGCTCAGACAGCCTCGAACGGTTAAAAACAAGTTTATTCCTATTCGGATGGAGGCGCGGCCGAACTGCCGGGGGAAACGACGGTGGCTCGTTTGCGCCGAGCGGGGGAAGGGGAGAAATCAACACCTGGAAGCAGTTTCAGCAACCGGTCCTTCGCGGGTTCGGAGGCTCGCTCGTGACACAGGGGTGCTTGGAACACAACATCTCCTCCCTCCTTAGCTTGTCGCTTGGATGCAATCTGGGCGCCGCCGTGGGTGCGTGGACGCTCTGGACGCACTAAGAAGAGAAGCCTCCGCTCGCTGGGCGTCGTTTCTCTTGTGTTCAGGGCCGGCGGGCGGCGGCGCCGATTCATCTGGTGCGAGATGCCAGGCTAAGTGGAAGGAAGCTTCCGTCGAGGTGGATGCTTGAATGGGAGGTTCCCTTGGCAAAAAACTTGAACGGCGTAGCTGATTAAGGTGGCGGCGTGTGGCCTTTCCACCAATGTCGACGAGCCATGACCGCAAACTTATGCGTTTGAGTGCCGTCGCTTCAACCCAGCCGGGCTTTCTGTGGAACTGGCGGGCGTATATGCGCTGTCCACTTTCAATTCTCCTGCTATGCGGGAGCTTTTTTTCCTCCGACGGTGCTTTCGCTGAGGGCTCCGGGACAATTGCTGTCAGCCTGGTTCTCATTTCTCGTCTGAACATCAATTTCGCTGGCATTTGATCAGTAGTGCTTTGAACAGTGTTGTGCTGTCTGAAGAGCAAGCGCGCGATGCGGCGTTGCATTGTCCCAGTCTGATCTTTAGATGCTTTTGTCGCCAGGTTGACAGTGCTCCGGTAGTCTCTGCAGAGGCGTAGGGTACCGTTCTTCTTTCGGACGACAACGAGTGGTGTAGCCCATTCCGAATGTTGCGTCGGTTCGATGATACCTTGTTCCTGCAGTCGGTCAAGCTCATTCTCGACTGACGTTCGTAGGGCGAAAGGCACCGACCTAGCTTTCAAAAATTTCGGCGTCGCATCCTCCCGCAGCTCCAGTGTGACTGGAGGTCCGTTGTTCCCTGGTATTTTTTCCGAGAAAACCGCTTTTTACTTATCTTGAAGCTGCTCCACTCACGAATAACTGGGTGTGTGGTGAACTCCGCCAATGACCACTGCAAGGGAGGTGAACCAATTTCGTCCTAAAAGGCTTGATCCAGAACCGTGGACGACTAGCAAGGGGAGCTGATGGGTCTGCCCGTCGTAGTACACGTCTACGTTGGCACACCCCAGCAGTGGAAGGGAATGTCCGGACCACGTTCTCAGCTGCGTGTCGTCTTGCTAGAGAGCTGGCGCGTTCTCACGCCAAGTTGCGCGAAAAGTGTCCTCGCTGATGAGCGTACATGCTGCTCCGGAATCCACCTCAAACCTGAAAGGGCGCTGGTGTACAATTATTTCAGTTGTAATCTTTGGTCTCGTTCCGAGGTTCACAACGGCGTTTAAGTCATATAGTGCCGATCACGTTAGTGCTGTTCGGCATGTATCTTGCGTCTGGCCCTCCTGTGCGTCGACATTGTTGTTCCGTTGCACTGAAGTCTTCGATCCGAGCTGTTTGCGCTTCGAGATGCATGCCCTTTCAATGTGTCCCAGCTTTTGGCAAAAATTGCAGGTCGCTGTCTTGTGTCGACATACCTGGGGATCGTGCATGTCGTCGCATCGCCAACAGCGATGTGTCTTTCTGCTTGATTTCACCTTAGACGTGGAATGACCTGACTGCTGACTGGTGTGATGCACCGGCTCGACGTTCTGTCGAATATCCCTCTGCTGGTGACGGGCGCTCTCCGCTCGTTGGGCGATGTCATAGGCTTTGGGGGAGGTGAGACCCATCTCCGCGAACAGGCGTTGTTGTAGGCCTGCGTCACGCTTTCCGCACACAAAACGGTCACGCAACATAACGTCCAAGGGGAGCATAGTGGTGTTAGCAGGTGTGGCAGTCGATCCTCCCTCCTGCGCAGTAGCTGCAGCTGTCGTGGTCAACGTCCCGAAATTGCAGTCAGCAGCGAGTTTTTTGAAAGCCGCTACGTATTCGGCCACTTTTTCGCCTTCCAGTTGGTCTCGCCGTTGGAAGCGTGCTCGACAGTAGACTTCCGATGGCCTTGGGTCATAGTGCTCTTGTAGCACTGCTACGATGTCGTCGTAGTCAACGGCTCCTGGAGTGCGTGGCTGAATCAGGGCACAGACTGTGTCGTATGTCTGCTCCCCACACAGCGTTAGCAGGTTGGCCCTCTTCATTGCTGCATCAGTGATGTTGTTAGCCTCAAAGTAAAATTGCAGGCGTCCAAACCACGATGACCATGATGAGCCGTTGCATTCGGGTAGCCGATTTGGGAGCCCGTGCGTAGCCATAGCTTGTAGCTTGTCAATATCGTTGCGTAGCGTTGGTCCAAATTCACTTCCTCGTCGCCACTGTTATGTCTGGTGTTGTTGTCGGCCCATAGACATACGCGTTGGTCGCTGTAGTCCAAAAAGCTCAGACAGCCTCGAACGGTTAAAATCAAGTTTATTCCTATTCGGATGGAGGCGGCGGCCGAACTGCCGGGGGAAACGACGGTGGCTCGTTTGCGCCGAGCGGGGAAAGGGGGGGAATCAACATCTGGAAGCAGTTTCAGCAACCGGTCCTTCGCGGGTTCGTCGGAGGCTCGCTCGTGACACAGGGGTGCTTGGAACACAACAGATACTTAATGAAGTGGCTAGGGGGATAGCTGTCGTGGTAGCTGAAGTGGTAGAGCATATAACGCGTTATTCGAAGGTCGCAGGTTCGGATCCTGCCCACGGCAAGTTATCATTTCACCCACTTTTCTTTCTTCTCAGTTACTTAACAATTGGCCAAATACCTTCCCCTATACCTTCCCTGGCATTATTTTCTGTTAGATCTCATTAATATTGTGTAAACACGAAAAACGAGCCCTTAAATATACACTTGTTTCCCTTATATATATATATAAGAGAAACAAGTGTATACTTAAGGGCTCGTTTTTCGTGTTTACACAATATTATAGAGATCTAACAGAAAATAATGCCAGGGAGGGTATAGGGGAAGGTATTAGGCCAATTGTTATGTAACTGAGAAGAAAGAAAAGTGGGTGAAATGATAACTTGCCGTGAGCAGGATCCGAACCTGCGACCTTCGAATAACGCATTATATGCTCTACCACTTCAGCTGTATATATATATATATATATATATATATATATATATATATATATATATATATATATATATATATATATATATATATATATATATATATGGACGTAGAATAAAGATAAATAGCCGACCGACCCACTAACGAGAAACCCTTCTATTACGCACGCCGCACGCCGACCGACCCATTACGGGGAAACCCTTTCTTTACGCACGCCGTCACGGATGCTCCCGGCACCACGGCGACAATCTTGGGTGGCCCAACAAACGTCGAGAACTGAACAGCACGTGATATGAACCGTATGTGGACGTACACGGACAGTTGCTTTCGTTTTCAGTGTTGACAGTCGTTCTTCCTCTTTTTTACTTTCTGTTTTTTTTCTTGTTCGTCTTTTTCTTTCGCTTTTTTTGTTTTTTCTTTCCTTTTTTAGTTCCCTCTCACTCTCGCAAACATCTTTCAAGGCGAGAGGGACGCGGCAGCAGCGATGTTTGGAAGCTCATGTCAGTATAACTCATCCCCTATGAACGGAGGACCCCTCCCGAAACTGTTGGGAAATAAATATATTTATCCTTGTTGACAACGCTCTCGTTGTGCCACATCCTATATATATATATATATATATATATATATATATATATATATATATATATATATATATATATATATATATATATTGTAGAAAACAGATTGAAAATGGAGCTCGGAGGCGAGGAAGAAGAAGTAGCCAGGGGCACGCTCTGAATTTTTTTTACTGTTCTGTCAGCAATAAACCGAAGACGTATCGGTTCAGCGGTCTCTCTGGTCCTTCTGAAACATGGTGCCGTGACCAGGAGGATCTCAAGACAGACGCACAGACTTCAAACCCATTCGCAACAACGGGTTGAAGAACGAAGCAGCGGTGTCTGGCTCAAGGACGAACCGTCGAGAAAAAGACCACGACCAACGACTGTTGGAGACGCACATAAAAAGGCATGAGCTCTTTCAACAAGTTTTAAGCATGAATAAAGAGGTCCTATCGAAGAAGCGGAAGACGCTTCGAGCAAATGTGACGATGCTTACGAGTGAAATCGATAAGAAAATAGAAGACGCCGATCGAGCGTAACTTATGACGCTTCTGAACCAGATGAAGAGCGCGTCACAGACGCTAAGACAAGTTAACGAACAGATAGAACCGTTCATTGAAGAAGACGACGCGGAGGCAGAATTTGTAAGACTTTTGCATTATGAAATGAAGATCGTCGCAGCAACGACAAAAATAGAAGAGCAATTACGCGAGTAAGAACAAGCTACGCAATTGACTACGAAAATAGTCACAAAACAGGCGAGCTCAGTGCAAGGTACTAACCAAATCTCGGAGACGCAAGAGCTTGTTAAGTTGCCAGGCCTTGGAATGATCAAGTTTGATGGAAAAAAACAGCATGGCCAAGGTTTCGGCATCAGTTCGAGACATCGGTGCATAACAGAGCGAACATGCCGAAGAATCAAAAATTTAATTACCTTCTGGCGTCTCTGAGCGGAGAGGCTGCGTCCCTCATAGAAGGTTTGCAGTTTTCTGATCAGAATTACGAGCATGCAGTCGCTCTTCAGAAAGAAACCTTCGGACGAGAAGATAATTTGAAAGAAACCTACATAAAAGAGCTTGCAAACTTGGAAGCAGTGAAGAGTCCTAAAGGTGTAGATGGGTTGAAGAAACTCTTCCAAAAGGTGCAAGTGAACACACGAGCATTGCAGTTATTAGGAGTGGAAATGGGTAGTTACGCAACAGTGATAGCTCCTGTTGTAAAATCTGTGTTACCGGTGGATATGAAGTTAAAAATGAAGATGAAGGAGATAGAGAAAGGTGTCAACAGACCAGCAACTACGGAATTGGACTCAGCGTCAAGAGACAGCACGAGCAGTTTGAAAGAAATAATGGAGTTTTTAAACATATGTATACGCAGCAGAGAAGAAACTCGAGAGGAAAAATACGACGTTACCCAGTCACCGCACAGTATGAGGCGGACTAGAACATCTGCGCTTCAAAGCACTTCAATGAAAAAATGCATATTTTGTGAGATGTCTGGACACTACACGGAAGATTGCAGAAGAAGCATTAGTATGCAACAGAAGAAAGAAGCATTGCAACGGGAACGAAGGTGCTTCAGATGCACCAGACCTCACCACACGGCGAAGATATGCCATGCTATCGTACGCTGCAAAACATGCAAGGGAAGGCACGCGACATCCATGTGTCGACCACGTACGCATGCAGGAAAGTCAGCACAGCAGCAAAGCGGTACTGATGTTGAGCAAGTGCGTAAAAGCGCGCAACCTGACCGGTTAGACACCAGCAAGTCCTGCAACATGCACGCACAGCAGTCTGATGAGCACAAGTGCATACTACTGCAGACAGCCTTTTCGTGGACGGAGGGAGAAGACAGCGGGTGCTACGCACGGATTCTGCTGGACAACGGGAGCCAGAGGACATTCATCCTCAAAAGATTGGCAAGAAAACTAGCGTGCAAGGTAAAAAGATCCGAAAGGATTACTGTATGATCATTTGGAGGAGGAGAGATGGAACTAGACATGAAAGTCGTCGAGGTCAGCGTGAGGAAGGATCCCACATCGGAGCCAGTCGCGATTGAGGCACTGGAGATAGAAGTTATATCCTGTGACGTGCTACCATCGCCACCGTTGATAATACACGAAAGAGCAAGATCGATGGGAATTTGTTTAGCTGATGACAACGAGAAGACGGCTAAAGAAAGAAAAAAATATGGAAACTTCTATATTAATTGGAGCAGATTATACTGGACTGTAGTCACTGGTCGCATTTGCGAGATTCACCCAAAAGTAATGGCAATAGGAACAATATTGGGATAGACGGTGGAAGGTCCTGTAAGGCTTTATTGTGTGCTGATGAAATGGTCGACGGTTATGGTACTCAAGGTCAGTGCCAAGTCAGACACGACTGTGGACGAACTGCAGAGATTCTGGGACTTGGAAAACGTGGCCATCAAGGAGAAACCAGCAACAAAGATGAGCGATGAACATGTGCTAGAGTATGTCCGACAAACAATGGAGTTCAAGGCAGGAAGATACCAAGTGCGGCTACCATGAAAGGAAAACGTGACATCGGGCGACAACAACACCATTGCAGAGAAGAGGCCTATCCAGGTGACCAACAATGAATTATGATGGAAAGGCACCACGTGGATCAAGAATGAAAAACAAAGGCCTGAGTATGACATCACGCAAGAATCGGACAGTGATGACAACAAAGACGAAAAAAGACCGTGGCAAGCTTAACTACCATCACGAGTGAAGAAAAAATAATTGATGTGAGCAGGTTTGGATCATACAAGAAAGCGTTACGAGTTACCGCGTGGGTGATGCGTTATACAGGAAACCGACGAAAAGAAAGGAAAACAGGTTCGCTGACAGAAGAAGAATTGGACAAGGCAGAGTTTGTGCTGATAAAGCAGGCGAAGAAAACGCTACAAAATGCAGTGACACGAATATATGACAACATTAGTCTGTACGGCACGAACATTTTCGAAGATGATCAAGGTGTCCTGAGAGTAAAAGGAAGGCTTCAGTGGAGTGATTTGAGCTTTGATGAGAAGCATCCTATTATTTTACCAAGAGAAAGTCACTTTTCAGAACTCCTAGTTCTGAACGCGCATCAAGTAACAATGCACGGTGGCGTTGCGGCAACATTGACACATCTAAGAACGAAGTTTTGGATTGTGCGTGCCCGACAGATGGTGAAATATTTGGTAAAACGTGCATCACATGTTGGAGATTCAATTCTAGACCAATGGCACAAGAACTTCTACCACTACCAGCTGACGGGATAACACAGATGAGGCCATTCGACACAGTTGGTATAGACTTTACTGGACCGCTAAATGCTCGAGAAGAGAAAGGCGAAAAATTACAAAGTTTACATTGTGATATTTGCGTGTGCAGTAACAAGAGCCGTACAACTGGAGTTGGTCAAGGGGATGTCATCAGAAGCGTTTATACAAGCATTCCGAAGATTCGTAGCTAGAAGAGGATTGTGTACAACTATTTACAGTGATAATGCAAGAGCATTCAAGAAATCTGAGCAAGAGATGAACAAGATATTAAAGATGGAAGATGAAAGGGTTCAACAGTATACCAGTAACCTGGAAATAGGAAGTTTATTGTAGAGTAAGCTCCATGGTGGGGAGGATTTTATGAAAGACTGATCAGAAGCTTTAAGGCATCCATGGCAAAAACTATAGGTGCTCGACTTTTGGATGAAGAAGAACTACGGACTGTGGTTGTTGAAGCAGAAGGAGTACTTAACAACCGGCCTCATACTTATGTGTATGACAATCCTAACGAGCCACAACCCATCACACCGGCGGACGTTATAGGAGGCAGGCAAGCCATGAACAAACAGGAAGAAAACATACTCGAAAAATACAGTTTGCTGAATTACTGGAGTGCGAGAAAACAGGCAATGATAACATGGTGGACCAGATGGAAAAAAGAGTACCTGAGGGAGCTTAAGTGTGCCAGCAGAAAAACAGAGCGTCACGCTAATGTACAAGAAGGAGATGTACTTCTGCTTGGAGAAGCGCGAAAAAGAACTCGGTAGAAACACTGCAAGGTTGAAAAGATTTTCCCAGGCAAGGATGGACTAGTGAGAACATGCTTGCTTCGTACACCTGAAGGAAAATTAGTCAAGAGGCCAATTCAACTGTTGTATTCGCTCGAAGGTTGCTTCGGTTGAATCTGCCCGGCGGGAAGATGTAGGAAGCAGATTCAAGATGGAGCTCGGAGGCGAGGAAGAAGAAGTAGCCAAGGGCACGCTCTGCATTTTTTTTCTGTTCTGTCAACAATAAACCGAAGACGTGTCGGTTCTGCGGTCTCTCTGGTACTTCTGAAACATATATATCTATATAAATAAATAAATAAATATATATATATATATAGCTATATGTATATATATATATATATATATATATATATATATATATATATATATATATATATATATATATATATATACTCGGTAAACATTGGAAAATCATTCATTGTTTGTTCAATAAGAGCGAAGTCACAAAAGAGTGTTTACATAGCCTCACCAACAGTTTAAGATTTGCTAGATTGTTTTGTGAACTTTTTCTGTCATAGGGAGCGCAGAGAGACGATCACCGACTGCCTTCTGGCGACGGCCGTGCTGCTTGCGATTCTCGTGGGCTTCTTGATGCTCGCTCTTGTTGCCCTTGGTGAGCGTACAATATGCTTCACTTCTTCATTTCTCCTGATGGAGACGTTTAGCGATTCTGCTGGTCAACAATTTTTTCCCGCTTAGCCATAGAAATTTTTTGTTGTAAAAATGATTTCAAGTGTGTGCAATGCATGTCCACATGCTAGTTTGTGTAGATGTTGCCAATAGATATGACGTTGTGAATGGGTATAAGAATCCCACGCTGTGATAGTCCACTTAAGTTGGGCCATCGTGCAAAGCCCCTCTCGTAATTCTAGGGCAATGTGACATGATGCTGGTACAGGAATTTCCATCTTCTCACTGAAACTATCTTTTCTATCTTCGCAGGTAGACGGTATGAAGTGCACACCTTCGGAATTGACGAATCGGCGAGTGAATCACCAGGAATTGTAGTTCCGCTAGTTTTAGATGAAAGCATCGAAACAACGCTTCCAAGCACAGGTACAATATGCAGTCACAAACGTTCGACGCGACATTGCGATATAACACTTAGCGGCACTTTGTGTGTAATTGTACTCTTACGACAGGCGGTTCTGTAGTGTGAGGCCGTTGTCGACTGCTCTATACTGCAGTGCATGCTGCTGGGTGCATTCGAGCACTAATTCATTGCTTTGCAGTTCTAGAATTAAAAAAAAACAACAAACACTGTCTAGTGAACATTCTTTTAACGCTAGCATCAGCTGAGTTCATTGACAGCACTAAATTCAAGGTTTCGGATAAATTTCTTGAAGTGAGTGTCTCACGCTCAGTGCGAGTCGGTTCAGTGTCTCATAATCGGGTCACGCATTTAATGTTGATTATTCCTTGTGCACTAAAATCTTCTGGAATGAATTGTTCCGGAGACACGCAAAATAGAAATTCTTGACGCGTGATAGAACATGCACTTGTAAGTAGAATCTGTCGAATATACCGTAGTTACTGATGAGGAACAAAATAATGCCATTACCTACAAAACTAAAGAAGAATTGGAAGACAACGCTTACAATACCATAAAAGTTCAGTATTAAATAACTTTTGTGAGTCAATCACAATGTACTCAGTCAATGGCGAAAAATTTTTCAAAGGGATCTTCTGAGCGGCAATTATACATGGTATAACGTCGTTCGAGTGCACGAATAAACGAAAATTGAGGAAGAGACAAGTGCTTATACGACAGTTGTATCATGCATATCCAACTAGCCCAGTTTTCGATTCTGTTACAATTATGCAAAATATTCATATCTCTTTGCCTTAGGCTCCCTTCTGTCCCTGTGAAGCGTGGAAGCTTGTGCAAGTTTGTTTGACCGTTTAAGAGAGCACAATAAAAATGTACACAACGTAGTTCAAGGACACCTCGGAATCAACAGCCGAAACTGCGGCTGCGTGCCACTTTTTGTGCGTTGCGAGATACTAAGCAAGCACAACTCGCAGGCCACGCGTGAGATAATTGAAGCTTATGAAATAAACAAGTTTGACGGTAAATGTGTAAGTTGCCCATCGGTTGCGTTGTTGCAAAATGATATTGCGTATCTCGATCTTTTTAAAGTTACATATGTATTTGTTTTCAGCCCATTCAACAAGAGACAAGAGTTTTTCATACATTGTATTGCAGTGGTTGTTCCTGCACCCTTCTACGCATGCCCAATTTTCTCATTTTTCGCCTACATATGTACACCACTCCGATAGTAAATCTTTGTAGAAAGTCAGCGCTGTTTTCTGTCCTTGTTTTTTTCGCTTCCGTAGTTACGAAGTAACTACTTCTAGGTTGCACTGTTCCTGCATTCAGTTACTTCTGTCCCTGTTTCGGCTCTTTTATGAATTTGTTCTCAGGAAAGTGCGGTTTCCAAGTGTATATAGTATAAAGTTGTCACACCGGTCCCGTTAATTAGGGAGGCAATCGCCGGGCTAATTCCAAGGGCCGAAGTATTGGCCCCCCGAACCGCACCACGAAAGCGTGGACAATTTAGAAGTGGTCCTTTTTGGCGCGCCAGCGGACGCCGGCTGTGGCCCAAAGAACAAGTCAGACCCGAGAGTTGATAAAAAAAACAAATATTATATTCTCAAAATTGGCAGATCGAAAACAATACACAAGAATGCACACTCCACAATAGTTACATACAATACGTCACCAATCAAACAACGAACTACACAGTACAATCAGCCACACTCAAAACAACGGACACAGACAACGATACGCACTACAATGCAGTCGCATGCATTGAACGACCAAGACACTTAGAGACTAAAGAGATAGAAAACCTATCCAGTCCAAAGTTCTTGGAACAAAAGTCTGGATGATACTCTTCCGAGAATCACTCACTCAAAGTCCAGCGTTGTTGTCGTTCCGCGCCCTCGAAGTTTCTCTTCCAGGAAACCTCGCCGAAGTTTCTCTTCCAGGAAACCTCACGTCTTCAATAGGCCACTCTCCAAGCTTCAAACTCCTTCGCCGGAAACACGTCGGCATCACACACGCAGCTGTTGCCACGCGTCTTCGCTCGATAGCGGTAAACACACGCTCTTGCCTGTAGCTCGAGCCTTCACCCCTCAGGTGGAAATCCTCTTCTTCTCTTGCTCTGTCACTACGGACAGAACCTTCGCCGACTCCACGGCGGAATACCTACGCGCTCCGGCGCTAACTTTCCGTCTTCTTCTGATCTCTCATCTCCGCTGCTCGGTTAAATACCTTCCGCGCGACATTCCAGAAAGTTCTCGTCATTTCGTCGGCGCGATACGCAGCGAAGGCTGGGGAGAGGTGCGAGAGTGTACGGGGGCCGTCCCCGACAGATGACTCAATCCGGCATACACGCCCCTTTCCTTCTGGAAATTTCCAGTGCTTGCCCGGCTGCCGCTGTGGGGTGAGGAGGTTCGTCGGCGAAGCCACGCTTCCGAGAGGAGAGCGCGCGCCCCGGGGAGCCTTGGATGTTTGTTTTCTTTTTTTTTTCTTTTGACCTCGCGGCGTCTGTTTCGCGCATTATCGCAAGAATTTGGCGGCGCGCCAATTTTTTAGCGCTCGTTCTGTGACACTGCCCCCCACTTTAAGAATATGATCTTATAATATTCAAAACCACACAAACGAGCGCGAACAGTCCCCACACTCTCAAAGACTGTAACATGGTCCGTCGCTCATGACACGTCACATTCACAATATATCACTCAATACGATTGGACATTACATTTAATCTCACACACATGAAATATAACCGCGGGTACATGAGTACAACGCTTCATCACACATTCCAAACAATACAAGCGTACAAGGTTCTGTCTTTACAACAATTATACAACACTATACATCACATCACAGCACAGATACTTCGACACTTGGGACACAGGATAACACAACACTAACACAACATATGGCACTCAGCACTGCCAATTACATTCTGATTCGACTTAAGCACTTATCGTGTGTACTTTGAGCGGCGCTTGCGCCCTTTCTTGCGGTGCTCGCTCGATCTCTTCTTGTGTTTCGACGTTTCTATTCGGCGAGCCCCTTCCAACGAAAATATCTGAGGCGGCGTCTCAGCCATCGTTGTCACTTCCGACACCGTTAACGGGTCATAACGTTCAACGGGTCCTGTCTGTTTATTTACCAGCTCGTTCATGTCACGGCATTGGGCTTGGCTGGCCAACTCCGACACCATTACACTGTCGGTCGGTTGGGGTCGTGCCGACGTACGTCCAGCTGCCCAGCGCGTGAACTCATTCAACCCGAACATCTTCTCCTTCGCTGTCTCTTGCGCCGCGGCTTCACCTTGGGCTCTAGTGAGATGCGTCACGGGATGCTCCTCCCTTGTAGCTCGCGGCCGCTATGTTGGTGAGGGCTCTATCTTCGGGTCTTCTCCCAAACAGTCTGAATCATTCGGCCCTCGCGCCCCGTCGATGTTTCCAATGACAAGGTCGTACAGGGGGGTCATCATGCATAGAGCTGTTACCTTCCCGCTGAAGTACGGGGTTTCAACCTCAATCTCTGCTTCGGGAAGCATCCGAACCGTACGGTCAATTAGGCAAACCGGTTTCGTTCTGCCTGTCAACTGACTTTCCCGTACCAAATTTCTCCGCACGATAACCGCGGAGCTACCGGTGTGTCTTAGAACCGTAATCTTCTTGCCCGCAACCTTTCCAGGCAGCGTTGGCATTTGCTTCGTAACACCGGTTGACTGTTTGGACATTACAGAACCCACAATAGGAATTTTTTCCCCGTTTTTCAATTCTACGAATCCATCGGTGACGGCATTATCACCGGATTTCGGTGCCGCTTGCACACAGGATACCTGGTGAGTTTGACTCACTCCGTTTCGACATGCGTCTGCTTTGTGCCCAGTCTGACCACACTTAAAACATTTTACTGCCGTAGGGTTCGTAAAGATCGTTCGACAAGTTTTCGCGCGATGACCCACTCAGTTGCACAGAAAACATCGCGGAATGCTCTCTGGTGCACGCTTCTTTTCTTCGGGAGCCAATTTCTTCGAATCATCGGGACAATCCTTCTTGACCTTGGCCAAATTAGTGCCACCTTGCGCTTCCAAGAATTTATCAGCCAATTCAAGCATGTCTTCAAGTGAGTCAGCCTTCCTCTCTTTCAAGTACAGTGACAGGCTTGGGTGGCAACTAGTAAGAAATTGTTCTCTAATTATGAGCTCTCTAAGTTCATAGTACTCCTGCACTGTCCCTGAAAGTTCAATCCATCTGTCGAAATAATGGCAAAGTCTGGCGGCATACTGCGTAGCCGTCTCGCCATCAGCGGGCTTTCCTGTCCGAAATCTGTCCCGGAAACCTTCTACAGTAAATCTAAATCGCTTCAGCAAAGCAGCTTTCACCTTTGCGTAGTTGGCTGCATCGGTCGGCATCAGCCTGCCGTACACACTGAGCGCTTCACCACTCAAGCAAGTACTCAAAGCAGTTGCCCATTAGTGTTCCGGCCAATTCTGGCTCCTCGCAATCGTCTCAAATCCGTGAAGGTACGCGTCCAGGTCGTCCTTCCTTTCATCAAACGCTACGAGATGCTTGCTCGGGTTCAAGCGGAAGCCATGATCTTCCCGTTCGCTGCTTTCAACTCTAGCTTGAGCTTGGACAGGAGTTTCACTTCGCTGTTGCAAACAGAGGCGTTCGAGTTCCATCTCGTGCTGCCGCTGCCGTTCCCTTTCAGCCATCTCCGCTTCTCTTTCTTCTTTCAGCTGTCGCTCCCTCGCTTCTCTTTCTTCTCTCCCCCTTTCGGCTGCCATCTTCTCTCTCTCCAACTCCAACTTCAATTGCTCTTCTCTTTCTTCTTTCAGCTGTCGCTCCTTTGCCTCTCTTTCTTCTCTCGCCATTTCAGCGGCCAGCCTTTCCCTCTCCAACTCAGTTGCTTTTACTTCCTTGGCCCTCTCAGCTGCCAACCTCTCTCTCTCCAACTCTGCTGCTTTTTCTTCCTTGGCTCTCTCAGCTGCCAACCTCTCTCGTTCCAACTCAGCTGCTTTTTCTTCCCTGGCCCTTTCAGCTGCCTCTTTCTCCTTTTGGCTTACCCACTTCCGTAGTTCGGCGCCAGAAAGACCCATCTTCTCACCAAGAGCGACTAACTTTTCGAGATCCATTGTGTCTCGCAACTAAAAGCTCGCCGCGTGCAAAGAGTATCTGCCTAAATCAGTCTATCGGAACACTCCCCTGCACTCGTTAACGAGAACACTGAACAACCCACAAAATCGTTCCGATAGCACTATCAACAACTCGAGGCTCTTTCTCACTACTTTGGACACACTGTGCACCAAAAGGTCCTGTCGCGGACGCCAGATTAATTGTCACACCGGTCCCGTTAATTAGGGAGGCGATCGCCGGGCTAATTCCAAGGGCCGAAGTATTGGCTCCCCGAACCGCACCACGAAAGCGTGGACAATTTAGAAGTGGTCCTTTTTGGCGCGCCAGCGGACGCCAGCTGTGGCCCAAAGAACAAGTCAGAGCCGAGAGTTGATAAACAAAACAAATATATATTCTCAAAATTGGCAGATCGAAAACAATACACAAGAATGCACACTCCACAATAGTTACATACAATACGTCACCAATCAAACAACGTACTACACAGTACAATCAGCCACACTCAAAACAACGGACACCGACAACGATACGCACTATAATGCAGTCGCATGCATTGAACGACCAAGACACTTAAAGACTAAAGAGATAGAAAACCTATCTAGTCCAAAGTTCTTGGAACAAAAGTCTGGATGATACTCTTCCGAGAATCACTCACTCAAAGTCCAGCGTTGTTGTCGTTCCGCGCCCTCGAAGTTTCTCTTCCAGGAAACCTCGCCGAAGTTTCTCTTCCAGGAAACCTCACGTCTTCAATAGGCCTCTCTCTAAGCTTCAAACTCCTTCGCCGGAAACACGTCGGCTTCACACACGCAGCTGTTGCCACGCGTCTTCGCTCGATAGCAGTAAACACACGCTCTTGCCTGTAGCTCGAGCCTTCACCCCTCAGGTGGAAATCCTCTTCTTCTGCTCTGTCACTACGGACAGAACCTTCGCCGACTCCACGGCGGAATCCCTACGCGCTCCGGCGCTAACTTTCAGTCTTCTCCTGATCTCTCATCTCCGCTGCTTGGTTAAATACCTTCCGCGCGACATTCCAGAAAGTTCTCGTCATTTCGTCGGCGCGATACGCAGCGAAGGCTGGGGAGAGGTGCGAGAGTGTACGGGGGCCGTCCCCGACAGATGACTCAATCCGGCATACACGCCCCTTTCCTTCTGGAAATTTCCAGTGCTTGCCCGGCTGCCGCTGTGGGGTGAGGAGGTTCGTCGGCGAAGCCACGCTTCCGAGAGGAGAGCGCGCGCCCCGGGGAGCCTTGGATGTTTGTTTTATTTTTTTTTCTTTTGACCTCGCGGCGTTTTTTTCGCGCGTTATCGCAAGAATTTGGCGGCGTGCCCATTTTTAAGCGCTCGTTCTGTGACAAAAGTACAGCATCCTTATAAAAGTGAGTGTTAACCTATTTATTTATTATCATTATTCGTCCCCTGCGAATACAGCAGAGTACAGTAAGATGGTAGAATATCTGAGGTCCTACGTCGAAAAACAAACTTTTGATTCCGCATTCCGTATTGGAGAGCTCTGCAAAGTTTTAACATCATATTCTTTCTGGCATCATATATATTTTGTTTCTCCATAATCCCAATGTTATGTGCAATAAATAAACCATATATATATTAAAATAGAGGTGTTGTACGTCGAGAAAGGTTCAGACGTAGCTTGGCAAAATGTCCTTCATCAGGCAGGTCTGGCTAATGGCGAGCGGCGTGCGCGAGCTACTACTGCAGCCACCGATCATCCTCGTCTTCTTCATTACCAGCAGAGCGTCCGTTAATCAGATTCATTACAATTTCTCCCCGCGAAATAAGAAGCCATCCTGGCGACCTATGGACAAGTAAACACGGGAGGGTCGTAGCAGGGCTTAAGTCTTGAGACGTGGACGATTTCCTGGCCACGACGACGTAGGTCAGAAGATGGTTCCAGTGGCTTGATGAGGTAATTCACCGGTTACGTTTTTTGTAGCACACGATATGGGCCGTGATACTTGGGGACCAATTTGGTAGAAAGGCCAGGTGTAGCAGAAGGGACATGCAGCCAGACGAGTGAACCTGGATCGTAGGAAGTAGCGTTATTTGATGCGTCATGGTGGTGCTTTTGGCGTCCTTGGTCTTGGGTAGTGAATGATCTTGCCAGTTGGCGGCATTCTTCAGCGTATGTAGCGGCTTGAGACAAAGTCGTGGACTCTGAGGAGTCAGGTTTGTACGAAAGAATGGTGTCCATAGTGCAAGAAGGTTCACGTCCGTAAAAGAGAAAAAAAGGAGAGACCCCAGTAGTGCTTTGAATGGCGGTATTATAAGCGAACGTGATAAACGGGAGCACTCGGTCCCAATTGGAATGGTCTGACAAGATATACATAGACAGCATGTCACCAAGGGTGCGGTTGACGCGCTCTGTCATTCCATTGGTCTGGGTATGATAGGCGCTTGTAATGCGGTGAACGACGTGGCACTCACGCAGCAATGCTGTGATGACGTCTGACAAGAATACGCGACCACGATCGCTCAGTAACTCCCGAGGTGCTCCATGACGTAATACGATGTTGTGAAGAACGAAAGTCGCAACGTCTTTTGCTGTAGACGAGGGAAGGGATGAAGTTTCGGCATACCGCGTGAGATGGTCGACGGCAACTATAATCCAGCGGTTACCGTCAGCAGTGTTGGGAAGGGGACGATAGATATTGATGCCGACGCGGTCGAATGGTCGGGATGGGCATGGTAAGGGTAGCAAGGTACCGCTGGCGTGACAAGGGGGAGTTTTTCGTCTCTGGCACATCAAGCAGGCACGAACGTATTGTCGTATAAAACGGTACATGCCACGCCAGTAATATCGGAGACGTATGCGAGAATAAGTCTTCAGGAAACCTGCGTGGCCACATTGGGGGTCGTCATGAAACGTTGAACAAATTTCGGATCGCAGATGACGTGGCATCACAAGTAGCCACTGACGTCCACCGGGTGCATTGTTGCGTTGGTACAGCATGTCGTCGCGAGTGGCGAAGTGCTCGACTTGCCGACGCAACGTGCGAGAAGGGGGGGAAGCCGTCCGCCCAGCCAGGATGTCTAGAATCGAAGCAACCCAAGGGTCCTTGCGTTGCTCAGATGGAATGTCGGCGATGGTGACGGCAGTGGCATCACAGGTTAGACTTTCGCAGCAGTCCAGGTCAGGGGGTAGAGGCGAACGGGATAGGGCGTCTGCGTCCGAATGTTTCCGGCCGGAGCGATAGACCACGCGAATATTATAATCTTGGAGGCCTAATGCCCATCGGGCGAGGCGACCGCTTGGATCCTTCAGTGACGACAACAAGCAGAAGGCGTGGTGATCAGTCACGACGTCAAAAGGGCGCCCGTACACGTAAGGTCGAAATTCCTCTATCGCCCAAAAATGACGAGGCATTCCTTTCCAGTGACAGAATAGTTGGTTTCGGCTTTGCTAAGAGTTCGGCTTGCGTAGGCAACCACGTACTCTTGGAAGCCGTCTTTCTTCTGTGCAAGAATAGCGCCAAGCCCGACACCACTAGCGTCGGTGTGGATCTCTGTGGGTGCCGATGAGTCGTAGGGTCGCAGAATAGGCGGCGACGTGAGGAGGCGGCGCAGTTCATTGAAAGAGTCGTCACAGGTGGCTGACCAGGCTGAAAGGTCTCTAGAGCCGGCGAGGAGCTTTGTCAAAGGAGCGATGATTGTCGCAAAATTGCGGACGAAGCGCCGGAAGTAAGAGAAAAGGCCTATGAAGCTTCGGAGAGCTTTTATGGTGGTCGGTTTGGGAAACGCTGAAACGGCTGTAAGTTTGGCAGGGTCAGGAAGAATGCCGTCTTTTGAAACCACGTGGCCAAGGATCGTAAGCTTTCGAGCAGCGAAATTGCACTTCTTCAGATTTAGTTGCAGCCCCGCGGCAGAAATACACGCGAGGACTTTCTCGAGGCGGCCTAAATGGGTTGCCAATTCAGTTGAAAAGACGACAATATCATCTAAATAACAAAGGCAAACATTCCATTTGAGGCCTCGAAGAATAGAGTCCATCATCCGCTCGAAAGTAGCTGGCGCGTTGCAGAGGCTGAAGGGCATGACTGTGAATTCGTAAATCCCGCGGGCGTGATGAAAGCAGTTTTTTCACGATCGGCCTCTGCCATGGGTACCTGCCAGTATCCAGAGCGCAGACCTAAAGAAGAGAAAAATTCGGCTCCTTGTAGGCAGTCCAAGGCATCGTCAATGCGTGGCAGCGGATAGACATCCTTGCGCGTGATTTGATTGAGACGCCGGTAGTCCACGCAAAACCTGATGGATCCGTCCTTCTTCTTCACCAACACAACTGGAGAGGCCCAGGGACTGCTTGACAGTTCGATTATGCCACGTGTCAGCATGTCGTAAACCTGTTCATTGATAGCACGGCATTCGGTAGTTGACACACGATATGGACGCTGCCGTAATGGCGTCTCTTGACCGGTATCTATACGGTAAACAACAGATGACGCTCGACCTAAGGTAGGCTGATTGTGGTCAATCGAGGCTAGAAAGCGCTGTAGGAGCTTGATCAGCTGTTCTTGCTGCCCAGGCGTGAAGTTACTTACAATCAATGAACTTTCGGAATACATCCATAGGTTCAGTAGCGTCAGTTGTGGGTGTAATGGCACAAGTCAGTAAAAATGGCTTGTCTGGATAGATCGGGTCTTAGAAAATACAATTTAAGGTCTCGAGGCTTCCCAGACACTCACCGCGTAGCAGGATGTACGGACAAGCAGAAATGTTGCACGCATAAAGTACCGCCGAACCATTGGAAAAGTTGATGACGGCAAACGGGAGGACGATGGTTCGGTGTTGCAATCTAGCTATAGTTGGTTGGAACAGGAGCGTCGAGTTAGTGGCAGCAGGGGAAAACACAGGCACTAGGACGGCGGACGACGGCGCGATGCGGACGTCAGCTGCGGCAAACACTTTCGAGGGACTGTGGTGGTCGATATCAAGGCACGGATTCGTCAACGTGAGTTCAGCACGAGCGCAGTCGACGAAGGCCTGATGGGCAGAAAGGAAATCCCAACCTAGTATGACGTCGTAAGATGAACGTGGGAGAACAACAAAGTTGACGGCGTACCAAACATCTTGAATAAGAACGCGTGCTGTGCACTGAGCTGTCGGCGCGATGAAATTGGAGGTGGCTGTACGCAGAGCAAGATTCGTAAGCGGCGTTGTAACTTTTCTCAAATCGCGACACAGTTTTTCACTAATTACAGAAACGACGGCACCTGTGTCGACAAGTGCACGTACAGCAACACCTTCTACTACCACATCAATTTCGTTGGTCGGACAAAGAGGAGGTCTTAGAAAGTTCGACGACGACGCAGTTCTTGCCTCCGGAACTGTGGCTCTCAGTTTTCCTCTCGAGCGGGGCGCGTGCGCCGAAGCATCGAGGAGACAAATCGGCGACGGGTGGTAATGACCGGCGAGAATCGACGGGGCGTTGTGGGGACAATGAGTCGGTGATAGGAGAAGATTGTCGGTGGGGATTCTGGGCAGCCTGGTAATTTGCAGAATTCTCATGGTCTGGAGGCTGGAAGTTGCGACGGCGACAGTAGCGTGCTGTATGTCCCACGAAACCGCATGTGAAACAGATGGGTCGATTATCATAGGTGCGCCATGGGTTAACGACAGAAGGTGCAGGGGGCGAAACGGGATGGGGTGCCGTGTTGTAGGCAGCGTCGTAGGGTAGAAGGACCCGGTGACCCGGTATGCGCCAGAGACAGGTGGGGCTGGGGGTCTAGCAACGACGGCAGCGTAGGTCAGCGGCGTAGGGACAGATGGCGATGGAGGCAGTGCCTGCGTGACCTGTGTCTCAATGACCTGGCGTAGACGTGGGTCTAACGAGGTCACTGGCGCGGATGCTTCGGCCACAAGAGAAAGCTGACGCGCAACTTCCTCACGAATGAATTGTTTGATTTGGGGCAGTAAGATGGTGTGATCAGCTGCGACGTCGTGTACGAAGGCGGAAACTTCAGCCGTTTCTTCTTCGGCCCTGTGCGTCGAGGCACGCTGCTTACGTAACTCGTCGAACTCCTGAAAGAGCTGGACAACATCGGTGACGGTCTGTGGATTTCTAGCGACGAGCATCGGCTCCTCCACCACTTAAAATAGAGGTGTTGTACGTCGAGAAAGGTTCAGACGTGGCTTGGCAAATGTCCTTTATCAGGCAGGTCTGGCGAATGGCGAGCGGCGTGCGCGAGCTACTACTGCAGCCACCGATCATCCTCGTCTTCTTCATTACCAGCAGAGCGTCTGTTATTCAGATTCATTACCATATATATATATATATATATATATATATATATATATATATATATATAGTTTCCTTTGGTTCTAATAACTTCGCCCGTACATTCCTTGGCATTACTGTCTGTTAGATCTCATTATTATTGTGTTGAAACGCGGAAAAACGAGCCCTTAGGTATACACTTCTTTCCCCTATTTTCATTAGAACGAGAGTCTTGTACTGGCAGACTTGGTGTCATTAGGTTGTATACGAGGGACTATTAATCAGCTGCCCGCTCATAATAAGTTCACGTGCTACGTGACGCCAAACATGCGCCTTAGAGTGTTTTCACACTCGTCGCTTGGCTTATAGATGGCGCTGACTGTCACTCTTACTTCAAAGTTCACATATAAACCGAAAAAAGTGGATAGAGGGAAGGCCGCTGTGGTAGCTCAGGTAATGAACTGAGCTACCACAGCTAGCTCAGTTAATGAACTGAGCTGAAAGCCAGTTAATGAACCTGCTGCAAAAGTTTCGTACTTCTTTTGACAGCCACGCTTCTGGCCTCAGTCGCACATCGAACATATCTCACAAGATTGACACAGGAAGCCATACGCCCCTACGGCAGCGCCCCTACCGAGTCTCAGCGTCAGAGCGCCGTGTTATTGACGACCAGGTTGCTGACATGCTCCAGTGGGGTATTGTACAGCCTTCTAACAGTCCCTAGGCGTCACCGGTCGTTCTTGTTAAGAAGGACGGCTCCATTCGGTTCTGCGTGGACTATCGACGTTTAAACAAGATCACCCGCAAGGACATTTACCCGTTCCCGCGAATAGACGACGCCCTTGACTGTTTGCAGGGAGCAGAATACTTCTCTTCGCTGTATATACGGTCTGGATACTGGAAAGTTTATATGGAAGCATCTGACCGACCGAAAACAGCATTTCTCACACCTGATGGGTTATACGAGTTTACCGTTATGCCTTTCGGCCTTTGTAACGCTCCAGCCACTTTTGAAAGAAAGATGGACACTATTTTACGAGGCCTCAAGTGGAACACCTGTTTATGCTACCTCGATGACGTAGTTGTCTTTTCCACCGATTTCGATACCCATTAAATGGTCTCGAGCACGTCCTCACACGTCTCACCGACGCCGGCCTTCAACGCAACCTCAGGAAGTGTCGTTTTGGTGCCCAGCAGCTCACCATTCTTCTTGGCCACGTCGTATCGCCGGACGGCATACTTCCCGACCCCGCCAAGCTTCGAGCAGTCGCCGATTTTCCGAAACCAAAGAATTTGAAGGAACTTAGAAGTTTTGTCGGCTTGTCGTCATACTTCCGACGCTTCATTAGAAATTTCGCTTCCGTATGTGCGCCCCTTACGGACCTTCTTAGCGACGACAAGGCCCTTTCCACCTGGTCACCAGCATGCGACGATGCATTCACCAAATTACGCCACCTGCTAACTTCACCACCCATCCTCCGCCACTACGATCCTGACGCTCCCACGGAGGTTCGTACTGATGCCAGCGGAGTTGGACTTGGCGGTGTGCTCGCGCAACGAAAGGCAGGGTTTGATAAATATGTCGTCGCCTATGCAAGCAGAACTTTGACGAAAGCCGAGGCTAAATACGCCGTGACTGGGAAAGAGTGTTTAGCTATTATTTGGGGCCTTGGAAATTTTCGCCCCTATCTGTATGGTCACGCATTCGGCGTCGTCACTGACCACCACGCCCTTTGTTGGCTATCCACACTTAAAGACCCTTCCGGACGACTTGCTCGCTGGGCGCTTAAACTTCAGGAATACGACATCCGCGTTATTTACAGATCTGGTCGTAAGCACACGGATGCCGACGCCCTTTCTCGCTCACCTATATCGGATAAAGGTGTTTGCCTCTCTTCCTCGAGCCTGCACTTGCGTCATCCGCCTTGCGCAACCTGACGGTGGAACAACGAAAGGATCCCTGGATCAGTGGCCTCATAAGCATTCTTTCGTATCCTCTCACTCCTTCGCCGTATCGCGCTCTCCGCCGCCAGGCTAGCAACTTTTGCCTAAGGGATGATCTTCTTTATCGACGAAACTACCTTTCTGACGGTCGCAAGTCTCTCCTTGTGATACCCCGCCATCTTCGAGCTGCTATCTGCGAAGCTTTTCACGCGGACCCACAGTGCGCCCACGCAGGCCTCTTCAAGACATACGCTAGGCTTCGACTCAGATTTTATTGGCGTGGCATGTATAACTACGTGCGAAAATTCATTCGCTCGTGTGCTCAGTGCCAACGACAAAAGTTACCTCCCGGGCAAGTCTACCCGTCACAACCTCTTCCTTGTCCTAGTCGACCTTTTGATCGCGTCGGCATTGACATTTTCGGAACACTACCATCAACTCTAGCTGGTAATCGCTGGATTATTGTTGCGATAGACCATCTGACACGCTATGCCGAAACACCCGCGTTACCGACCGCCACAGCCCGTGACGTTGGAACGTTTCTGTTGCAACGTTTCATTTTGCGTCATGATGCCCCTCGCGAGCTCTTAAGTGACAGAGGCCGTGTCTTCTTTTCTGACGCCTTGAAGGCATTACTCAACAAATGCCGAATCGTGCACCACAAAAGTACAGCGTACCACCCTCAAACAAATGGCATGACGGAGCGCTTCAACCGTACTCTTGGCAGTATGCTGTCGGTGTACGTCGCCTCTGATCATTCAAATTGGGATCAAGTTCTCCCGTTCGTCACCTACGCGTATAATACTGCTGTACAAGCTACTACTGGGTTTTCGCCATACTTTCTTTTGTACGGACGGGAACCTTCAAATACAGTAGACACTATTCTTCCATATAAACCTTATGAGTCCGAAAGTCCGAAGCTGCCCGACATGCTGAAGAATGCCACCAGCTTGCCCGCTCTTTTTCTACCGAGGACCAGTGGCAGCAGCAATCCCGCCAGACTGGAGACCGTTCGGCTCCAAACTTTCCACCTGGTTCAATAGTATGGCTTCGGGCACCTGCTACCGCGCCTGGCCGCTTCGCAAAACTTCTTCCCAAATACATCGGGCCATACCGCGTTGTAGAGCAAACGTCACTCGTCAACTATATCGTGGAGCCCATCATCCCATCCACAGACCTACGCTACCGCGGCCGCGACACTGTTCACGTCTCTCGTCTCAAGCCATATTACGACCCATTAGTCGTTTCTTCTCCCTAATCCGCTAGGATGGCGTCTTTTTGTGCGGAGGGCGATTGTATTGAAGAAGAGGAGCTTCAGCGGCATTTCTCGGTGCATCAGGGGCATTGCCATCAGTATAAGCTCGTGCTTGCTGCGCTTGGCCGGACGCTGCTGACTGCTTCGCTTTCTGCGTTCTGCGCGGCAAATAAACCACGTTGCAATATATATATAAATATATACGTATATATATATATATATATATATATATATATATATATATATATATATATATATATATATATATATATGGCACAACGGGAGCGTTGTCAACAAAGATAAATATATTTATTTCCCAACAGTTTTGGGAGGGGTCCTCCCTTCATCAGGGAAACTGTTGGGAAATAAATAAATATATTTATCCTTGTTGACATCCCTCCCGTTGTGCCATATCCCATACCTTCACGAAGACTTACTGGCCCATAGATTTATTATTCTCTATCTATATATATATATATATATATATATACATATATATATATATATATATATATATATATAATTAAAAATAAAGGAGCACACTTACGAAAATTTGATAATTGTTTACTCTACGTTTCGGCCGTGGCACGGCCTTCGTCAGGATTGACAGAAATACGAGATGTGGCCGCTTTTATTGGCAGGCATGAACTCGTCAGTACAAAACACGTGCGATCAGCATGTGAGTGTCACAAAAATTCTTTGAAACGGCCGTGACTACACTACAAACCATTAAAATCTAATACAATAGACAAGATTGTGGGCATGTAAAAGGCATTTGTAACATTCACCATTGAAGACAAGGATCACGCATGAAAAAAATAAATATGTGATAACCTTTAGGAAGTATAATATACGTCAGGGATGCTTCTTTGAATATTTCTCAAAATTTCGGACGTCAAGGCATCGTAGAAAGGCATGACACTTTGACTACGCATTCGTTAATGCCGGATAACAGACTGTTGAACTTGTGAATCAAGAACAATTCTCGAATTTCGCGATCATGGTGCGAGTTAAAGCCCGATTCTAATAGTGTCGCCATAATCTTGTCAAACGAAGGACCTGGTAGATGAGAATGCTTGGACAATGAAAGATGTGGCAAACTGTTTACGTGTGATTTGTGGTTGTTGAAACGGATGAGAAAAGATGTCTCGGTTCGACCGATGTATTCAATGTGGCAGATTGAGCATTCAAGTAGGTAAGTGATGTTGCTGCTATCGCAGTTTTAGTCCCCTTTAATCCTAAGTATAAAGTTAGATGCCGTGCTTTTAGCAACAGTCGCAGTGGTCATGTGCGCACAAACTTTACATCGCGTTTTTTACAGGGGTGACAACCAACGGGAGCAATGAATCTAGTCTTGGAAGAAATTACCATGTCACGCAAGTTACTTTATCTCCGATATACAACCCGCGGTGATTCAGTGAAGATGTCCTTGAGCCGATCGCTCTGTGTCAGTATGTTGTAATGCTTTCTGAGTATATGCGACACGTTAGGAATAGATGCAGAGGCGTTAGAACGAGGTTGGTTCGGGAAGGTGGCGCTAATCGCTTGTCTTTACTGATGAGCTCTTTCCGATCGAGACATTTGGCCCGTTGGAGAGCGTCGTATATTATTTGTGAAGGATATTGTTGTTCAGTGCGGCGATGGCGTAGTGGTTAGAGCATCCGCCTCGCATGCAAGAGGTCCGTTGTTCAAATCCCGGTGCCGCGCAGTTCCCAACCGGATTTTAAAAAAAAATCCGCGTGTTGATGGATCTGCATTAAGACGCCTGGGGTGTGGCCTCACCGGTAACCACCGCCGGGAACGCACTCCCTCACAGAGAAGGATTGGCCACCCTGGTGCAATATCTGGCCACTACCTCCCACATGAGTACGTCAGATATCTCACGGCCCTCAGTCCCCAGCAGCTGCGAAGCAACTGACCACGGCGGCGGTCAGATCTGCAACGCAGGAGAGGGTGTTAAGAATCTCTGGATCCGGACAGGCCGCCATTGGAACCTGAACTTAACAACGTTTAACGCTAGAACCTTATCTAGTGAGGGAAGTTTAGCTGTACTATTCGAAGAGCTAGAGGGTGGTAAATGGGATAATATAGGCTCAGTGAGGTTAGGAGGACAGATGAGACCTATAAGGTGCTACAGAATGGGCACACCCTTTGCTAACGGGGCTTGGCAGACAGAAGAGAACTGGGAGTGGGGTACCTAATTCACAGAAACATAGCTGGCAACATGGAGGAATACTATAGCAATAATGAAAGGGTGGTAGGTACCGTAATTAAATTGAATAAATGATACAAGATGAAGGTAGTACAGGCTTACGCGCCTACATCCAGCCATGATGACGCTTCAGTTGAAAGCTTCTATGAAGACGTGGAATCGGCAATGAGTAAGGTAAAAACACAGTATACTATAGTGATGGGTGACTTTAATGCAAAGGTAGGGAAGAAGCAGGCTGGAGACCAGGCAGTAGGAGATTATGGCATCGGCACTAGAAACGCCAGAGGAGAGCTACTAGTAGAATTCGAAGAACGCAATCATTTGCGGATTTTGAATACCTTCTACCGAAAACGAGAAAACCGCAAGTGGACCTGGAGGAGCCCTAATGGCGAAAATAAGAACGAAATAGACTTTATAATGACTGCACACCCAGGAATCGTGCAGGTTGTGGAAGTGGTTGGCAAGGTACGATGCAGGAACCATAGAATGGTACGGTCTTGAATTCACCTAGACTTGAAGAAGGAACGACATAAACTGATACGCAAGAAGCCAATCAATGAGCTAGCACTGAGAGGGAAAGTACAGGAATTCAGAGTGTCGCTGCCGAACAGGTACTCGGCTCTTAGTGAGGAAACCAACCTTAGCGTAGATACAATGAATGATAATCGGACGAGTATCATTACGGAGTGTGCAGTGGAAGTGGGAGGCAGGGTAGTTAGACAGGACACTGGCAAGCTTTCCCAGGAAACGAAGAACCTAATTAAGAAGCGTCAAAATATAAAAGTGCCAAGTACAACAGACAAAATAAAACTGGCAGAGCTTTCAAAGACGTAAAGTATGCGATGACGTAATGTATGCGATGTAAGAAGGTATAACATGAAGAGAATTGAACACGCTCTGAAAAACGGAGGACGCGTCAAAGCAGTGAAGAGAAAACTTGGGATAGGCAAAAATCGGATGTATGCACTAAGGGACAAAGAACGCAAAATAACTACCAATATGAATAGGATAGTTAAAATAGCGGAGGAGTTTACAGAGATCTGTACAGTAGCCGAGAAAACCACGACCTCAATACTATAAGAACTAGCAGTAACCCAGATGACACCCCACCAGTAATGATAGAAGAAGTCAGAAAAGCTTTGGAGAGCATGCAAAGAGGCAAAGCTGCTGGTGAGGATCAGGTAACATCAGATCTGCTGAAAGATGGAGGACAGATTGTGTTAGAAAAACTAGCCACCCTGTTTACGAGGTGTCTCCTGACGGGAAGGGTACCAGAGTCTTGGAAGAATGCTAACATCATCTTAATACATAAGAAAGGAGATGACAAAGACTTGAAGAATTACAGGCCGATCAGCTTGCTCTCTGTAGTATACAAGCTATTTACAAAGGTAATTGCTAACAGAGTAAAGAAAACATTAGAATTCAATCGACCAAAGGAACAAGCAGGATTTCGAACAGGCTACTCAACAATTGACCACATTCATACTATCAATCAAGTAATAGAGAAGTGTTCAGAGTATAACCAACCACTATACATAGCCTTCATAGATTACGAGAAGGCGTTTAATTCAGTAAAAATATCAGCCGTCATGCAGACACTGCGGAATCAGGGCGTAGATGAAGTATATATAAACATTCTGGAAGAAATTTACAGGGGATCAACTGCTACCATAGTGCTTCATAAAGCAAGCAACAGAATATCAACCAAGAAGGGTGTAAGGCAGGGGGACACAATCTCCCCAATGCTATTTACCGCGTGCTTACAGGAGGTTTTCAGAAGCCCAGAATGGGAACAGTTAGGAATAAGAGTTAAGGGAGAATACCTTAGTAACCTGCGCTTCGCCGATGACATTGCATTGCTGAGTAACTCAGGGGACGAATTGCAACTCATGATTACGGAGTTAGACAAGAAGAGCAGAAAGGTGGGTCTTTAAATTAATCTGCAGAAAACGAAAGTAACGTACAACAACCTCGGAAAGGAGCAGCGCTTCGAGATAGGTAATAGTGCACTTGAAATTGTAAAAGACTACGTCTACTTAGGGCAGGTAATAACCGCAGAGCCTAACCACGAGATTGAAGTAACTAGAAGAATAAGAATGGGGTGGAGCACATTCGACAAGCACCCTCAAATTATGACAGGTAGATTGCCACTATCCCTCAAGAGGAAGGTATATAACAGCTGTATCTTGCCGGTACTTAGCTACGGAGCAGAAACCTGGAGACTTAAAAAGAGGGTTCAGCTTAAATTGAGTACGACGCAGCGAGCAATGGAAAGAAAAATGGTAGGTGTAACCTTAAGAGACAAGAAGAGAGCAGAGGGGTTTAGCGGACAAACGGGGGTTAAGGATATCATAGTTGAAATAAAGAAGAGAAAATGGACATGGGCCGGGCATGTAGCGCGTAGACAAGATAACCGCTGGTCATTAAGGGTAACTAACTGGATTCCCATAGAAGGGAAGCGGGTTATGGGGAGACAGAAGGTTAGGTGGGCAGATGAGATTAGGAAGTTTGCGGGTGTAAATTGGCAGCAGCAAGCACAGGACCGGGTTAACTGGCGGAACATGGGAGAGGCCTTTGTCCTGCAGGGGACGTAGTCAGGCTGATGATGATGATGATGATTGTTGTTCGGTCAATGCTTTACGGAGCTGGTCACAGTAGCGAGTGAAATCCATGTTGTCCGAACAAATTTCTTTTAAAACGGATACCTTGGCTATACGGGATACTTGTTTTGCAGTGTTTGACATGGCTACTTTTAAAATGAAGATACCTTTGTCGGTCAGATGGCTTCCTGTATAGGTTTGTCGTTAGTTTACCATTGGTTAAAGCTACATTGACGTCAAGGAAGTTTATGGTGACTGGTGAATAAGAGTGGGAAAAGGAGATGGATGGTTCTACTTTGTTAAAGTCTGCAATGAAAGAATGTAATTCCGCTTCACCATGGTGCCAAATTAAGAAAATGTCGTCAATGAAGCGTTTGTAACAAAGTGGTTTAAGGTCACGAGTGGCGAGAGAGTTATTTTCTAGAATGCCCATGAAGATGTTCGCACAATTGGGACCTATTTTTGGTGCCCATCGAGATGCCGCTGGTTTGAACATAATGTTCACCGTTAAATTCAAAGTTCTTAAGCTCGAGTATCAGTGATAAAATAGTGCCCAAGGTGGAACCGTCGATGGGTTTGTCATTTACCAAGTCATTGTATGCTTGGAGTACAGAACGAATCCCGTCCGCATGGGGTATATTTGTGTACAGTGACACCACATCTAGTGTGACCAGAAGAGCCTCACTCGGAATACGCATATTTACAAGGTCACGCAGAAAGTGATTAGTGTCCTTGACATTAGGAGGAATGAAGTTAGGAGGAATAGAACTAATTAAGCTGTCTGCTTATCGAGACAGGCTTTCCGTAATGGTTCCTTTTTCCTGAAATTATTGGCCGGCCTGGATTATTTTGTTTATGAATCTTAGGAAGCAGATAAAATTTACCAGCTACCGGACTCAGGGGGACTAAGGATTTATGCACAGTTTCTGGAATTTTATTTTTTCTTACAAGCTATTTTAAAGTTTCTTTTACTTTCGTCTTGAATTCCTCGGTTGGGTCGTAGCTCAATGTCTGTAAAATGTGTGGTCATTTAATTGCCTGTGGGCCTCACGAAGGTAGTCAGCCTTATTCATTATTACGATTGCTCCCCCTTTATCGGCCGGTTTGATGACGATGTCGTCTCGGGAAGCCAGGGTCTGGATCGCTTGTTTTTCTTTGTCGCTTAGGTTGCAGTGAAACGGCGATTGCTTTTGTATGCTTCGAGTACATCTCGCTGCACTGCTCGGATGTAAATATCGAGACATTCATCGCTTTTGGAGAGGGGAGTCCAGTGCTTAGTAGAAAAAACTCCTGTTTTGATAGATGGACGCCGATTACGAAAGTATTCGCGTAAACGCATGCTTCTTTCAAAATTGTGTAAGTCACTCATTATTAGGAATTCATTGTATCCTCCAGTGACAGGACAAAAGTTGAAACCACGGGAAAGAACGCTCAATTCTTCAGCCGATAACGTGGCGCTAGAAATATTTACTATATTTCCAGCTTCTGCGGAGGACGAATGCACTTAAAACGTTGCGTCAATCAAGAGTGCTGACGCTTGCGCAAATGTTATCGCGTATCATCTTTTTATATTTTTTGTCGCTGACCTCGCGAATTTTTTATTGCCTGTAGTTATCAAGTGACGCTCTTTCAACGGCAGTGAAATTCCGCGTAGCAAAGAGTTGGTTCTCTTTGTTCCTTAGCTGTTTTCCGGTTGACTCATAATGGTTAGTCACAATGCGCTTGAGTTCCCGAGACGCTTGTTTGAGCGTGTCGTCCCACCTGGAGAGATTATTGCTAGTCATTCAGAGGTAGCAGGCCTTAAGTTAAGGCTTAAACCTTTAGGTACTGTTGATGTAGCAATATACATTTTTAAGGTGGAAGCATGCAGGTCGCACCGAATACGCTTTTCGATCACTTTTCCAAGCTTCAAAAAATGCACTGAGGCATCCCCAAAGGGAGTCTTACCTCGGCTAGGTGGTAGTCATTCGGTTGCTTGGGTAGGATCAGGCCGCTCACTTCTACATTGGTACCTTGACTGGGACGACGTGGCACCGCTAGGAGGCGGAGAAGCGGCCGGTGTTGCCTTGCTGCCCACTGGATTGTTTGTAACCCTGTAAAAGCGTTCTTTCCCGTGTTTGAGCGTTCTTTTATAGTGGTTTGACCTTTTGTCCTGCAACTGGAGGATACAATTAATTCCAACTAATCAGTGACTTACACAACTTTGAAAGAAGCATGCGTTTACGCGAATACTTTCATAATCGGCCTCCATCTATCAAAACAGCATTTTTTTCTACTAAGAACTGGACTCCCCCTTCCCAAAGGGATAAATGTCTCGATATTTACATCCAAGCAGTGCAGCGAGGTGTACTCGAAGCATACAAAAAGCAATCGCCGTTTCACCGCAACCTAAGCGAGCAAAGAAAAACAAGCGATCCAGACCCTGGCTTCCCGAGACGACATCGTCATCAAACCGGCCGATAAAGGGGGAGCAATCGTAATAATGTGTAAGGCTGATTACCTTCATGAGGCCCACAGGCAATTAAATGACCACACATTTTAGAGACATTTGAGCTACGACCCAACCGAGGAATTCAAGACCAAAGTGAAAGAAACTTTAAAAGAGCTTGTAAGAAAAAATAAACCTCCAGAAACTGTGCTTAAATCCTTAGTCCCGCTGAGTCCGGTAGCTGGTAGATTTTATCTGCTTCCTAAGATTCATACACAAAATAATGCAGGCCGGCCAATAATTTCAAGAATAGGAACCATTACGGAAAGCCTGTCTCAATATACAGACAGCTTAATTAGTTCAATTCCTCCTAACTTTTCTTCGTATGTCAAGGACACTAATCACTTTCTGCGTGACATTGTAAATATGCGTGTTCCGAGTGAGGCTCTTCTGGTCACACTAGATGTGGTGTCAGTGTACACAAATATACCCCATGCGGGCGGGATTCGTTCTGTACTCCAAGCATACAATGACTTGGTAAATGACAAACCCATTGACGGCTCCACCTTGGGCACTATTTTATCACTGATACTCGAGCTTAACAACTTCGAATTTAACGGTGAACATTATGTTCAAACCAGCGGCACCTCGATGAGCACAAAAAAATAGGTCCCAATTATGCGAACATCTTCATGGGCATTCTAGAAAATAACTTTCTCGCCACTCGTGACCTTAAACCACTTTATTACAAATGCTTCATTGACAATATTTTCTTAATTTGGCACCATGGTGAAGCGGCATTACATTCTTTCATTGCAGATTTTAACAAAGTAGAACCATCTATGTCCTTTTCCCACTCTTATTCACCAGTCACCATAAACTTCCTTGACGTCAATGTAGCTTTAAGCAATGGTAAACTAACGACAAACCTATACAGGAAGCCCACTGACCGACAAAGATATCTTCATTTTAAAAGTAGCCATGTGAAACCTTGCAAAACAAGTATCCCGTATAGCCAAGCTATCCGTTTTAAAAAAATTTGTTTGGACAACACGGATTTCACTCGCAACGGTGACCAGCTCCGTAAAGCATTAACCGAACAACAACATCCTTCACAAATAATTGACGACGCTCTCCAACGGGCCAAATGTCTCGATCGGAAAGAGCTCATCAGTAAAGACAAGCGATTAGCACCACCTTTCCGAACCAACCTCGTTCTAACGCATTCTGCATTTATTCCTAACGTGTCGCATATACTCAGAAAGCATTAAGACATACTGACACAGAGCGATCGGCTTAAGAACATTTTCACTGAATCACCGCGGGTTGTAAATCGGAGATCAAGGAACTTGCGCGACATGGTAACTTCTTCCAAGACTAGATTCATTGCTCCCGTTGGTTGTCACCCCTGTAAAAAAACGCGATGTAAAGTTTGTGCGCACATGACCACTGTGACTGTTGCTAAAAGCACGGCATCTAACTTTTCACTTAGGATTTAAGGGGACTTAAACTGTGATAGCAGCAACATCATTTACTTACTTGAATGCTCAATCTGCCATATGCAATACATCGGTCAAACCGAGACATCTTTTCGCATCCGTTTCAACAACCACAAATCACACGTAAACAGTTTGCCACATCTTCCATTGTCCAAGCATTGTCATCTACCAGGTCATTCGTTTAACAAGATTATAGTGACACTATTAGAATCGGGCTTTAAATCGCACCATGATCGCGAAATTCCAGAATCGTTCTTGATTCACAAGTTCAACAGTCTGTTATCCGGCATTAACGAATGCGTAGGCAATGTGTCATGCCTTTCTACGCTGTCCTGACGTCCGAAATTTTGAGAAATATTTAAAGAAGCATCCCTGACGTATAATATACTTCCTCAAAGTTATCACATATTTATTTTTTTTCATGCGTGATCCTCGTCGTCAATGGTGAATGTTACAAATGCCTTTTACATGCCCACAATCTTGTCTATTGTATTAGATTTTAATGGTTTGTAGTGTAGTCACGGCTGTTTCAAAAACTTCTTGTGACACACACATGCTGATCGCATGTGTTTTGTACTGACTTGTTCATGCCTGCCCATAAAAGCGGCCACATACTCGTATTTCTGTTAATCCTAACGAAAGCCATGCCACGGCTGAAACGTAGAGTAAACAATTATAAAATTTTTGTAAGTGTGCTCCTTTTCTCTTAATTATATTTGCACCGGACCCACAGAATTTCTTTTTTGAATGATATGTATATATATATATATATATATATATATATACACTGAAAGAATAACGCCGTTTCATCGTACTATGCTCGCAATTCCGGCGCTTCGTTCAAAATTTCGCGTCGATCATGTCACCACTGACCAACCCCATTCGCGGTGACCCAGACCTGTCATCCTGGTCTCCTGACGGCGACGTCGCGTTTGCCACGCTCTGTAGTCTGCTAACATATCCTCCCATTCTTCGCCATTTCTACCCAACAGCTGCAACGGAAGTTTATACAGACGATAGCGGGGTTGGTCTTGGCGCTGTCCTCGCCCAACGCAAGCCGGGATACTCCGAATACGTCGTCGCTTATTCGAGGCGTACGCTCACTAAAGTTGATGCCAATTACAGAGTCACTGAAAAGGAGTGCTTAGCGCTAGTGTGGGCGCTTTGCAAGTTCCGCCCTTATTTGTACGGTCGCCCATTTGACCTGGTAACGGACCACTTTGTTGGCTCGTCACATTAAAAGATCCTTCTGGCCACCTAGCTCTTTGGACACTGCAAATCCAGGAGTACGACATTCGCGTCATCTATCGCAGCGGTGTCAAGCATTCTGACGCTGACGCCCGGTCCCGTTCACCTTTACCTCTCCACTCGGCCTGCGGAACCACTGGTACCAACTCCGCCGCAACTCTCGACCTCGACTCCTTTGCCAGTGAACAAAACAAGGGCATCGCTTTCCTTTTTTACTGCCTCTCTGGATCATCAACCACTGCGATATCACGATCTCTTCGACGTCAAGCTGCTCATTTTGCCATTCGTGATCGGCTGATACACCGACGCAACTACGCCCCTGAAGGTCGTAAGTGACTCTCGGTTGTCCCCCGTAGCTTGCGATCACAAATATGCGCCTCCTTTCACGACGATGCCCAATGTTGCCATGCCGAAGTTTTCAAAACTTACGAACGCATTCGCCATTGCTTCTACTGGCGCGGAATGTATAATTCTGTTCAAAAATTTCTTATGGGCTGCCCTGACTGTCAACGCCGCAAATCACCGCATTCCACTCGTCCGGTGTGCTTCATGCCTTTCCGTGTCCTGCCAAATCTTTCGATCGGATCAGAATTGATCTCTATGGCCATCTACCAACATCAGATGAAAATCGGTGGATCATAGTCACTGTGGACCATTTAACACGCTACGCTGAGATCACTGCCCTTCCAAGTGCCACTGCACAGGACATAGCATCCTTCGTCCTCCATCGATTCATACTACGACATGGTGCACTTCGAGAACTACTAAGTGACCGAGGACGAGCCTTCCTATCAGAAGTCGTCACGGCTCTGCTTTCTGAATGCCATGTTGTTCATCGCAAGACCACGCCATACCATCCGCAGACTAACGGGCTCACGGAGAGATTTAACCGCATCCTCAGCGATATGCTCGCGATGTATGTGATTTCTGATCATACTAACTGGGATCGCATTCTACCATTCATCACGTTCGCATACAACACCGCGGCACAGTCTACCACTGTATTTTCGCCTTTCTTTCTTCTTTATGAACGCGAACCATCCCACACTATTGACACTCTCCTTCCATACCAATCTGATGCATCCAAATGCCCATCTGTGTCCGAAGCTGCCTGAAAAGCGGAAGAGTGCCGTGAACTCGCACGCACCTTTACGTCACAAGAATAGCAGTGGCAGGAAGAAAACAACGTTGACTCTTCAAGAAGCCACAGCTGTTCCCCAGGATCACTTGTATGGCTGGCTGCTTCATACGAAACCCCCGGCCTTTCCTGAAAACTCGTTCCAAAGTACGAGGGTCCTTACCGCGTTATGGAGCAAACCTCGCCGGTGAATTTTCTCATTGAGCCACTTTCACCATCTGACAACATGCGCCGGCGTGGACGTGACATCGTCCACGTCGCCCGCTTTAAGCCATATCATAGCCCTCTGCCTCCAGACTCCTAGGTCACCAAGATGGCTCTTTTTCGGTGGGGGAAAATTGTGGAGAAGAAAACGCATTGTTGGCAAGCAACATCGCCACCGCTTGGGTACTGTTTTTCGGAGCGTGTTCCTCCGTTTTTCGGAGCGTGTTCAATTCTCTCCCTGTTATACCTTCTCACATCGCATACCTTACGCCTATTAATAAACTTTGAAAGCTCTGCCAGTTCTATTTTGTCTGTTGTACATGAGACTTTGATTATATGACGCTTCTTAATGAGATTCTTCGTTTTCTGGGAAAGCTTGCCAGTGTCCTGTCTAACTACCCTGCCTCCAACTTCCGCAGCACACTCCGTAATGATACTCGTCAGATTATCATTTATTGTATTTACGCTAAGGTTGGTTTCCTCGCTAAGAGCCGAGTACCTGTTCTGAAGCGAAACTCTGAATTCCTGTACTTTCCCTCTCAGTGCTAGCTCATTGATTGGCTTCTTGCGTATCAGTTTCTTTCTCTACTTCTTCAAGTCTAGGCAAATTCGAGACCGTACCATTCTATGGTCACTGCATCGTACCTCGCACCACTTCCACATCCTGCACGATGCCTGGGTGTGCACTTATTATAAAGTCTATTTCGTTCTTATTTTCGCCAATAGGGTTCCTCCACGTTCACTTGTGGTTTCCTCGTTTTCGATACAAGGTATTCAAAATACGTAAAGAATTGCGTTCCGCGAATTCTACTGGTAGCTCTCCTCTGGCGTTTCTAGTACCGATGCCATAGTCTCCTACTGCCTGGTCTCCAGCCTGCTTCTTCCCTACCTTTCCATTAAAGCCTCCCATCAGTATAATATACTGTGTTTTTACCTTACTCATTGCCGATTTCACGTCTTCACAGAAGCTTTCAACTCAAGCGTCATCATGGCTGGATGTAGGTGTGTAAGCCTGTAACACCTACATCTTGTATCTTTTATTCAGTTTAATTACGATACCTACAACCCTTTCAATAATGCTATAGTATTCCTCTATGTTGCCACCTATGTTTCTGTGAATTAGGAGCCCCACTCCAAGTTCTCTTCTGTCAGCCAAGCCCCTATAGCAAAGTACGTGCCCATTCTGTAGCACCGTATAAGCTTCATCTACCCTCCTAACCTCACTGAGCCCTATTATATCCCATTAAACACCCTCTAGCTCCTCAAATAGTAAAGCTAGACTGCCTTCACTAAATAAGGTTCTAGCGTTAAACGTTGCCAAGGTCAGGTTTCAATGGCGGCCTTTCCGGATCCAGAGATTCTTGGCACCCTCTGCTGCGCTGCAGATCAGACCGCCGCCGTGGTCAGTTGCTTCGAAGCTGCGGGGACTGAGGGCCATGAGTCATTTGACGTATGCATGTAGGAGGTAGTGGCCAGATACTGCACCAGGGTCGCCAATCCTTCTCTGGTGAGGGAGTGCGTTCCCGGCGGTGGTTACCGGTGAGGCCGCACCCCAGGTTTCGTAATGCAGTTCCATCACCACGCGGATTTTTTTTTCCGGTTGGGAACTACGCGGCACCGGGATTTGAGCCACGGACCTTTTCCACGCGATATATCGATTTGTGGGGTTTAACGTCCCAAAATCACTATTTGAATATGAGAGACGCCGTAGTGGAAGGCTCCGGAAATTTCGACCACCTGGGGTTCTTTAACGTGCACCCAAATCTGAGTACACGGGCCTACAACATTTCCGCCTCCATCGGAAATGCAGCCGCCACCACCGGGATTTGATCCCGTGACCTGCGGGTCAGCAGCTGAGTACCTTAGCCACTAGACCACCGGGGCGGGGCAACCTTTTTGCACTTTTGCACGCGAGGCGGATGCTCTAACCACTACGCCATCGCTGCATCGCTTATGTATATATATATATATATATATATATATATATATATATATATATATATATATATATATATATATATATATATATATATATATATATATATATATATATATATGATTCAAAAAAGAAATTCAGTGGGTCCGGTGCAAATATAATTAAGAATAAAAGAGCACACTTACGAAAATTTGATAATTGTTTACTCTACGTTTCGGCCGTGGCACGGCCCAAACGTACAGTAAACGAAGGCCGTGCCACGGCCGAAACGACGAAGGCCTTCGACGATCCTGACGAAGGCCGTGCCATGGCCGAAACGACGAAGGCCTTCGACGATCCTGACGAAGGCCGTGCCACGGCCGAAACGTAGAGTAACAATTATCAAATTTTCGTAAGTGTGCTCTTTTATTCCTAATTATATATATATAAATATATATATATATATATATATATATATATATATATATATATATATATATATATATATATATATATATATATACCCTATAAAGAAACGTCCACCATAGGAATGGTGGACTATGGTGGTGGAAATGGTGGTGTATGGTGGAGCGGATGGTGGATGGCGCGCTTCAGCCGGCAATGCTGGAGCGCGAAGCAGCGTCAGTACCACCGTGACGAGCTGCTGCTGAGGAAATAATAAAAAATTATTGTATAAAAAAGAATGTAGCAAGCACCCGTAAAAAATTACGCCAGCGCGAAATCGAACCTGGCACCTCCGAATTTCGAATTGAGTGCACCAACCGCTGCGCCATGCCGACAGATGGTGATGTGCGTGTTAAAGAAGTAGTCAACTAACAAAGTCACTGTTTAACTTCTGTTTGTCGTTAACTTCGGATGGACGGAATCCGCACCTGCTACTAAAATTCGCACATTTGATAAACACGAACAACTGCTGCCTGTAACGATTGTCACTGCTATTTGGCAACAGCTCTATGTTTTGTTACAATTTAGAACCGCAAGGAAAAAGAAAACAATGACTCAGTGGACTGAGGAGCAGGTAGAGTTTTTCGGCGGTTACTGCCAAGTTTATTATCCACTTCTCGGTCCTTCCAAAGGGCGATATCAGTTCAGGCCTTATGACACTTCTATGCTCATTCGATAGATACGCCCACACAATTAGTTTTAATGTTTTTCGCGCAACGCACACCGCAGTCGTGCTAGCGAACCACTGTTGCTCTCTCGTTAAGAACAGCTAAATAACGACTTGTCCAAAACGAATGCAGTGCGCCACAAACATTATGCTATCATATTGGTTCAGTAAGCATACGAATTTAGGTGTGTGTTCTCGTATAAGAGCCAGTGAAGTGCCGGCGAGTGCGACCGGCGGCGGTCGATGAGGCGAGGCGTACCTTTGGTGGAAGTGCTGCAAGCGTGTTGCATCGATGTTTGTCGCTTCTTGCGCGGACACCAGGCTCATCAAAAGAGGCTTCATTTAAGGTAAATTATGCCGCAGCTGTGCTGTATTGTCATTTTTACTCGTCAAACTTGTGTATTCTTAAACCCAGAAGCGTCGATAACACTTGTACGGGCTCGGTCGGTATGGCTAACCTTTGGTGGAAATCATGATGGTAGAACAGAAGCGTGAAGGTCAAAATCGCAGGGGCTCATCTCGATGCATGTTGAAAGTGAAATTTTATGCATATTCGCACAAACTTTGTTAACTTAAAGGTACGGCTCAAACTATAGAGTGTGCAAGAATTACCAGAGTCGCGTTTCGAGCGTGGCGACATCAAGTGACCACTGTGTTCCGCTCTAACATTGAAAGGGGCCATTGCGAACTGGAGCCCATTTATTTGTCGACAACAGCTCGCCGGTTTTAAACATTTATAGTCATGTTCACAGTGACAACTCTAGTCTTCTAAACATCACAACAAAGAAACACATCACGGATCTCAAACTGATGTAAGTACGTGCGCGAAATGTAAACATATTCTCGGCCGCATATTTTGTGCTCCACAAAAATTGAAGCGTTGTTGACACCACACGAGTAGAAAAAGAACGTACTAGAAAGCATGATGAGCAGCGATGACTTCTTTTGAGCGTAAACATATATCTCTGCGCATTCAAGAATGAAACACTACAAATAAGTGATTACACATACTGCCATGTGCTTTTTATCCTGCCACCGTCATCCACCAAGCTTCCATGATGGCACCGTCATCCACCTTGCTCACCAAGCCTTCCACCAAAGACGTTTTGCCACGCCACCATGAGCCAGCATTTTCCACCGTCACCGCCATTGGCTCGCCACCACCACCATCTGCTACCGCATTTTCAACTCTAGCCGTCATCAGCCGGCATTTTTCACCTTCACCACCATTGACTCGCCACCACCACGACCATCTGCCACAATTTTTTCCACTCTCGCCGCAATCAGCCACTATACCCACTACAGTATCCACCATATCCACTAATATTTCCACCATCCACCAACCCAGGATTTTCAATAGGGTATATATATATATATATATATATATATATATATATATATATATATATATATATATTGACGCGCATATGTGCTAGCGGTGAGGACAACGAAGCAGCACGAGTGTCCTTGGCCGAGGGCAAAAGACGAAGAAGTCGTTGCAGTCTGTTTTCTGCGGTCGATAAATCGTATTTGTTTGAGGCGCTTTGTGTGCTCGTCAATCTCGCGTCGTCACACTGGTGGAGGTGCTGGGTACGCCTCCTGTCTTCATGCTTGGCACCCCTTCGCGGACCCGACATTCAAGCCCGGAATCACTACCACTCGTCGACACACCAGTCCACCATTCCAACCGCCGTCTGCGAGGCCTAGCTCCCGAGCTCAATCCCTTTCGAGAAACTGCCAGCAATCGCTTGCCTCGTTCAACCACCATGGCCACTTCAGCTACATCGCACGTGACACTTCAGAATCCCATGATTTCTGACTGCTTTCATGGTGATACCTATGAAGATGCACAAGACTGGCTGCATCAGTTCGAACGCTGTGCGAAGTACAACCAGTGGACCACCCCAGAAGGCAAGCTCGCGAATGTGCACTTCTACCGCAAAGACAACGCCCAGACGTGGTACATCAACAGGGAAAGAAGCATGGCTACGTGGGATGACTTCCGCAACCAGCTGATTGACACCTTTAGTAGTCTTGACAGAAAGGAGAATGCGCAACGTCTCTTGGAAGCTCGAATTCAAAAACCAAATGAGAGCGTCGCTATGTTCGCCGAGGACATGACCCGTCTTTTTGGCAGGGCGGATCCTGAGATGCCGGAAGACAGGAAGCTGCGGTATCTAATGCGAGGCGTGAAGGAGCAACTGTTTGCTGGGTTTGTGAGAAATCCGCCAACAACAGTAGCTGAGTTCACGAAAGAAGCCACAGCCATTGAACGGGCCCTACAGCAACGGTACCGCCAGCAGAACCCGGTCAACGTTCGAGCGAGTAGCCCTGTTACGACTGCGGCGAGCCTCTGCGACAGTGACAGGCATCTGCGGGAAGACATCGGGGAGATTTTGAGGGAGGAGCTTCGGCAGCTTGGTTTTATTCCAGCAACCGAACCGACGCTGGTATTATCTTTTGTCGCGGATGTTGTCCGAGATGAGGTGCGTCAGGCTCGCTCTTCATCAGGCCATAATGGTGTGCGACGACATTTTACTCATGCTGATGCAGTCCGACGCCCCGTCATCGCGCCTTCAGCACAGCAGACTCCAATGACTGGACCACCACCAACCCTGCAAACACAGCCACTGTCAGCACCGACCACTTTCGCAACCTCACCGATTCCTCCGACAAGACGAATGCCGTATAACCAACGTGGCCCCACAACGTGGCCTAATAGAGAGTCTCCACTTACCTACCAGCGCCGGAAAACCGATTCGTGGCGTACCGCTGACCGTCGACCGGTATGCTTTCATTGTGGCGAAGCTGGGCACCTCTAGAGTTTGCCGTTATCGCGACACTCAGTACTCGAGATTTCCTCGCTACCTTGATTACATTGCGTACGACGATCAACGCATGTACAACTACGCCCCTGTGAACACACCACCGCATAATCCAGTAGTGCCCAGATCACCTTCTCCATCTCTTGCGCGGCCCAGTTCACCTAATCGTCGCAGTTTTGCCGACGTCACCAGGGGCAGGTTCCCTAGCCCGCGACGGGTAAACTAGACGCAGTGACCTCAGGGGGTGGGATTGCCAATATTCGAAATTCCGAACAGCCCCCATTGCAGACAAATGACAGCTCGAAGCCATCGATACCGAAGAAGACGACAGCAACGACTAATTCGACGAATGAGACAACTTCCGACGTAACCAACGTTATCAGCGCTGACCTCGTCGTTCACATTCACGGCCACCAAGTGACGGCTCTTGTGGACACTGGCTCCCACTTTTCTATACTAAGCCTACAGCTAGCCGAAAGACTAAGGAAGGTGAAAATGCCATGGCAGGGACCCAATATAAGAACTGCAGGAGGTCAGTTGATGACACTGGTTGGAAATTGCATGGCCCGACTCTTCATTGCTGGTTCCACCTTTGTCGCCACCCTCGTCATTCTACCATTGCTGTAAACAGCTCATATTGGGAATGGATTTCTTGCGCGAATACGGGGCTGTGATTGATATCCGTGACAGAAGCGTAACGTTCGCTGTAAGCTCGGAGACTGCTACAGATTGAGTACACCAGCCACCTAGCTTCCGTATTGCCGATGACGACGTCATACTGCCGCCACGAAGTTGTTCTCTCGTATCCGTGCGCTGTGACAAATTACAAAATGGTACTGGCATCGCTGAACACATCAAGGAGCTCGCATTCACTAGTGGCATTTCTGTTTTCAGGGCTGTTATCACTGTTATTGACGGCTGCTCTGAACTGCTGTTGACAAATTTCAGCAGAGCACGCCGACACATAGTTAAAGGCACCTCTATTGCCTATTTTGACGAACTCTCGCAAACAGAAGATTGTAATTTAGTGGAGGAAGCAGCAGCGTCTACTATCAATACACCGACACCTGTCGACGTTGGTCCAATGTTATCTCCAATTGAGCGAGACCGCCTTCTCGCGCTGATCAACAAGTTCCACGGCTGCTTCTCATCCACATCAAGAGTTGGTCAAACGGCACTGACGAAACACCGCATCATCACGGATTCTGATGCCAGACCCATCCGGCAAAATCCTTATCGAGTCGCCCCAAAGGAGAGTGAGGCAATTCAAAAACAGGTGAAAGCGATGCTAGAAGATGGTGTTATTCGGCCATCTAACAGTCCTTGGGCATCACCTGTAGTACTCGTCAAAAAGAAGGACGGTAGCTTGCGTTTCTGTGTCGACTACCGTAAGCTTAATCAGATCACAAAGAAGGACGTCTACCCTCTGCCGCGTATTGATGATTCATTGGATAGACTACGAAACGCACGCTACTTTTCATCTATGGACTTAAAAAGCGGCTACTGGCAAATTGAAGTGGATGAGAGAGATCGTGAGAAGACCGCCTTTGTTACGCCCGACGGACTTTATGAATTTCAGGTTCTTCCTTTCGGTTTGTGTTCGGCGCAAGCAACATTCAAGCGTCTCATGGACACGGTTCTGTCGGGACTTAAATGGCAAACCTGCTTGGTCTACCTCCACGACGTGATTGTCTTTTCGGCGACTTTCTATGAACACTTAAGAAGGCTCGAAGCAGTTTAATACGCTTGGCTGGTCTTACTCTAAAACCAGAAAAGTGCCACTTCGGCTTCCACGAACTTCAATTCCTCGGTCACGTCGTGAGCAGCCAAGGGATCCGACCCGACCCGGATAAAATTGCCGCCATGGCAAACTTCCCGACGCCATCAGACGAAAAATCAGTGCGACGTTTTTTAGGACTTTGTGCTTATTACCGGCGGTTTATTGCTAATTTTTCGCGCATCGCATGGCCATTGACACAGCATACTCGGGAAGATAGCCCCTTCAGATGGGGCGAAGACCAACAGCAGGCATTTCACGAGCTTTGTCAGCGAATGCAAACACCCCCCGTGCTGGCCACTTCGATGAAGACGCGCCGACAATACTTCATACAGACGCTAGTAATGTGGGTCTTGGAGCAGTGCTCGTACAGTCGAAGGACAACAACGAAAACGTGATCGCCTACGCCAGCAGGACGCTGTCCCGAGCTGAAGCTAATTACACTACGACGGAAAAAGAATGTCTTGCAATGGTATGGGCAGTCCTGAAGTTTCGTCCTTATTTGTACGGCCGCCCATTCACCGTTATCAGTGATCACCACTCTCTCTGTTGGTTAGTCAACTTGAAAGATCCGTCCGGCCGCCTTGCACGATGGAGTCTTCGGCTCCAAGATTTTGACTTCACTGTTGCCTGCAAGTCGGGAAAACGACACACTGATGCCGACTGTCTTTCTCGGTCTCCTGTTGAGACGGCATCCCCGGACAACGACGATGACGACACGGCCTTTCTCGGAATTGTGGACACTGCCGCCTTTTCTCAACACCAGCGTGGCGATGCTGAGCTGCAACCACTTATAGATTACCTACAAGGGCGAGCGAATAGCATTCCGAAGTTATTTGCGAGAGGGCTGCCGTCGTACTGCTTGCGAAATGACGTTCTTTATAAGAGGAACTTTTCACCCACCGGCCGCAGCTACTTGCTCCTCGTTCCTTCTTCGCTTCGCCGTGAGGTACTGCAAGCCTGTCACGACGAACCTACCGCTGGTCACTTGAATAACGCAAGAACATTGGCGAGGATAAGGCAGAACTATTACTGGCCAAGACTTGCCGAAGTTGTCAAAACTTACGTGCAGGCATGTCTAGATTGCCAGCGCCGCAAGCCACCATCCATCAAACCAGCTGGCCTACTGCAGCCTGTTCGAGTGCCGGCGACACCGTTTGCACAAATTGGCATGGATTTTCTGGGCCCCTTCCCAAAGTCTGCCACTGGAAACAAGTGGATAATCGTCGCCACGGATTACCTGACCTGATACGTGGAGACAGGCGCTCTGCCACGGGCAACGGCAGCTAAGGCGGCGCAATTTTTCATCGAAGCCATCGTCTTAAGACACGGTGCTCCCACAATAGCCATCACCGACAGAGTTACTGCGTTCATGGCCGAGCTTTTGGACACCATTTTCCGACTAAGTGGTACAGCTCACAGGAAGACAACGGCGTATTATCCCCAGACCAACGGGCTCACCGAACGCCTCAACAAGACCCTGGCTGACATGATAAGCATGTACGTAGATGTAGAGCACAAGAACTGGGACATCATTTTGCCCTGCGTCACGCTCGCGTACAACACGGCTCGTCAAAAGACCACTCGGAAGACACCCTTTAGTCTCCTTTACGGACGCGAGGTTAAAACAACGTTAGACGCAATGCTCCCTCATGAAAATTATGGCAATGAGACAGACACCGAAGAGTTTACCCAGCTAGCAGAAGCCAGACAACTTGTCAGGTTGCGAATCACCAAACAGCAAGACGCCGATGCCAAGTATTACAACCTCCGGCACAGACCCGTCATATACAACGTGGATGACAAAGTATGGGTCTGGACACCTGTTCGTCAGCGTGGGCTTTCTGAAAAGCTGTTGCGAAGATACTTCGGACCCTACAAGGTTCTGCGACGCATTAGTGACGTCAACTACGAGGTTGTTCCGGACGGCGTGCAGTGTTCAAAGCGGCGCAGACATTCACTAGAAATTGTCCACGTGCTTCGGATAAGGCCTTTTTTCAGTGAATAACTGTGCAGTTTTGGTTTCGCCTTGCTTCTTGAACATTTAACATCGGGACGATGTTTTCTTTTAAAGGGGGAATAATGACGCGCGTATGTGCCAGTGGTGAGGACAACGAAGCAGTGCGAGTGTCTTTGGCCGAGGGCAAAATACGAAGACGTCGTTGCAGTCTGTTTCCTGCTACCGATAAATTGTAATTCTTTGAGGCGCTTTGTGTGCACGTCAATATCGCGTCGTCATAATATATATATATATATATATATATATATATATATATATATATATATATATATATATATATATATATGAATTTGACAGTAGTGCGTACTTAAAGGCTCTTTTTTTCGTGTTTTTGACACAATATTATTAAGATCTAACAGACAATAATGCCAAGGAATGCATAAGGCAAGTATTGGAACCAATATAATGTAAATAGCGAGAAAGAAAAGTGGGTGAAGAAAGGAATCAAACCTAAGGCCTTCGAATAACGCGTTCGATGCTCTACCACTGATCTATCACGGCGGATATCCCCGCAGCCACTTCATTGGGTTTATATGTGAATTTAAACGTGAGAGTGTCAGTCAGCGCCATCTATAGGCATGGTGGCGAGTGTGAAACATACTTTTATGAGCCTGCGTGGCGTCACGTAGCATGTGAACTTATTACGAGCTGGCAGCTGACCAATAGAGCCTCGTATAGAATGTACCGGTACCAAGTCTACCGTGTCTAGAAATATACTTGCTAGTGTGCTGAGGGCGCGTATAGCGTACGAGAGAGGGTGGCTAACACATGTGATGACTGCACTCAGATGCCACAAGCGGCGCTGCGTGTCGAGAGGGTGCACGAACGCGCGAAATTCATCTCGTCCTGTTGCTGCCGGAGCCTCGCCACGTTTAAAATCGGTGTGTGACAGCTGCCATCTGATTTAGTGTGAAGTTCGACGGCGCCATATGTACACTGCAACACCCTGAGATGTTAAAAGCTAAGCGGCAACGCAAATAAAGGACGTGTATTGTGCCGCTGTGTCAAATAAGTTATCGGTCGAATAAGGAAAACGATCCATCATGGTTTAATGAACGTTAAAGCAGGATCAAGAGGGCAGACAGAAGGCTGAATCTGAAGGCTATCATGTGAGAAAAGCATTCTGAGCGTGACTCCATCGAACTATCTTTTCGGGTTAGGGTGAACGGTGTCGGGAACGGAGTCACCGTTTAGGCATAATTTCAGATATCAATATTTATCGAAAAGATTGAAAATACCCTTTCGACTTTCATTCACAGAGTTTTTCTCCCATTTCAACGTCGGACTCCCTTTGCAATAACGTTTCGAGTATCATATGCGGCAATTGTCAGATTAATTATTGGCATGTTATCATTCTTTGTTTTCACTCGAATCTTAATGACATGCAGGCTAAGAGGTAAAGGTTTTTGGGTCTTCTGTGATAATTCTTGCTCTCAAGAACAAAGCACATTTAAAAAATAACTCTGGTGGTTATACTGTCAATAGTTTTTCAAATTATTTCTTTGCGTACTGCAACCACTTTGAGCACCTATCTATCTATCTATCTATCTATCTATCTATCTGTCTGTCTACCTGTCTATCTATTTATCTATCTGTCCATCTGTATGTCTGTCCGTCCATGCGCCTGTCCGTCTGTCTGTCCATCCGTCCATCCATCTGTCTGTCCGTCCGTCTGTCCATCTGTCCGTCCATCTGTCCAGCCATCTGTCTGTCCGTCTGTCTGTTCGTCCGTCTGTCCGTCCGTCCGTCTGGCCATACGTTTGCCCGTCCGTCTGTACATCCATCTGTCCGTCCGTCTGTCTGTCCGTCCGTCTGTCCATCCGTCGGTCTGTCTGTCCGTCTGTTTGTCGGTCCATCTGTCCGCCTGTCCGTCTGTCTATCCGTCCGTCTGTCTGTCTGTCTGTCTGTCTGTCTGTCTGTCTGTCTGTCTGTCTGTCTGTCTGTCTGTCTGTCTGTCTGTCTGTCTGTGTATCTATCTATCAAATCGCCTACGTCTGGGTGCCCTCACGATCACCCCCTTAACTTGTAAACCAAAATTAGTGTGCGCGGGTAAGATGGTTTTATTTATTTATTTATTATTTATTTATTTATTTATTATACCCTCAGGGCCAGAGGCATTACAGAGGGGAGTGGTACAGAACAAAGGCATAACATGAGGTAGCATGGTTTCAAAAAACGTTGTGTACATAGAAAGGAAAAGGAAAGACAAAACAAATTAGTATTTTCGCAACAATGTGGTCACAAAAACACAGATTAAACATCAGATACTTCTACATATACAATATTGGCTAAGGCAGCACGGAACAGTTGGTTATCGGTGATACCCGCAATTTCAGCGAGAAGGTGGTTCCATTCTCGGGACGAACGGGGCAAGAATGACTGAGTGGCAGATTTTGTGTGATAATAGTTAATGCCAATCTTGTGACGGTGGTCAATGCGATGGGAAATGTATAGTGGTTGGGGTAAGAGTTCGTTGCGCAGGAAGGAATGGTAATATATTTTATGTAGCATGGTTAACCGAAAAAGTTTCCTGCGTGATGATAAAGAGGGAAGGGAAAGGCTGCTTTTCATTGAAAATAGGCTGGCAGTACGGTTATAGTTTGACAGGATAAAGCGAGCGGAATATGACTCGCTGGTCCTGACACGAATAATTTCATAATCCCGTCACGTACGCCATCAAAGCCTTCTCGCCACATCTGCTTTTTAACGCGTGAGCGTTAAGCTGGCATTGACAATGTTGACCCTACGAATACAAATCATAAAATTTTGTGATTTAGCAGAGGAATCGAAGCCAAGCAGTCTGAGTGGAAACCAAGTATTGTAATACAGAGCCACGCCAGGCCTTCGAAATACTTTGCAAAAAAAGCCAAATGTTCGTGAAATGCCAATGCTGGTTCCAGTGTTGACTATCCGATTTCTCGCATATATTTAGCGCCACTTCATATTGTTTCACTTAAAAAAAATTACAACAGTCACCTTGCATAGCATTGATTTCCAAGTTACGTGGGATCTTCCTCTCTCTTTTTTTGTAGGCAGTAGTGGATGGCGAAATGTATGCCACATAATGATCTTCATTTGGTATTGCAAAGCGCCAGTACTGTGAAAGCAATCTAGTAGTTCTTATACAATAAAGCGTTATGTAAAAAAACACTCGTAAATGCAGTAAAAATAATAGTTGGCCTCGCGCGGCTCGATTTTCTGAAAGCTTCGCATCACTTGCGAAGTGCAAGGATTGAACGCAAATGCACCCACTCACACAGAAGCGCACCATGTGGGCGCAGCCGGCAGTGATCAGCTGCGAGGCCATCTATTGCCCGCGCTTGGCACACAAGGCAGTATATTTCTAGACACTGAACTAAGTATGAGACCCTAGTTAATGAATAAGGGAAAATAGTGTATACCTAAGAGCTCGTTTTTCCGTGTTTTTGACACAATAATAATGATATCTAACAGACAAACACGCCAAGAAATGTATAAGGAAAGTTATAAGAACCAATGTAATATAAATAGCAAGAAAGAAAGGTAGGTGAAGAAGTAACTTGCCATGAGCAGGAATCGAACATAGGACCTTCTAATAACGCGTTCTATGCTCCACCACTGAGCTATCACGGCGGCTATCCCCCCAGCCACGTTATTGGGTTTTTAATTTAAACGAGAGAGTGCCAGTCAGTGCCATCTGTAGCCATGGCGGCGAATTTGGAACTATCTTTTATGAGCCTGTGAGGGGTCACGTAGCACCTGAACTTATTACGAGCTGGCAGCTGACCAATAGGGCCTTCGTATACAACGTAACGGCACCAAGTCTGCCAGTACGAGACCCTCGTTAATGAATAATGGAAAGAAGCATATACCTAAGGGCTCATTGTTCTGTGTTTTTGACTCAATAATAACGAGATCGAACAGACAACAATGCCAAGAAATGTATAGGGGAAGTTATTAGAACCAATGTATTGTAAATAGCAAGAAATAAAAGTGGGTGAAAAAATAACTTGCCGTGAGGAGGAATCGAACCTACGACCTTCGAATAACGCATTCGATGCTCTAATCACTGAGCTATCCCAGTGGCTATCCCCAGCCACTTCATTGGGTTTATATGTGAATTTAAACGTGGAAGTGTCAGTCAGCGCCATCTGTAGCCATGGCGGCGAGTGTGGAACATTCTTTTATGAGCCTGTGTGGCGTCACGTAGCACGGGAACTTATTACGAGCTGGCATCTGACCAATAGGGCCCTCGTATACAACGCAACGGCACCAAATCTTCCAGTACGATACCCTCGGTAATGAATAAGGGATAGAAGTGTATACCTGAGGGCTTGTTTTTCCGTGTTTTTGACACAATATAATAAGATTTAACAGGTGATAATCCCATATATATATATATATATATATATATATATATATATATATATATATATATATATATATATATATATATATATATATATATATATATATATATATGAAGACCGTACGCGTTGACGCCTCTGCCTCGGACGCCGGGAAGTTTGATGTTCTTGTGCAGCCCATACCTCTCAATTTCGCCAAGAAAAATGTGCTCGTTCCACATTGTGTTCTGTCGATCAGTGATAGGCGATCGGCTTTATGGGTGTCGGAATATTCAAATGAACCTGTCATGCTACCCAGTGGAATGCGACTCGCCCTCTTTCAAAAAAATGCGACCAGTTTTATTGCATCTTATGCGACGAGAGCGTAGATCCTATTCGTGTGACGTACCATACAGAAGCCAACTTTCTGAGTATGGTGAACAAGTCGCTATCATCAGAAAAACGTCAAACTTTGGTAGAAGTCCTTGCGTAGCCCGCTACTATATTTGACTTTGTGCAGAATGAAGAGCAAATAAGTGTACCCGAGTCACGTACTCGCCATGGTATTGACACAGGATCCGCTCACCCTATCCGCCAGAAACCATACCGTGTCTCATCTGTGGAACGCAAGGTCGTTGTTTAACAGGTAGTAGAGATGTTAAAGAAGAGGGTCATCCAAGGGTCGTGTAGCCCTTGGGCTGCCCCTGTGATTCTTGTCCGAAAGAAGGATGGTACATGGCGATTCTGCGTGGATTACAGACGGCTCAACTCTGTTACTAAAAAGGTTGTCTACCCGCTTCCCAGGATTGATGATGTCATCGATTGTTTATATACGGCATCGTACTTCTCCTCCGTGGGTCTGAGATCTGGTTATTGGCAAATCCCCATGCGCCCGAATGACAAAGAGAAAACGGCCTTCATGACCCCAGATGGTCTATTTGAATTCAATGTAATGCCGTTTGGCCTGTGCAACGCTTCAGCCATGTTTGAGCGCTTCATGGACTCTGTGTTACGTGGACTAAAGTGGGAAGTTTGTCTTTGCTACCTGGATGACATTATAATTTTTGCCGTACATTCGATGAACACAACCATCGTCTAGACATTGTTCTCACCTGCCTTGAGAGAGCTAAGCTCACCCTGAACTCTAAGAAGTGTCACTTTGGCAGCCGTGAGACTCCCGTTCTCGGTCACCTGGTGGACAAGCATGGCGTTTGACCCGACCCCGAGAAAGTCGCTGCAGTCAGCAGCTTCAAACAACCTCAGTCGTTACGAGAGTTGCGACGCTTTTTGGGCCTATGCTCCTACTTCCGTCGCTTCGTGCCAAGGTTCGCCGACCTCACTTACCCTTTGACGTCCCTACTCAACAAGAACGCACCTTTTCGGTGGTCAGCAGAATGCGAGTCGTCTTTTTCGCAACTCAAGTTTTTTCTTACGTCAGGGCCCGTACTTCGCCACTATGACCCATCTGCTGCCACAAAAGTTCATACCGACGCCAGTGCTATAGGTATCGGCGCCGTCTTGGTCCAACGCCATGGAGCTGCTGAACACGTCGTTGCCTATGCCATTCGCTGCTTAAGTAAACCGGAGCGAAACTATGCTGTCACAGAGCAGGAATGTCTCGCGGTCATATTCGCCGTGCACAAGTTTCGCCCTTATATCTATGGACGTCGGTTCTCGATTGTCACGGACCACCATTTTTTATGTTGGCTCACTGGACTACGGGACCCATCTGGTCGTCTTGGCCATTGGGCGTTGCAATTGCAAGAACACGACTTTGAAGTCTGTTACAAGAGCGGTCGTCGTCATGCCGACGCCGATTGTCTCTAACGACTTCCCCTTCCGACAACCGAGTGTGATGCTGACAACTTTGATAAATATTTGGCTGTAGTGGATACTCCGTTTCCTGACCTAACAACTTTTCGAGCAGAGCAACGCAATAACAACAGTCTCGCGTCTTTATCTCCGGAACCAACGGTCCTCGTGGTCTCGTCGTGAAGGATGGCATTCTTCACAAAAAGAATTATTCTGGCGTAGGCCCTCGCCTAGTTGTAGTTGTGCCTACAAGTCTACGACAACACGTACTTCGAGCAATGCACGACGACCTAACATTTGGTCATATGGGTTTTTCTAGGACATATTATCGCACACAAGAACGCTTCTTCTGGCCGAAGATGCGTAAAAGTGTGAATACATACGTTGCGAGCTGTGAGCAATGTCAACGCCACAAGCGTCCTACCACTCCGCCAGCCGGACTACTTCATCCCATAGCACCCCCGAGTTCACCATATGACGTCGTAGGTGTTGACGTGTTCGGCCCTTTTCCGTGATCAATGAACGGCAACCGATGGATTATTGTGGGCGTTGACCACCTCACACGTTACGCCGAAACTGCAGCGATTCCTGCAGCCACGGCCACTCAAGTTTCACAGTTCATGCTGTCACACGTTATATTACGCTATGGATCCCCCCGTGTCATCATCAGTGATCGCGGGTGGCAATTTGTTGCCGATGTAGTTGAAAACCTCCTTCGTCTTGCTTCGTGCCATTTTTGTCACACCACCCCGTATCAACCGCAGGCTAATGGTTTGACGGAACGAACTGTGCGAAAGCCAGGTCATTTGAAACATCTCACAAAGTAATACTTAATAACGTTGAAATTAAACTTTGTCAAACAGTTAAAACTCTCGGTGTCCATTTTCACGAACACATGGCATGGAATTACCACGCAGTGCACATTAGTCACAAACTTTGTAAAGTTCTAGGTGTGGTGGGTCGATGCCAGAACATACTACCTGTGAAACAAAAACCATTAGTGTAAAATGCTCTTTTTTCTTCACATTTATACTATTGTCATCTGGTCTGGTCTACACGCTCCAAATCATCTCTAAAGAACCTTGTCGTGTTACAAAAAAATGCCTTGCGGTGCATTGAAGGTGTACGCTATAACGCACACACTGCTTCAATATTTGCAAAATATATTATTTTAAGAATTACGTGTTATTGCGAATACCAGCTTCTGTCAGCTTTTAAATCAGAATTACGCAGAGGAAGTATCTGTTTACGCACCTTGGCCACCTTGCAACTAAATCCTGCCAGTCGCGTTACTCGGTGTACGGAGACTTCGCACCTACCTTGTCCTCGCACAAACAATGGATTCGAAACACTACGTTACCGCCTTCCAAGTGTGATGAAAAAATGGAAACTAACAACTGATAATCTGTGTATATTGTCTAAAACTGAAATGTTAAATCGGATGTGCTGATTGTGTTGTAAATGAATGTTGGGTGATTTCTGTATAGGTTATTCAGTTTTTATTCTTTCATGCATTGCTTTGTTATGAATTTTTTGTACGTATTTTAGAGTTGTAATTCTAATATTTGCTGTCTTGGGCCACATGTGTGTTTCTTTTTGTATTGTCGCTTTCCGCTGCCCGTAATTTTTGTAGTTTTTTGTAAATTTGTAGTTAACATTTTCTCTGTGGGTGAAGCGGCCAGTCAAGCTGTTAAAGGCAGCATTTTTTCCTTCGCACCAAACCACGTATACAGTGTATTTTCGTATACTTGTCACGTGGTTGAATAAACTCAAACTCAAACTCAAACTAATAGGACTCTCGTCCACACGATTTCCATGTATGTTGATTCTGGACACAAAACATGGGACGCGATTTTCCCATTTATAACTTTCGCCTGCAACACTGCACAGCACGAAACGAGATACAGTCCATTTTATCTGCTCTACGCACGCCAACCCCGCACAGCCCTTGACACTATCCTTCCTTTTTCCGAGACTGATCAACCTACTCTCGCCGAAACCATTTGCCGCGCAGAAGAGGCCCGGCGCATCGCCTGTCTTCGAACTTTCGTCTCCCAGAAACGCTCCAAGAACCGTTACGACAGAAGTCACCGGCACGTTTTGTTTGAGAAAGGGGATTTGGTGTGGCTTTGGACGCCGATTCGCAAGCGCGGCCTCTGCCAAAAGTTTCTGGCTAACTACACCGGTCCATTTGTTGTCCTGGAACGTCTTAGCGATGTCACGTACGTGATATCTCGGCTGTTGTCTACTGGCCGCCGCTCAAGCAAGACCAACGTCGTTCATGTTGCCCGTTTGAAACACTATCATCATCGCAACGAAGCCTAACTCGCCCGGTGGGCGTCTGCAAAGGGGGAATGGCTACGATACTGAGGGGACGCGTTGAAGAAGAGGAGAACGAGGTTGGCACGAGCGGTGATCGGCCAAATGCTCGGTGCTTCTTCCGGTACTTCCTCCGGTGCTTCCTGAGGCCTCATCGTCCGGTTTCAATTTGGGATCTACCCCCGCTGCTACTTCAAGGGCACCTTCGTGCTTCCTCCTGTGGGGGAGCGGCCGGATCGGGCGGTGCTGTTAAGCCTATTAACCTGATGTCTCTTTCCTCTCCCGGCCAGGCATATTCTGCCTGGTCGGCTTCCCTTTCTAACAGTGATTTGCCAATCGATGTATTTTTGCGCAGTGGTCTGAAGAGCGTTCCTCTGGCCCTGGTTCCAACCAGCAGCGAGTCTATTCGCATGAAAAACCCGACACTAATTCAGGAAGAACTCCGGAAGATTTCCGATTATTACCAAATGATTACTGAGGTGCGTCAATTTGGGCGTGGAGGCATCCTGTGCTGCTCGCCGGACCAGGCCTGCATCACAGATCTTCTAAAATGCACAATGTTTGCTTCAAATCCGGTGAGCTGTTTCGTACCTGTCCATTTGGCTTGTGTGAAGGGACTGGTTCGAGGAGTGGACTTGAGCCTTACACCACCCTAAATATTTGAAATGTTTGCGGCCGCAGGAGCAGTCTCTGTATTTCGATGCTCGCGAAACATTGAGAACAAAAAGGTCCCCCCAGAATCAGTGGTTGTGACTTTTGCCGGCACGGCTCGACCGACCGAAATTAAGGCATGGCCACTAATTTATCGTGTAGATGCACTATCCCCTCGTCCACTGCAGTGCAAAAAATGCTGGAGCTGTGGGCATACCATCAAGGAATGTAGATCGGATGTGAGGTGTCGCACATTTACTGACCAACATAAACCCGACAAATGTTCAATCCAAGAGGTGAGATGCTGTCTATGCAGAGGAAATCACGCGGCTGACGACGAAAGTTGCCCCAGGAGGACATGTGAGTTGCTACTTCTAGAAATCATCGAACAACAACGATGCTCCCGGCGTGAGGCCCGATCTATTCTTTCTGAGCGCTCACGTGGTTATTCCTCCGTTGCCAACCGGGCAAACCAGATGCTTGAGTCGCCGTTGCCTGATTTATAACATCAACGGTGGAAAAGGCCATGACGAAACCTATGGAATCTCTATTCGTGAGCCTGATGGAGTCATGGGCACAAATAGTGATCACTCAGTTGAATCAAATATTGCAGGGAGGTAAGCAACCTACCGTGCCCCCTTCTCTACCTTCAGCAGTTAAGGTTACTGATATTACATCGGAACCAGGCCTTTCGAAGTCAAAGCCAGACACGCCGAACACTGGCTTAGAATAATTATGCCTCTTGTACAGGACCTAGATTGGAGCTCGGACTCCAATTCTCATGTCTCAAAACCAGAACAAATGGACTCTGAATCAAGAAATATGAAACGACATGCTTCTCCTGAGGCACAACGGTTCTCAATTAGTCCTAAATCAAGAAATAAAAGATATAAGAAGGAAAAACCATCAAAAATTATTTTTTAAAGGGTAGCATCTTAGAGGAAGCAGTGAGTGCTGCTGGTATCTCTTCAAAATAGGGAATTTAAAAGTACTACAGTGGAATTGCCGCTCAATTTTTTCAGCAGCTACAGACTTACTTCAACTTTAAGATAATTATTCTCCTGATATTGTTACTTTACAAGAAACTTGGCTTGCAGAAAATAAGTATTTGAGTATTAAAAATTACCGAACAATTCGTCTAGACCGTCCAACTCAGGGTGTAGGTTTGGCAATATTTATCTCATCGAAAATCGCCCATAGAACTAAAATTATTTATCAGTCATTAGCTTCAGAAAGCGAGATTTTAGCAATAAGCATTACTATTCCTTGGTCACTCTCTTTCTCATTTATTAATGCTTATTTTCCTGTGGGTGATATAAATTCTTTCGCCCTAGATACTGCAGTTCGCTATTGCCAAAAAGATAATGTATTAGTAGGTGACTTCAATTCTCATCATATTTCTAGGGGTTTTAAAACTGATCTGAATGGCAAACGTTTATGGGATTGGGTGAACATTAATAACTTTATATGCATAAACACAAAAACTCCTACATTTATGTGTAATCAGTCCTCCTCGGCACTCGATCTAACTTGTTCTAATTCTAACCTCTTCATCTTATCATGGTATGCGATTAACTCGGGAACAAGAAGTGACCATATGCCAATATTGTTCGAGGTGGTATGTCCAACAACCTCCAAGAATAGATCTTCCGTAACACATGTAAACATTAATACTTTCAAGAAATCCTTACGAGGCGCTTTATCTAACCAAACAAATGATGCAGAACTAGACGCCATTAGAATTAGCGACAATTTAAAAGAGTCGTTAAATAAATTAAAATTCACCATTGAAAGCTCTAAACCGTCTACGAACCCTTGGTGGAATGCGGGCTGTTCGCGGGCTTATAGACTAAGAAAGGCTGCATGGAAAATATTATTTTTCAACCAGTGTCCCAGGAACTGGAGTGATTATAAGTATGCGGCCGCTATTTTTAAGAGAACCATCGCTAATGCAAAGGACAAATTTAACAACGACCGATGTGAGTTACTGTCAAAGCCGGTCAATAGAAAAGCACTTTTTCGCTTTCTGAGAACTAATAAAGTTCTTCCAATACAAAGAAATATAGAATCATTAGTATCATCACCAGTTGAACTGAAGGCCCTTCTAGAAGATATAGCTCAGGGTCTAGAAAGTCGCTTTACGACACTTCTCTCATACCAAGCCCTGTCCCCCCAAAGGGCTGAGGATTTTGAAGAGGTTACGCCTGTGAAATTAGCAAACGTAGTCAGAACACTACCCAATTTGGCTCCTGGTCCTTATGGCAAGACGACATCAGTGATAAAATCAGTACACAAAATATACCCACTTGGCCTACTCGAAATTATTAATCACTCACTTAGAAGCTTTTGGATTCCACCTGATTGGAGAATGACAAAAGTAATTCCATTATTAAAAAAGCAAGGCGCTGGGTTTACCTTAGATAATATCAGGCCCATTTAACTTACATCTAACCTAGTAAAACTTCTTGAAAGAATTTTATATAGACGTATAGATCGATGGATGTCAGAAAAACTGACACTGAGCCCACGTCAGATTAGATTCAGGCGTGGTTGCTCCATTTGGTGTGCGCACGTGGATCTCGAAAGCAGAATTCAACTTGCTCGTTATCAGAAACAATATTCCGCTTTGGTAACCTTGGATATCACAAAAGCCTATGATAGTGTGGAGCATGTTAAACTGCTAGATTCACTTCAGAACTTAGGACTGCCTCAATACTTTGTGGCCTGGATTCATGCTTTCCTAGGTGATAGAAAATTTTACTTCTCGCAATCTGGTGTCAACTCTTCAATATACAGGCAAACAAGAGGTATACCGCAAAGGTCAGTACTATCGCCCTTATTACTTAACGTAATACTATGTACCATTCCCATACAGCAAGATGTACAGGTCTATGTGTATGCCGATGATATTACAATTTTCGCTGCGTCGGCGGACATTCACACACTGTACCTGACTCTGCAGACAAACATGAATCGTTTGGAAACGTGGCTGGAGAATATCAACATATGCCTCAATACAAACAAAAGTACAATCACCGTTTTCGCACAAAATGTCCCAGTGCGAATTTCACTATTGTACCGACAGAACGCCATACCTGAGGTCGAGTCAGTTAGGTACTTAGGGGTAACCTACACCGAAACAATTAACTGGAGTCCCCACATAAAAAACATGGCTGCTAAAGGAGCACGTGCCATAGGGATGCTGCGCAGGCTCAGTAATTATCGTGCCGGTTTGCGTAGAGACGTGCTCGTTATGGTATATTGCATGTACATTCGACCGATATCAGAGTTCGGCTGTGTTTTGTTTTCTGGCGCTCCGGCCTACAAAGTTCGACCACTGATTCTGCTAGAACGCAAATTTTACGCTTATGTCTAGGGCTACCCAATTATGTTGCCAACAATATCCGATACGAAGAATCCCGCCTGCCTTCTCTTATAAAAAGATTTCATATTCTAACAGTACGTACATTTCTTAAAATCTATGCATCACCTCAGCGGAGGACACAGTATGTGTTCATTAACCAGCAGACCTCATTCTTCAACCACCAATGGCTTACATTAAGGTGTGCTCAAGTAATATTTACTCGGAAACTTTTGGAGCCCTTAAGTGTTAACCTTTGGGAAACACTTGTGCTCAACACTGTAGATGCAATTAGGATAGAATTTGACAATATATATCCCAAGAATGCAATAAATTTACCATATCAGTATATAAAGGGCATTTTGGAAGATCATTTGGCCAATCTAGAAACATCCATTGTGATAGCGACTGACGCTTCGGTTTATGAAGAGAAGGCTGGCGTAGGAATCGTATCATCCTCTCTAGATTGGGGTTTCTCAATTCGATTACCTGACTTTACACCTATTTACCAAGCTGAACTACTGGCAATAGTCCTTGCATTGCGTAAAGTGCCGCAAGATCTATCAGCGGTGACTGTTCTAACAGACTGTCTCTCGGTCTGTACTGCCTTAAGCTCACCAAATTTTTCGCGTACCTTAGAAACTTTCTACTCGCTCATTCCTACACGTGTGCGACTCGTCCGACTAGTTTGGGTACCCGGCCATAGAGGTATAGCTCTGAATGAGCATGCAGATGCACTAGCTGTATCTTCCCTCGATTGTGCTGTTTTACCTATTTTGCCTACTTCGGAATGTATCACAGCAGCACGCTTTGAAAAACGCACAACGGCCAATAACTTTGAAAAATTCCCTTTGTTTGTATCAGACTTCCCACAGCTAAAGTTCTCTTGGAAGAACAAGTGGTGTTCATCAAGAAAGGAAGAAATAGTGATTACCAGGCTGCGTTGTCGATTCCCCTCATTGAACCTTTACCTTCACAGGTCGGCTCTGGCACAGTCGCCTTTGTGCCTTTATTGTAATGAGAGGGAATCTTTGAAGCACTTCTTTTTGTCATGCCAAAAATTCAAAACTCAAAAGGAAAATCTTCTAGAAGAACCCCTACGAAAGTTAGGCTTAAACTTGACACTTCCTGTGATTCTTTAATTTGGCGCAGTCGCGTTTAGATTCAGCCACAGGAGCGTTTTTACCGCTGTTACAAATTTCTTACGAGATTCTAAAAGAATGCAATGCTAAAATTAAGTAACTTAAGTTGTTTTATGTATATTTGTGGTATGTTTATATGTTTTCTTTTCAAAGTTTTTTTAGAAATTTAACACCTTTTTATTATTAGCTCTATTACCTAAATATTCTAACCCTCTCTTTCAAGAAGTTTATTAATTTAAAAAGCGAGGCACCGTCCCATTCATGGCCTATCCCCCTAGGGGGGTTTCGCCAAGGTGTTGAGGAACCAACCAACCAACCCTGGACTCTCGCATTTATCAGTTCCTGTAAATAAAGGCATCTCACCGTAACAAGATATCTATATAACGTAAGAAGGTAGCGATGGTTAGGAGTTAGAAGTAGAAGCTAAGAATGAAGAAGTGCTTTGGAATAAACATGATGCATGAGCCAGGCCACGCCCCCCATTCATCATAGCGTCACGCGAGTCGGCAGGATGAAGACCTCCCAGCCACTTCATCAGTGTCTCATCATCGACGCAGTTCTCCACAAGACGCCCTGACCATCAGTGTTGAAGATTGGGCGAGTTAGTTCGTCGTACTTGAACTGGTATAGCGCATTACGGGGAAGAAGAAACGGCCGAGCAGACCGACGCAAGAGAACAGAGCGCTAACTTCCAACTGAGCTTTATTGTCAAACTGCATTAAATATGTAGACCGGCGCAAGCATACAAAACAACCCTAACGCAACGAAAAGATAACACACAACATCACACCATCACATATCACAGATTCATAGGCGGTTACCCTGAGGAAGGCCACTTCATGTTCAGATAAACCCAAAGAAGGGGCGCTAATACACGTGCTGCCAGCTTTTGCTATACAATACGCTTCTATAATTTCTCGAGTTAATTGTGATGGGTGCTTTTTTATCACTTCACATTGGTCAAACATGGGGGTACATCCACAATCGCGGCAGTGAATTTCAATGTGGCCCTGAATTGCTTTGTGAGCATTATAATGGTGCTCTTTTAGCCTTTCATTAAGGCATCGCCCCGTTTGGCCGAAATACCACATACCACATGAGAATGGAATCGCGTAAACAACCCCCACTACACACGGCACAAACCGAGTTTTGTGCTTAGTTGCACAACCAGTGCTACGTGATTTGAGAGGGTTGACAGCTTTGCAAAGCCGCTGTACCTTATCCGGCGCTGAAAACACCACTTTGACGCTGCATTTCTCCCCTATCTTTTTTAGCCGGTGGGAAATGTCATGCACGTAGTGTAAAACTACGGGTCTTTTTCGGTCGTTAGATTCCGGCAGGGCCTCGGAGTTGCATCCTTTCTTTATCTGTTTTAATAGCTTTTCAGCTATAGATGCAAGTAGGATAGCTGGGTACCCGCACTCAAAAGCCTTTCAGCTTGAGCAGCAAAACTGCGATGCATGACATGATGACACGATTTCCTAAGAGGATTGATGAGAGAAAGATTTGTGATGCTGCGCTTAACTAACTTGGAATGGGAAGAGTCATAGGGTAAAATGGGTTTGCCATTTCTAGGTTCAAATAGCCAGCACAGATGGTCAGGTGAAAGAATTAAACTCAAATCTAAAAAGCGTAAGCTATTGTCAACTGGCAACTGATGAGTAAAACAAAGCTGTTTAAAACATTTTTTAAAAGTCAGTAAGAGTGCTGGGTACCCAGCTATCCTACTGGCATCTATAGCTGAAAAGCTATTAAAACAGATAAAGAAAGGATGCAACTCTGAGGCCCAGCCGGAATCTAACGACCGAAAAAGACCCGTAGTTTTACCCTACGTGCATGACATTTCCCACCGGCTAAAAAAGTTAGGGGAGAAATGCAGCGTCAAAGTGGTGTTTTCAGTGCCGGATAAGTTACAGCGGCTTTGCAAAGCTGTCAACCCTCTCAAATCACGTACCACTGGTTGCGCAACTAAGCACAAAACTCGGTTTGTGCCGTGCGTAGTGGGGGTTGTTTACGCGATTCCATTCTCATGTGGTATGTGGTATTTCGGCCAAACGGGGCGATGCCTTAATGAAAGGCTAAAAGAGCACCATTATAATGCTCACAAAGCAATCCAGGGCCACATTGGAATTCACTGCCGCGATTGTGGATGTACCCCCATGTTTGACCAATGTGAAGTGATAAAAAAGCACCCGTCACAATTAACTCGAGAAATCATAGAAGCGCATTGTATAGCAAGAGCTGGCAGCACGTGTATTAGCGCCCCTTCTTTGGGTTTATCTGAACATGAAGTGGCCTTCCTTAACCAGGGTAACCGCCTATGAATCTTTGATATGTGATGGTGTGACGGTGTGATGTTGTGTGTTATCTTGTCGTTGCGTTAGGGTGGTTTTGTATGCTTGCGCCGGTCTACATATTTGATGCAGTTTGACAATAGAGCTCAGTTGGAAGTTAGCGCTCCCTCCTCTTGTGTCGGTCTGCTCGGCCGCTTCTTCTTCCCCGTAATGCGCTATACCAGTTCAAGCCCTGACCATACATCGACTACGGAATCATATCCTGGCCGCACACAGCGACCAGCACCATGCCAGAATTATCGACTGCCCTTCCCATCCCCAAGTACACCGGAGCAGCGGACGATGGACCTGTACAGGACTGGTTCGACCTGTTTGAGCTCCACGCAACCGCTGCATCATGGTCAGAACGGGAGATGATCATCAACTTTACCGACTACGTCTCCAGTGAGGCCTTCAAATTCTACCTCACCCACATATTTCAAAACGATGAGTGATGGAAAAGGATAAAACAAGAAATGATCATTTGGTTTAAAGAAGACAATGACGACTATGACGAAGATTCGCCTATAACCGACCATCCACAGACAACCGCGCTCGGTCGCCGCAGTCAAAAGCACTGCTCACGCATTGGGACACCATAAAAATTGGCCTTTGAAACAAGAGCAATTAAAGCACCCTCTCAATGAAAGGCAGCCAGATCTGTTTGCAGGGAGTATGTACCCTCCACCGCACCGTGTTTTGCAAGTGCCCGATCAAAAACCAACCTTTACGTCATCACTGCACCGTAGCACTCACATTAGGGAGCCACCCTTTGCACAGTACATTCCGTCTCGCGCACTTCGACCACCTCCTACTTTTCCGTCGCTTGGCCCTTCGGTCGCTCACAACACCCACCTCGCGTCTCACACGTTCACTATGGTCGGAATAGAGCGGAAAAGCTCGGAGCATACACAGCCAAGCCCAGGGTCTACCGTTCATATTCATGCATCAGAACAGTCAACCTCCAAAGTTGCGCAGACAGAGAAACAATCCCAAGCAAAATCCGACCAAATCAAGCGTTTGTCAGTGTCGCCGTCGAATTGCCAGCCACCTAAGAGTCCAACGAACACAGTAGGCTCGGAAGAGTCAACTCTCAAGCACTGCCCTGTACCAGAAGCGTCTATTAGGAACGGCGTTGCAAGAGTCTCCAAAGACCTCCCTGTGGATTCTAATGCACGCCTTCATTTTCTTTCGAGAATCACGACAACTCAACGTATACCAACTATCTACTAGTCACATCAACTATGAAGAAAGAGCAGGCTCGTGTTACTAAAGAAGTACCACCTCGTAAGATTCCGCAACATCAGCAGTGCCATCAAGAACTAAAAAAACTCCGGAAACTACGGCAGTTACATGAAGCACAACGACGATCTAAAATGAGATCACAACCAGATTTGTGGCTTAAGGATGGTCGTCAGAAACGACACCAACTAAAGGAAAGATCAAGTCAACATCTGAGCCATATTCGTAGAAGGAACCGTCAAAGAAGTCTTCTGTACAAGATATCAATTCTTCATGTACAATCCTACCGATGGAAATACCACCACAGAAAACCACGAAAGAGACTGAACGTTACCATTTTCAAATTGCAGGTACACAGACATCGTAGCATGAACTTCGGTTCTCATGAACGCAAGCTTAAAGCAATGCTTCTGTCTCAGCCACGACAAAGAATACGACACCCACGACAAAAAACTCGGCGCCTACGACGTCCGAGCTTCAAATTCTACGAGGACGCCCAGCCTCGTAGGTTCTTCGCAGCTGCTGAAGCCGTGTCATAGTGCAGTTGTACAGGACGCGGTTATCTTCTCCAGAACGCCACAGCCAGCCTCGTCCACGCAAGTTCTCTTAGATATGGCCAGACTGCTTCTTTCTGCTGTAGAATTTTGGTGCGAGTTAAGGAACTCCCCTCTGAAATTCAACTATGGTGCGTTTTGACATTTTTTTGCTCACTTTAACACCCGTTTTTGTTGTTTTGTCAAGTGTCTGACGCGACTTCTTCCGGAGAGAGGGGGAATCCTGTAACGTAAGAAGGTAGCGATGGCTAGGAGTTAGAAGTAGAAGCCGAGAAGGAAGAAGTGCTTTGGAAAAAACATGACGTATGAGCCAGGCCACGTCGCTCATTTATCATAGGCGTCAAATATATATATATATATATATATATATATATATATATATATATATATATATATATATATATATATATATATATATATATATATATATATATATATATATATTTATATATATAGGGTCGCCACGTCGGTCGAGAAACTTGCACATTATTTATGCTGACTTCATCTATGCTACCTCCTCCGGCCTATTCAGGTTGCCACCCTTGTGGCGAACCACGTTGCAAGGTGTGCGTACACATGATCACCTCCCTTCCAGCCCAGAGTTCGGCATCGAATTTCAGAAGTGAAGTTAAAGGTGATTACGATTGCGATAAAAGTAATTTTGTGTACCTACTTGTGTTCACAGCCTGTAAGCTTCAGTACCTACGCCAGACGGCGACATTCTTCAGATTGTGGTTTAATGATCACAAGGCGCATGCCACAACTTTTCCTAACCGACGCTCATTTAGGAACCTGAACGCGACAGGACATTCTCTTGATGACCTAACAGCAACCTTATTAGAATCTGGTTTTAATTTCAGTCTCACCACGAACGGGAAGCATGCGAATCAGTCTTTAGCCACAAATTTCAAGCATTGTCATTCAGAATTACCGAAAGCGCAAGAATGTTGATGTTGCTGACCACAAGTTAAGCAACGGGATCGCTATAGTCGCCAAACATGGTGGCAATGGCGGGCGCCGTGTCCGGGCGTGATGCGGGCGTAACAAATCGGTTGGTTATCAGGCGTCCTCCAAGGATAGGCGACTGTTGTAGCTGCCTAAGGTGCACTATAAGCAGGTGGTTGCACATCCTCAGAGTGCGTGGCGTAAGGTGATTGTGGTAGCCTACACACATCGTCCGTAATGTGAGGGCCACGGCCACAGGTTACATGGTTCGCGGATAGACGACAGGAGCGGCCACGGGCTGCGCTGCATATGTTGGGGGCTCGCCCACAGGCTGCATGGCAAGAGGGTATGACCACCCACTTGCTGCACCACTTTGTCACAATAGAGACCACTCTTGTTCAAAATAAATCCCAGTCACACGAAGGCCACCGCCCACCATGAAACCAGCCAATGACACTTCGTCCCGAAGAGTCACTTTCCTCGCTGACGCAAAGTTTTTGTTGTCATTGGCGCTGAAGCCGGACAGGTCGACCACCGAGGCAAGTTGGTGGACGAGTTGGTTTGCCGTATCTCCCCAGAACCAGAAAGACAGAACAAAGTTTACCATGACTTACACGCTCTTGTCATTACCTACGAGACCGGTCGGCCGTGTAGCCTGCCCAAACAAGCTGTTCATTATGGAGGAGACACCAGCATAGGCGTTGCCTCGCCGACTATCGAAGCTCGCCACATTATTTTCCTTCTGTGGCGCTTACTGCTAGTGAGCTGACTTTAGATGCCAAGCAGCTTATGGTGGAGTTCAATGCGATGTATGGCATGACCACCCTTACTCCGCATGCGTAAGAGCTGGCCCAAGCACTGCCGCAATGCACTCACACGCGCTAGCGTGCTCCGATTTGTGTGAGGGATTGCGCAAGACGCTCGGTGTCTCCCCTTACACTCTCCGCATGTGCACAGCTGGCCCAAGCAGTGCTAGAACGCGCACGCGCGCGCTAGCCCGTTTCAGCATGTGTTCGAAGCAGGGTTTTTCCCACTTACACTCTGTACACTCTGTCAAGAATGATGTGATGGCGTCAGATAACGAGATTCTGCAGACGCTTGTTGAACCAAAGCATGATATCTTAGTAAGAACGCGTTGGTTTGTTCGGTCCTGTGTAAGTGGCTGCTTAAGAAGCGGTGCCATGTCTTTCAGCAACCATATGATGGCGTCGGGGACTAGAATTCTGCGGACCCGTGGCGAACCAACATTGTCCCGCGTGGCGTGGTGATGAATCCACGTGGCGTGCTCCAACAGGAGGTCAGGACTACAGTGAATTCATGGTGTGCTACACTTTCAAGGATGCGTTAACATCGCACGAAGTGCCCATGATGAACGGAACTTTAAGCCGACCCATGCACTGCTTCGAAGGCTACCCATGCTTACCTTTAGTGGGAGTGTGGTGTAATTTTTCGGGTGTAGGACGAACTTACTCGAGTCGTGCGAACGCAACCTCGTTGCGCTTCTTATAGACCACGCATCGCCAACGGCTGTGAGCCATGACTCATATAAGAGGAAGGCGCAAATGATATTGGCTGTGCACCTATATTTACGTGCACGTAAAAGAACCCCAGTGGGTCAAAATTTTAGTAGCCATTAACAACTTCTGATATACGTATTATGGCCTTTTTGACCTTACACATTAACCAATAGCACGTTTATCGCACTTCGTCGTTCTCAGTTGTACATAGCCATCATCATGTATTTTATTATTTCTTGTTTGTGCTATGAGAATAGGCAGACACTGTGTGATAAACGATGCTGCTGAATTTTTTCGGTCAAATCTGTTTACGTCCTTCAATATATTTAAGTCAGAGCATATCTTCCAATCAACGATCGTTTGCTCAGGCGTCAATTTGCCTTTCTTTTTTTGCAGCAGTTTTGACAAGCTCTTCGACAACGCCGAGTACCGCGCCATCAACCACGACGTCGGTTACGCTTGCGACTGCAACCGCAAAAACAAGCACGACTATAAGCCCGACGCTTGCGACTGCAACCGCAAAAACAAGCACGACTATAAGCCCGACTTCAAGTACAGCTGCAAGCATGACTACAACTACCAAAGTCCCTCGTAAGCTCAGTCTAAGTGATTCTCAAACTGCAATCATGCCTTTTCATAGCATTTTATTTACTCACCCTTATACTGTGGTCGTTTGCACACGAAGCGTCAAGCAGCACTGCAATCGCGGTGCACATAGACACACAGGCGGGCATATCACGCGGTATTTTGTTTTTCGCTACTTCGCAGAAATATATAGTTTGTATAGTTCAATCAGCTAGTTAATAGATGAAAATGAGAATTGACCTTATAACGTGTTTGGTAAGCCGGTCTGCTGTTTTTGATAAAATTTCGCCCAGACTAGTTATTTCAAAAGTTGGTCAGTTCTTTAATTAAACGGTCAAGCAACACGAATGCAGAGTGAATACACGCAATAGCCAGCAACATCAATTTGGTCGCGTTGTCAGCGTGCGTCAGCCTATTTTTAAATTCCGGCTAGAGTCACCTGGATTGTTCTTTTTACCACTCTTGGTGCACAAAACTCTAAATTTAGGTATATTGTTACATTTTGTTTACGCTGCGTGTGCTCACCAACACTGTCGGCCGCTGTGTCCTCGGGAAACCTGCCTTTTTAAAAGTTAAAATCTTCAAGCCATTCTAAAAAAACTAATTAGACTTGTTTCCACATTAACACATATGTTCTGGCACTGTTGAGTGTAGCTGAAAGTTACACCATAAAATTAGAGCCGATTAGTCACGCAGTTCATTTTGGCATTTTGTGTCCATTAACGAAGCGTTGACTCCAGAGTGCAAGTTTACCGTTATCTTTGTTTCTGTTCATGTTGCACGTCTTCTGCTTATCAATTTAGCCCCCAAAATTATACTTAGGGCTTAGCAACTGCACCTTTCCACCCCAATTGCAAACTGGTGCTTCTGTCAAACGCAGGATCTGCGAGAAATCATTATAATGGGAGTTGTTTGTGTTGTGGTTCATAACTTTGAAAACATGGCGCGTCATTTCCAGGTGAAAACGCAATGTTACATACGGGGCCATGTAAACAACACGAATGCAGAGTGAATACACGCAATAACCAGCAACATCAATTTGGTCGCGTTGTCAGCGTACGTCAGCCTATTTTTAAACTCTGACTAAAGTTACCTTGATTGGTCTGTTTATCACTCTTGGCGCACAAAACTATAAAACTATGTATATTGTTATATATTTCGACAGGCAACAAGAAAAAGAAGACAGGTGCTTTTTCAGTTGGTAGTTGATGTATGCATAAAATAGGCAGAGCTGCCGGTGAAGCGTATTGCTTTCAGATGATACTGGGCACAATATTAAAATAGGTTTTTTGCATGTTCCTCGAGAATGCGGCCCCCCACGCACTTACAGCCTCAAAAGAGCACTGGCAACTCTCTTTGCGTGTGTAAAGACTTGTCCCATATTTCGCTCTCAAATCGGGAGTGCTGGGAGCTTTTTGCAGCACAGAGTGGGCACTTTCTCACTACAGAGTGCCCGTACTCTGACTGAACGAGAATAACAAGCTCCCTCACCAGAGTAGAGTCATGCTTCTAAAATACTGCTCATATGCTCTCTGCGCGAGTTGCGCTACTCTCCGACGGAGATTTACATTCTAGTCGGGCCAGAGTGCAACTTCCTCCAAGAGTAGAATCACTCCTGCCGCTAGAGCAACATTTAAAAACTTGGGGTTTTTTCTTACAATGCAACACTGAACGTGCATGAACAATTGCTTGAAGCTTAGGCCAAATATACATACATCGTAAGTACATCGGCGCACACATTATAATCGTACAAAACACAGAAACACTGAGCATATACCTCTCGCGATGCAGGTAGCCATTTATCAGTGATGTCAACCTAAGACAACGTTTCATTCCTAGAATGGCCCCACTAAATTTCCTAGATTGCAACGAAAAATCCTAGATTATTGTTTTGATGTCATCATTCAGGCTACTTGATTGGCGCTCTTTGGCCAACTTCATCTGAATCTCGTTAACAGCAAAAGAAACCATATTAGCAACACTCTGAGGTCTTTTGCTACATGATCTGTTGTGTAACAGTTTGCATTGTCGTTACAGAGGCCTACATGTTAGGGTACCATCTCACTGAGATGCTGTGTAGAACGTGCGAAGCAAGAAACGCTGACATCAAGTTAGTGAAGGTGCCCCCTCGCATTCATTTGTTTTCCCTTGCAACACGGATGGCAAACAGAAAGAAGCAGGGCGGGCACCAAAAATAGTGGGGACCGAATGACTCCGTGCCCTCCCCTGCCCTGACACTCTTTAATGAGATAAAAAGTCAAGGTTGCCACCATCGTAGGGTACTCAGCGCAGAGAAGCTGTCTGTGACGTCAAATGAAGACTATGTGAAAAGTGCTCGCAGATGGCACCAGTTGCCCCAGAGACAGTTTTGTCTGTCAATTTCACTTTGCACTTGCATTGAAGACATCGATGTGATCATCAAGGTACTGCAAGTCTGTAGCATATTTCTCGTACCTGCAGCTTCTGAGGCAGTAGTTTACTCATAATTTTACATATGTGTAATTACTGTTGCAGTATTTTCAGTGGATCTCCGTAGTCCCTCATTTGCAGGCTGATTAATACGCCTTTCGTCTGCACTTTCAATCATTTCGCCCGTTTTGCAAAATATTCTCGGTACTTTTGTGCTTTAACGTAAAAGGCACGACGGGAAGACCGAAAACACCCGAACAACTCTTTTTGTCTCTTTCCATCAAGCCATATCTGCAATATTGAATCCGCACCACCTTACGCACACATCAGTTCTACTTTCGCTGTGTTGCTCTCTAAGCCTCCTGGTTAAGTTATTTTGTACGGACGAATCGTTCAACGAAGGTACGCAATGCGCGTAAACTTGACGTTGTTTTGCAGACTGAAAGACAAAGTTTAATTTGTTTCATAAGGCAGCGATCTCTCAATGCACTGATGATATGTGCGTGCATGCTCAACTCCCAAGACAGTAGTGTTTCATTTCCCACAGTGCTCAGCATATAGTAATCTCGCGTTACAGAACGTCTATCACCTGACTCAGCCAGGCAGAACACCAAAACTGTTAAACAGAGCACAAAACAGTCAAAATTATTGTTACTTACAGGGTTTTTAGTAGAAAGGGCATGATTGCTAAGTAATGTCTTTAATCAGGTCGAGTAATGTGCATTTCTAGAGCCTCACAAGAACCCCTAGATTGAACGAGAAATACCCTAAATCCCTCGAAGAAGTAGAAAATATCTAGATCTGGGAATCAAACCTTAGGGTTGGCAACACTGCCCTACTCCAGCTAGTTTCTTTTTTTTATTTCATGTTTTCTGGCCCCTCTCTTGTGCGGGTGGCGCAACATCTATTTTACGCAAATTTGAATAGCGAATATAAATCAAGCATGCGTAAGTATCTGGTGATGGTTCGGTACTCTGTAGGCACGGCGACCTTTTATAGTAAAACTGCGGGACATTCAACGCCATTTTCATTACTTGATTCCAATTATGAGCCGGCATTCTGTCATATTGACTCAATGCGGTGAAGCCACTAATGCCCAAGCCTGGGAGTTGTTGTACCTAGACATAGACGCTTACAAACACAGTTGGGACGATCTCTCAGCAGAGCGGGCCTCGAACGTTACGACCCGGCGTCCGACCTGACTTGCGATGCCGCCGTGTGCTAGTACGCCAGTAAAACAACGTCGGTCGGCAACACCACAATTTGAACGCATCTCTGACGATCTTTATAATTTTCCTTACCTCATATACACTTTAATGCGACCGTGAAAGGCTCGCGGAACACACAAACTTCCTTCCCCTTTCACGAGCCTCTTGCGCCAAAATTGGTCTAAGTAAGCGTAACCTGTCCGAGTACGACTCCCAACTAATGTACGCCTAGCTTACCGGCTGAGTCCATCATGTGTGTCATTGGCACCTCTCGGGCTAATACTATATAATTTCAAGGAGTAAGAATGACTCTACAGTAGAGCCTTGGCATCGGTTCACTGGAATGAACAATTGTTTTTTGCGTACAGGGTCCGCACAAGAAGCGATGAGCATCGATGCGACGCGCTCTCTGCCTGTGATGCGGTGCACGTGGGCCGCCGCCGAAACAGTCATAAAACTATCCCAAACCGCAGGGTGCACACGTCGGCCTTTCGCTGACTCATGCGTGGAAATACAGGCTTGTCCTACATTGTGCATTCGTAAAGTAGCATGATGAGACACGTTCATGCACATGCAATTTCATTTTTAGCAATTGGCTATGTAGTTCCAGCTATCGGTTTACAGATGCAAATCAGTACACTACTACACGGCCGCTGCACTATCCGCCTCCCGCACTACTGCCTTGAACAGTACCGGTGGTGCCACCAACGGTGAACGGTGGCAAAAGGTAGATGTGCGCGCTACTAACCGTGCAATGTCCGTGCTACTAATCGTTTTTTTTTCATTTCAGTTTATATTAGGCTACGATTTTTCATTGACAATGCAGCTCCAATAGACAGCCGTGGTGTTTGTTACGTCGATTGTTCAGATCAATTTCTTTGAAATTTACGGGCGAGCACGGTATAATGCATGCGTTTTGTTTGTTTGCGTGACCAGGCAACACCAAGAAAACAAAAACTGTTGCAGCTTGGAAATGTCTTGCTTTATTGAACACCCTGAAGTGTACAAAATCAACGCGGATGGTTGTCGTATGCATGCTTAGAAAACTAATAGACAATTGTTTTCTACTTCGAATCGTCCAGCACTTTCACCTTTGTCCAGCTAATTATGGCTGAAAAGAGCAAACGACAATCTAAATAACGTTCTTGATTTAATTGACTGATTTGTGGGGTTTAACGTCCCAAAAACACGACATGATTATTAGAGACGCCGTAGTGGAGGGCTCCAAAAATTTCGTCCACTTGGGATTCTATAGCGTGCACCCAAATCTGAGCACATGGGCCTACCACATTTCCGCCTCCATCGGAAATGCAGCCACCTTAACCGGGAATCGATACGGCCACCTGCGGGTCAGCCGCCGAGTACCTTAGCCACTAGACCACCGCGGCGGGGCTAATTAACGTTGTTACAGGCGTCACCCAGGTGCATAATAATGTGTGAACTCGCCCTAACAAATGACCCACAAACACTCACCGTTGTTTTTAGGGGCGAAGCTCCTTAAAGTGGCACCCGTTCGTCCCTCGTCGTAGTACGTAACATGTCTTACGCTTTGACCTGCAAGGTGGTGCTAGTGGGAGATTTCTTCTGTGCGTTATTGAAGAATAACAAATTCGCAGCGTGCGCGTTAACTATAAGTCGAATTCTCCAGTCTCTCATTCCACATTAGCAGCCATTGCCTTGTGCATTGAGCACTATTGCGCAAGAAAGGGTTGCTACGTTATTCTTGCTGGGCGTAACCTCCTTGGTTTTGGAAACATTTAGCGAGCGTTGGGCCGCAGTGTCATGAATACAGTGAACTAGTATATACCATGAACTCGAGGTGGTTAAAGGTGGAAAGTAGACACCAAGCACAAGCCGTAAGAAAGTGTGCGTGTGCCACCTCTCGTTTAGTCCTTGGAATGTCCCCTAGATGGCGGTGCTTCTGTATGCAGAATATATGATGAAAAGATGCGAGATGGTGGTACCTAGTGTTGACTAGATCGACGAACGGACACACAGACAGATGCATGAACGGACGCACGGATGGCTGCACGGACGCATGGACGCATAGACGGATGCATGTCCACGCAGATGCATGGACAAACGCAGGGACGGACGCACGAACAGACGCACGCACGGAGGGGCGGATGGACGCATGGATGGTCGCACAGATGGACGCATGGACGGACGGAAGCAAGAACGAATTGATCGATTGATTGATTTGTGAGGTATAACGTACCAAAACCACCATATGATTATGAGAGACGCCGTAGTGGAGGGCTCCAGAGATTTCGAGCACCTGGGATTCTTTAACGTGCACCCAAATCTGAGTACATGGGCCTACAACATTTACCCTTCCATCGGAAATGGAGCCGCCACAGCCGGGATTTGATCCCGCGACCTGCGGGTCAGCAGGCGAGTACCTTAGCCACTAGACCACCGTGGCGGGGTAGCAAGAACGAATGTATGAACGGATGCTTCGCCCCACTCTCCAGCATTAACCCCGTGGATATTTCATTCCCCATTAGCAGCCATTGGCATGTACGTTGAGCACTATCTGACAAGAAATTGTTGCTACGTTATACTCGCAGGGCGTAACCTCCTTGGTTTCAGAAAGGTTTAGCGAGCGTTGGGCCGCAGTGTCATGAATACAGTGAATTAGTATAAGTCATGAACTCGAGATGTTAAAGATGGGAAGTAGACATGAAGCACAAGCCGTAAGCAAGTGTGCGTGTGCCACCTCTCGTTTAGTCCTTTAAATTTCCGCTAGATGGCGGTGCTTCTATATGCGGAATATATGATGAAAAGATGGGAGATGGTGGTACTTGGAGTGTTAACTAGATGGTTGAACGCACAAAGACAAATGCATGAACGGACGCATGGATGGCGGAAAGGATAGAAAGACGCATGGATGGATGCAGGGGCTGATGCATGGACGAACGCAGGGACGAACGCAGGGATGGACGTGTGGACGCACGAAGAGATGCACGCACGGACGGGCGAATAGGCGCACGGACGGTCACACAGACAGACGCATGGACGGACGGAAGCAAGAACGAATGGGCGGACGGATGCTTCACCTTACTCTCCATGATTCACCCCGTTGATATGCTGCCATTTTTTTCTTTCACAGACCACAAACAAATATGAGCAAATTAAAACTTCATTACAATGACGTATTTCTTGAAATCTAATCATTAACCCAAATGAAGGCATAATTCTCTATCATACTCATTTTAAATTAAGGAAGAAAAAGTCGAGTTTACACGGGAAGTTTGCAGCGTGGCGTTACTCCGATTTAAATAGGAAATGCGCACGCGTGCAGTATGTATACATCGAATGCCAGATTTTCCTCTGGTACGTGAAAATCCAGAAGACGCGTGATTTCTAGAAGTAATGTTTGTGGAGTAGCGAGAACACAGAAAGGTGCCTTAGAGCCTCACTCATGTTTGTAAAAACAGTATTTTCATTGCAGTTCATTATCAGCCAACGCAACAAAATTAGCAACACACTGGTTACTGCACACTGTTGTCAAGTACACACACAAGCCCAAGCGTCGTATTTTAACTGTAGCCCAACGGTGCGCGCACAGCAAGGTCAAAAACGTTGTCATCGAGCCAGCTGTATCCACGATGTACCACTTGCTTTTCTCATCGTGTCAACAAACTGCCGCGACGCTGAGAGCTACACACGCAGCTGACTGTCAAGGAAAACCGCGGTCTTGTAGAGAACCATCTTGTTCAGTGACCAACAAACAGAAGTACACGTCTGAAGCATCTGAAGCCTTGTCGTTGATGCGATGGCAGCTGAGCGAACTCGGGGCTCATCATTCGACTTGTGGCCATAACCTGTACTTAATTTTAACGTTTCAATGTCCAAGGACGACGCAACCGCGTCGAAAAAGACGAGTGCAATCGGTCTTGTTGGTTTCGCTGCTGACTTCAGAGAGCTCGTTCCCACGGTTACTGGAAGAAATAAAAAAATTGCAAGAGGGGTTCAATTGGAGTGTGCCAAGGTGCTGTTAGTGTGGTGAAGAGTATAGTTGTTGGTGTGAAACACTTTCAAGAAATAACGCTGGTTTATATTTTTTTCGCAATGGCACCGCATATTATTTCTTTGTTTATTTATTTATTTATTTATTTATTTATTTATTTATTTATTTATTGTACCCTCAGGGTCCGAGGGCATTACAGAGGGGAGTGGAGATATACATAACGGCAGCAATATAAAACAGCAAGGAAAAAACTCACAGCAGATAAGTAAGTGAAATAATGTAGGCATAAATGACACCAATTCGATAAGGAAAAAGGTATACTAACAATAATATATCTATATATACACACATATACGTAGTAAATATGTACAAACATATATATATATACACAAACACTTAGAGAACAATATTAGTTTTACGAAACATAATATTATCAGTTATATAAGCGATATCATGATGAAGAACATCCCAACTAACGTAAGTTCTGGGTATGAATGAGTCATGAAAACATTTGGTGTGACATGATGGAACTCCAACTTTATTGCGGTGATCAATGCGAGCTGATATGTATGATGGCTTTGTTAATAATTTCTGTTTCAAATAGCTGTTTAATAAATTTTGTGAAAAAGACAATGAAGCTACTGAACTGCGATGAGAAAGTGGAGGGAGGGACAAACTTAATTTCATGGCGGTTACGCTGCTTGTTCGGTGATAGTTGGAAAAAATGAAACGACAGGCACAAATCCGCACAGCTTCCAATTTGGAAATGAGTGGTTCAGTGCCAGGGCTCCAGACAGATGCAGAATACTCTAATTTTGAGCGAATCAGTGTTTTATAAAGTAATATTTTTATTGAACTGGATGAATGAGAGAAGTTCCTGTGAATATACCCAAGCATGCGGTCGGCGTTATTCATGATATAATGAATATGAGTTTTCCAAGACAGGTTAGAATAAATGTGAACACCTAGGTACTTATAAGAGAACACACTTTCAGGAAAGACATTGCTAATGTGGTAAGTGGAAGCTGGGCTAGAATTTCGAGAAATGTGCATGTGCTAACACTAATTAATGTTTAGTTTCATGTTCCAAGTGTTGCACCAGTCCATGACCGTGTTAATGTCAGATGGAATGCAAGAGACATCGTTATTGTCGTTAATTTCACAATAAATAGCACAATCATCTGCAAAAAGATTAATTGAAGAAGAAATATTAGTCGGTAAGTCATTTATATAGATTATAAACAGAAGGGGCAGGTACACCAGAACGGACAGGTAAAGGATGTGAGTCAAGTTGTTTGCTGTGACGAATTGTGAGTGGTTTGAAAGAAAACAGATCAACCTTGCAATTATATTAGGGTCATTGATAAGATTACGTAGTTTAAGAAATATTATATCCTGCGAGACTTCGTCAAAGGCTTTCGAAAAATCCAAATATATACAGTCTGCCTGAGATCCGTGATTGAGGATCCAATGAAGTTCATGCGTGAAATATATGAGTTGGGTTTCGCATGAAAATGAACTTACGGAATGCGTTCTGGGCTATAGTGAAAGAAAGAATTCGATTCTAAGAAAGAGACGAGATGAGAGTATATGACGTGCTCCATGATTTTACAAGGTATACTAGTGAGAGAAATGGGACGAAAGTTGGCAGGGCAGTGTTTATTTGCAGACTTGTGCAGTGGAATCACCCTTCCCAACTTTCCAATCATTGGGAATACAACCTGTTTCAAAAGATTGTGCAAACAGTTTATTAAGAATTATGGAACAATACAACTGTGTATTAATCAAGAATTTGGAATTAATGTTGTCAATGCCACAATAAGAAGAAATTTTAAAGATTTTCTATAATCTTCTGAATGCCGGATACGTCAAATATAACTGGGAACTTCAAAAACAGGGTAGTTAAACTTATCGCAAGAAACATCGTTAGAAGAAGCCGCCACAAAAACATTGTTAAGAACAGAAACACATTCAGTGACAGGACTACAACATCATCAGTAGATGTAAGTAACAATGTGGTGGTGGTATTTCTTTTTCATCACATTCCAAAATTGTTTAGGATTGTTAAGGGCACGGCGGCATCGAAAACAGGGCACGGCGGCATCGAAAACAATGCGGATCACTCAAAACCCGCTTGTCTTGATTGCGCAGATCCTTAGCCTTCTGCAAGATCCAGTGTCATGGTGCTCGGAACCGCTCATGGCTGCTACCGGGATGCTTCACCTCGATGGACAGCCTCGGTGCGTGCTACACGATCTCAACTGGCCGCCGTGGGAACGACTGAATCATCGCTCTACGTCACCGCGCGTGGAGCGCTGCGCAGCACCACCACAGGCGGCGACACTGTGCTGGCCGGCTATAAAAGGGCTGCCAGCTTACTTCACGGCCACAGGGCACGGCGGCATCGAAAACATGCGGATCACTCAAAACCCGCTTGTCTTGATTGCGCAGATCCTTAGCCTTCTGCAAGATCCAGTGGTCATGGTGCTCGGAACCGCTCATGGCTGCTACCGGGATGCTTCACCTCGATGGACAGCCTCGGTGCGTGCTACACGATCTCAACTGGCCGCCGTGGGAACGACTGAATCATCGCTCTACGTCACCGCGCGTGGAGCGCTGCGCAGCACCACCACAGGCGGCGACACTGTGCTGGCCGGCTATAAAAGGGCTGCCAGCTTACTTCACGGCCACAGGGCACGGCGCATCGAAAAACATGCGGATCACTCAAAACCCGCTTGTCTTGATTGCGCAGATCCTTAGCCTTCTGCAAGATCCAGTGTCATGGTGCTCGGAACCGCTCATGGCTGCTACCGGGATGCTTCACCTCGATGGACAGCCTCGGTGCGTGCTACACGATCTCAACTGGCCGCCGTGGGAACGACTGAATCATCGCTCTACGTCCACGCGCGTGGAGCGCTGCGCAGCACCACCACAGGCGGCGACACTGTGCTGGCCCGGCTATAAAAGGGCTGCCAGCTTACTTCACGGCCACAGGGCACGGCGGCATCGAAAACATGCGGATCACTCAAACCCGCTTGTCTTGATTGCGCAGGTAAGAGGGCATTATGGTAAATGCTTTCGCTCCGATAACCGTTTCTTTTGATGCTGCCGTGCCCCCGGCTGTGTGATATGTTAAATGTACTCACTTACTCGGCCAGGAAATTGCTGTTGCTTGGAGGCGACATAGAAGAAAATCCGGGCCCAGACACAGCGCAAATTGCTAAACAGCTTAAGGAAATTGCTTCGGACATTAAAGAATCAAGGAATCTCGTCTTCGAGACATTGAAAGAAAATTAGATTCAATTTCCGCTCTCGAACAAAGGGTAGCATTGTTTCAAGAGCAAATTAACTGCATGCAAAACACTATAAAGTACTTGAATCAAAAATAGACGACATGGAAAACTATAGCAGACGCTCTAACTTGATCGTTTATGGACTTCCAGAAAAAGAAGATGAAACTAACACCGCACTTGAAACTGCCGTAAATAAAGGCATTTTTCAGGATATTCTTGAAATTGAGAGCGTACAAATCGAGCGTATACACAGACTAGGCAAACAACGAGATGACTCGACCAGACCTGTCATTCTTAAACTGTTAGATTCAAGAAGTAAATATGCAATACTAAAAAAAGGCTTTAAACTCAAGGGCACGGACTATTCCATTGGTGAAGATTTTTCCCAAAGAATTCGCGACATCCGAAGGAAATTGTGGGCTAGTGCAAAGCATAACCGTGACAAAAGAGAGAAGGTTTCACTAGCGTTCGATAAACTGTACATAAACACGTGCCTTACGTCTGGGATCATGATTTGAATGATAAAGTTCCGTTGGGAAAAAACGGCAATGCGGGCATGAACCGCCCGAATACCAGAGGCTACACGCAGAAGCAAAACAAGAATTGAGAGTGAGGGGTGATCACGAGGGCCCTTCAACATCCGTTAAACGCGTTCATTATCTCGTCAAGTAGATC
>WOVY01000177.1:600000-813571 GCA_013436015.1 Rhipicephalus annulatus | reverse complement strand
CGCTAATAGCTATCCTGCACCCCGAAGGGCTCGCTTGCCCCCTAAAAAAGCTACTGCGCGTCCTGCAAGTTGCCAAACCACCTCATGACCTAGCCGCCCATCGAAGTGAATTCTGTCTCGTTGAAAACCACCCCACCTATGCACCTCTCTGTTTATTTCCACCGCCTCAGAGCCTTTCTCTCGACTCATCCGCCATATCTCTTGGTTTGCGTTGACAACCGCTCTTTGAAGGTTGCTATCACGCACCGGTACCTCCGGTATCGTGCATGTCACCACCTGTACCATAGGAGAAGTGGCGCGCAAGTCATCGACGCCTTTCGCTAGTGTAGCTGCTAGTCCTGCTGTATCTTCATTTATTACATCGTTTAAAACCGCCTGAAATTATCACGAGGTTTCGTCTATCAGCTGTAGTTTTGAGTTTTGCGCTCGCTTGCCTCATGACTGCTTCAAGCTTCGGCCCTGGGAACGCCCCTACTGCAACCCTCTTGTCACCTCTTACCCTCTCTTTGATGGCTTCTGTGCATCGATTTATATTCGAGTCGCCGGCGATTATCACATGCTGTGACATTTCAGCTGGAGCGTCCTGCACCTGGGGGCTACTTGCACCTGCGACGCTGGCTGCTTTGTCGCCTCCCCGCCCCACCATTATCTCGCTGAAGCTGGGCCTTGTGACAGTTGAACTGGCTAAACCTGTTTTTCGCAAACTTGCGTGCATTCCTTCTACACCGTTCTGGTTGCCGGTTCCCTACTGTTCTCTCCGTAGGCCGCTTCTTTGTTCAGCTTCGCTAGTGCTTCTTCGGTGTACATCAGCCTTTCTCCCATTGCCCTCGTTTTTCTCTTGCTCTGTCGCCAACTCAGTCTCGAGCTCAGCGATTCTCATCAGCAGTTCACTCTGGGCAACCATCATTTTCTCCATTTTTTTCCTCGACCTCACATTGCCTACACTTCGCGTCAGCCTCTTCTCCATCCGCTTCTATGCTTGGGTTCACTTTCGAACCCACTCCACATTCTGAACACTTTACAGCCTTTATAACCATGTCTTTCTGACACCAATTGTCCCTATACTCGATGATTACTAAGCTCGAACCCTACACTACGAAAAAAAAGAAAGTCTAAGCTCTACCACAAAAATTTGCGTGTTCAATGTACGCGCACTTCCCCCACGGGGTGGCAAAAGAAAAAATAACAACAAAAATTTTCAAACACACACACCCTCACTAACTATTAAATACCTGGTGACTAGCCCCCGAAAAAGCCGTACCATAAAATAAATGCTACGAAGATTTCAACCACTGCCTTATAATTATAATGTTGGGAACTGTGCGAACGACGACGAAACAGCATGAAACGGCAAGCCACAGCGTTGGTGCACGCGCGACACGAGCTTGCGTTTGTTTTGTATTTTCGGCCTGTTCGCGATCCTCGCTCTTCTGGCGTTCCTCGGCCTTCCAGTAGGTCTGTACGTGATTAAACTGCGTGACATCTGGTGGAGGTGTGTGGACTCCCGTACAAACCTGGAACTTCGCTCCCGTAAGCTTCCCCCTCTACGTGACACGAACATGGCCACCGAGACGCCTCTCCAGGTGGGACCTTCAACCGTCCATGTCACTTGCGGTGCCGTGTATCCTCAACGAGACCCTCCTATCTTCACGGGCTCCACTGAGTCGGACGTGGAAGATTGGTTGGGGAGGTACGACAAAGTCGGCGCAAGTAACAAATGGGACGACCCAAGTAAGCTGGGCTACATCACATTCTACCTTGCGGACACCGCTCAACTGTGGTTTATTAACCACGCAGCTGACATTACTACGTGGTCTGCATTCAAGACGGCTATTACGGACGTCTTTGGACGACCTGCGGCACCCAAGCTTCAAGCCGAGCACCGTTTATGTCACCGTGCGCAGCAACCAGGCGAGACCTACACGGGCTACTTCGAAGATGTGTTGCATCTATGCAACCGCATCAACTCTACCATGCCTGAGGAAAAAAAAATTAGGCACATATTGAAAGGCATTGACGACGGCGCCTTTCAGATGTTGCTCGCGAGAAATCCCCCCACTATTGCTGTCCTCGTTTCCCTCTGTCAAAGCTTCGATGAATTGCGTAGGCAGCGCGCAATTGCTCGTCAAGCCCTCACGACGCCAGACACGCTCGCAAGCTTGCACCTAGCTGCCCATCCTACCGACCAGCAGCCGCTGCTTTCGACAATCAAGGACTTTGTCCGCGAAGAGGTAGCGTGCCAGCTGTCACTGCTGCCACTGACACATGAGCCTACGCAAGCTTTGGCACCGGACCTCCAACACGTCATTCGGACCCAAGTCGCTGAAGCCCTTCCGCCGGTGCATCAGCAACCACCAGTCACAACGCCTCTCACGTACGCCGCCGTCGCTGCTCGGCCTACGCCACAGCGTATGCCGTATGCTCAACCTGCCACGCCACCCTATATCGTGCCTACAACCCCAATTTCGGCGCCGTATCCCTACGCAAGATCTTCAGCTCCATTTTACCGTCGCTCAGACGCTTGGAGGACGCCGGATAATAGGCCCCACTGTTTCGCCTGTGGTATCGCTGGACACGTCGCCCGCCACTGTCGCCGAGATCCCCCTCCAGTCGACGCCGTGGGCAGGCCAATGGCGTCGTCGTCTAGGACGCCATCAAGGTACACCACTGACGGTCCTCCACCCTACGCAAACCATTGGTCACCATCGCCACGACGACGCTCCCTGTCACCTATGCGTCGCCGACCTGCTACAGAAGAGGGAAACTGATCGCTGCAGCTTCGGAGGCAACAGCTGCATACAATTCGAACTGCTTAAGGCCTCCATCTTTCTCGCCGCAAAACGTTATTGACGTCAATGTTGAGGGGACCGCCGCACAAGCGCTTATCGACACAGGGGCCGCCGTTTCCATAATCTGTGAGACCTTATGCCGCAAGTTGAAAAAGGCGACGACGCCTCTTTCGGGCCTGATTCTCCACACGGCCAACTCGCAGTGCATAGAACCTACAGCTGTGTGCACTGCACGTGTCATTATCCAAGGTGAACTTTATGCCATTAAATTTTTCGTGCTGGCATCCTGCTCCCACGAAGTCATTCTTGGATGGGACTTTCTTTCGCGTCATCGGGCCATCATAGATTGCTCACGTGCAGAAGTTGCCCTTACACCGCTGCCAACCTCTTGTTTGGTGGATTCTCTTTCTGAAGCTTACAAACTTGTCGTTGTTGCAGACACGGAAAGAGCACCGAGAACATCCGCCCTTGTAGCCCTGACCTGTACGACCGCTCCTGCCGGAACTGTTTTGTTCACTCCGTCTGACGTATTTACCCGCCGTCGTAGCCTACACCTGCCCTTTGCCGTACTCACCGTGGATCTGGTGCTACCGCCATGCTCGTCGCGAACTCGCTATCGTCGCCAGTTACCTTACTTCGCAGAGAATGTTTGGGTAACATACAAGACGCTGACCTCTTGCGCCCTCTAGAGTTCGCCGAACACGCACCTTACCTCCAGCTCAATGCTATGACGCCACCTGTGGCCACACTGCCCACGCCAGACTCATTCCAGCCCTCTGTTGCCACTGAGCTATCGCCGACACAAAGAAGCGAACTCTTGTCCCTTCTTCGAGAGTTCTGTTCTGTCTTCGATTGCGCTCAACCATCTTTGGGTCGCACAGCGAACATCACGCACCACATTGACACCGGTACTCATGCTCTCTTACGCCAACGACCATATCGAGTTTCAGCGGAAGAGCGCCGTTATATCAACGAAGAAGTCGACGATATGCTCAAGCGTGGTGTCATCCAGCCATCGCAGAGCCCTTGGTCGTCCCCTGTTGTACTTGTGCGCAAAAAGGATGGGTCTATCCGATTCTGTGTCGACTACCGCCGGCTCAATAAGATAACTCGGAAAGATGTGTACCCGTTGCCATGCATCGACGACGCTCTCGATTGCTTGCAAGGGGCAGAATATTTCTCCTCCTTAGATTTACGCTCAGGATATTGGCAAGTTCCAATGGCTGATTCTGACCGATCGAAGACTGCATTTGTAACACCTGATGGGCTGTATGAGTTTAACGTCATGCCGTTTGGACTCTGCAACGCCCCAGCTACCTTCGAACGGATGATGGACACCATCCTTCGCGGCTACAAGTGGAACACGTGCCTTTGCTACCTAGACGATATCGTCGTTTTTTCTCGCGACTTTTCCACTCACCTTGTTCGTCTTCGTGCTATTCTCAAGTGTCTCACCTCTGCTGGCCTTCAACTTAACATCAAGAAGTGCCAATTTGCCGCACGTCTGCTCACTATACTGGGTCACGTCGTCCGCAAAGAGGGTGTTCTCCCGGATCCGGCGAAACTCCGCGCCGTGGCCGACTATCCGAAGCCCAATTCCATCAAGACGCTTCGAAGTTTTATCGGCCTGTGCTCATACTTCCGTCGATTTGTGCGCAACTTCTCTACCATCATCGCACCTCTTACCAACCTGTTGACAACTTCCAAAGGCATTTCTGCTTGGTCAAAAGAGTGCGACGAAACCTTCACCGCGCTTCGGCGGTTATTATTATCACCTCCAATACTACGCCATTTTGACCCTGATGCGCCTACGGAGGTCCACACCGACGCCAGTGGTGTCGGTCTTGGTGCTGTATTGGCTCAACGAAAACCAGGGTACCAAGAATACGTGGTCGCTTACGCGGGTCGAACCCTCAAGAAAGCCGAGTGTAATTATTTCGTCACGGAGAAAGAGTGCCTCGCAATTGTCTGGGCTTTGACGAAGTTCCGCCCATACCATTATGGCCGCCCTATCGAAGTCGTCACGGACCACCACGCTCTATGCTGGCTATCATCGCTCAAAGACCCGTCGGGGCGCCTTGGTCGTTGGGCGCTTCGCCTACAGCAATACGACATTCGTGGTTTATACCGATCCGGCCGCAAGCACTCCGACGCTGATGCGCTATCCCGCTCGCCACTACCGGCTGACCCAGCCTCCTCGTCACCTTCTTCAGCCGTCATAACACAAATCGACTTCACGGACATGGCATCGGAGCAACGCAAAGATGTGTGGATTTCCCAACCCCTCGCCTTTTTGACTGATCCGTTAGCTAATTTAGTGTCAAGAACTATCCGCCGTCAAGCCACACATTTCGCTATTCGAGACGACCTACTCTATCGGCGGAATTGCACGTCTGAAGGTAGGAAGTGGCTGTTAGTGATACCCAACCACATGCGCTCGGAAATCTGTACTGCTTTCCACAACGACCCGCAAAGCGCTCACGCTGGCGCTCTCAAAACGTACAACCATCTACGTCAGCGGTACTACTGGCGCGGCATGTACACATTTGTCCGTAAGTACGTACGTGCTTGTACTGCATGCCAGCGACGTAAAGTCCCACCTCAATGCCCTGCCGGTACACTTCAGCCTCTGCCTTGTCCAGCGCGTCCGTTTGACCGCGTCGGTATCGACTTATACGGACCACTTCCCACGTCGTCTTCTGGAAATAGGTGGATAATTGTCGGCGTGGACCACCTCACGCGTTACGCGGAGACAGCAGCACTACCCGCAGCAACCGAGAGGGAAGTTGCGTTTTTCATCTTGCGCAACTTTGTTCTTCGCCATGGTCCTCTCCGCGAACTTTTGAGCGACCGGGGGCGTGTTTTCTTGTCTGACGCCATTCAAGCGTTGCTCGCTCAGTGCAACATTGTTCATCGCCTGACGACAGCATATCACCCGCAGACGAATGGCCTCACACAACGATTTAATCGCACTCTCGGTGATATGTTGACGATGTACACAGCTTCAGACCAGACTAATTGGGACACTGTCCTTCCATTCGTCACGTATGCGTATAACACCGCTACGCACGCGACAACAGGATTCTCCCCTTTCTTTCTGTTGTACAGACGCGAACCATCGTGCACGCTGGACACTATCCTCCCATACACGCCCGACTACTCTTTGTACACTGCAATATCTGATGTTGCCAGGTACGCAGAAGATTGCAGACGATTGGCCCGTTCTCTGACAACCGAGGACCAAGGCCACCAGAAGCTACGGCTTGACACCGACCGACATCTCTCTACTTTCACGACTGAAGCTCTCGTTTGGCTCTGGGTTCCACCGAGCACTCCTGGCCTTTCGTCGAAATTACTGGCCCGATACCACGGGCCCTACCGCATTCTCACCCGTATTTCACCCGTCACTTATGAGATTGAGCCATTGACACAGTCTCATGACTTACGCCGTCGTGGCCGAGAAATTGTGCATGTGAGTCGCCTGAAGCCGTATTACGACGCCGCTATAGTGACTACGCCTTAAGTCGCCAGGTTGGCTACGCTATTCACCAGGGGCCAATGTAGGGAACTATGCGAACGACGACGAAGCAGCATGAAACGGCAAGCCACAGCGTTGGTGCACGTGCGACCCGAGCTTGCGTTTGTTTTGTATTTTCGGCCTGTTCGCGTTCCTCGCTCTTCTGGCGTTCCTCGGCCTTCCAGTAGGTCTGTACGTGAATAAACTGCGTGACAATGAAGACAAGCTCAAAACATGCAAAAACACTTATCTGCGCAGCCGATCCGGAGCGCTCAAAAAACAGGTCCATCCACCGTGACAGCCCGAGTTCGCAGTTCCAAAAAGCGACAACACTGCGCCTACTACACCTCCGGCATCATGACCGGTGCAGACTATCGTCCTGCCAACAACTGCCGGCTACACAGGTAACAGAGAACACCCTGTCGCTTCAAGCAGCCCATCTACCAAAATGCCCACCACTCCGATGTTTCTGCTTTCTTTCTCTGAGGTGTTGGTTCTGCCTTTAGGGCCACTTTCAACTTTTTCCTTGGTAGATTCGACACCACTTACAGCATCGCACTCCATCGGATTCCTAGCACAATAGTGTACTGCTGCACCAACTCCCGAATCGCCGATGACAGATGAGCCAGCTGATCCAATTGATGACTTCTCGGGCACAACTGCTGAGCCTCACATTAAGATGGTGACGAAATTAAGCCTACAACGCACCGGGCCAGCCAGACTTGGAACCATCCGCGGCTGCCTCAACAGACACGAAAGCAATCAATGAAAATGCTCTCCTGCCCGCTTGCTGCTCGTCATCGGACTCTCAAGTGACCAATGCCACTGGTCCAAAGTCCAGTCTTACCATGGGTTCTGTACCTTCTCTGTGCGACATCTTCCCGGACGAGGCCCGTACATGCCAGTGATTAGGCTCGGAAGTGCAAGCGCCCTGGCTCCTAATGTGTCAACACCTGGCCATGGCCTTGCACATCGCCGAGTTGTGACTCAAACACGGCGATGTCAGCATACCCAGAGCCATACCTTTCAACTTGCCCTCCCGAAGTACCCTAATGTGCAAGCATCCAACCCAAGAAAGCAGATGTACGCCAAAGGCACCCTCTGACACGTCGTGAAATGCAAAAGACAGGCTGGTATCAGTGCTTCATACATGAGCAGTCGGCATTGCGCCGCCGACGTCGTGCGCAGCATCAGCTGCATGAACGCCGTATTCCCAACACCACCTCGCCCTTTCAGGTGCAGCTCACCACATATGGTAGGTGTCGTGGCAACATTACTAAGCCACGTTGCTTCAAATGTCGGCCCGTGTCCGCATGCCTTCGGCATGAATGCCACGCAACGCGCCATTTGGCGTCAATTCATCGCCGACAGTCACACCTACGTCGTATGCACTAGACTCGCGTTACCCGCCCATACGCACAACCACCCTTGCTTCAAGCTGTTTCATCCCTCGCAACCATCGCCCATTCCGCTGCTCCCAGTGTCGCCCACTGGAACTGTTGGACACCCAACGTTTTTCCTGTTGACAACCTGGACTTCCTAAACGGACACTTGGCGGACTGTAGTTCATGTATTTAGTCTCTTTTTTGCTCTTTTTTGTTTGTACATAAGTTTTAGATCACGCAAAGTGCTAGGGGGGAGCCTGTGTGGCACCTCGCTAGATTTGGCCAGCTGGCAATGCCGAAAATGAGCGAGCCACGTGGATCATGTGGCGCGAGCCACGAGGAATTGCAGAATCGCTTAACTCCTGGCCTGTCAGCACGCTGCGGCTGTGAACTCACCTATGCCCTTCGTCCCAAATAAAAGCTGAGACAACAGTATGGCCTCATCGCCGTCGTCTTGTCTCTCGTTCCTCAACACACTCAAGGGGTAACTACTGCAATCACACTTGCTTGATATCACTGGGTCATTATCAATAAATTTCTTTGTGTACTAGGCTGGCTTTTGCTATGCTATTTTTCGTCATTCGTTTGAGAAGCGTGGGATCCATTAAACATTGGCAAGAAATTTTTACCCTATCGTTCATTCAGTGGCTGACGACGTTGATGAATTATGACTGAAGTGGGCATGCGCTATAGTTAATAGGGGGACAAGAACAAACTTTTGGGGTGCGTCGGAACTTTCTACGGCCCACTCGTAACGCTATTCGCATTGTGCGACGACTGGTTGTCCTTTCGCTGTTTTAAAACGCTTTATAAGTCGTATTAACGTGATTACTTTCCCGACATCAAGCCTGTCTAAGGCAACTTTGACAACAAGTGACAAGCACCAGTCTAGCTCAGTAGTAGAATACTGGGCTGGCACCAGTGGACCCGTGTTCTAGCCCCCCTGTGTAATTAGTGCTACGTCAAACCTGCCTAAGGCCTCTTGCTTGCCCATCTCTTGGCATCTTTCCCACTCCCAGTAACCTCAGGTGTGCCACAATTATTTGTACTTGGGTCCCTTTTGTTCTTGATTTATAATATTGATTTGCTTTTAACAGTTTCAGCTAACATAAAAAAATACGGACATCTGCGTCGTCTATTCAACTATAAACGACCCTCTCGACCAACAGGCTTTACAGACTGATCTTAACCACGTCATAGACTGGTGCCAGCAATGGCTAATGACTAACTCCTAGTAAAATGTTAATCTCTAACTTTCTCTCGACGTTCTGCTCCCCTTTTTTCCGTATTCAATTTGCCGTGTCCGCACTGAGAACGTTAACTAGTTTGAATTATTGGCGGTGACCTTATGCAATGACCATTGGCGCACTCATATTACAAATTTCGAAGCATCTGCCAATAGAACACTTAAGTTCCTGAAACGCCACCTTCATGATGCCCCCTCACATGTAAACCTACTAGCCTTCAAATAACTCATCAGACCTAATATGGAATACACATGCGCTGTCTAGAGCCCACACTGATACTTCCTCGCATCTGCCCTGGAATCAGTCAAAACCCGTGCTGCTAGATTCATTCATTCCATGTATTATTTCCAAGCTAGCTTATCATCATTGAAAGCGGAATCTGGTTTGTTAATCTCTGTCTTCGTCGTCGTATTCGCCACGCTATTTTTATTCCACAAATTTTATTACAGTGATTACTGTCATCCACCTTACATCGTTCAACTTACGCGCACACCTCATGGCCGCGGACATGAATTGCAAGTGTCACGCCAACGTGCTTGCACCCTCACATTTTCTGTTCATTTTCCCACGAGCAGAAACACATTGGAATGGCGTTTTTCACACCTTTGCAGCCATAACTAATCCATCAAACTTCTTGGACAATGTAACAAACTTTCTTACCGAGTGAAGTCACCTGGCAACACTGTATACCCACCCCTTATGTAATACCCCCTTGAGGGGACTTTAAGGAAATAAAGTGAGAGTGAGTAAGTGACTTCTTGCCTGAACACGATGTCGGAGAAATTCCTAGGATGTCCATGCCGACTTGCTGGAATGTGGCATCCAGAGCATCTATTGGCTGAAGAAGACTGGCTGTTATTACGATTGGAATTTTGTGCATTTCAGATTGAAAAGTTTTTTCACAGCACTGCAGTGATGCAGTGATGTGTTCTGATAGTATTTCAGACGAGTCCTGGCAAGTCATCTGCTCATACCCATCTGTCAAGATGATGGCTCGTCATGACATGCAGAGTTTCCTCTTGCATTGCTGCAGGTACGACTAGTAAAAACATTTCACCATTAGGCTCGAAGTCCTTCCTATGAAGGACACTTCCTCGAAGGCAGAACGTGGAGATCCCTCTGGAGAATAAGCGAGGGATTTGAACGTCGAGACCCGGCAGGTGCTGTATAGATGCCAGCAAATCCGGGTCACATCGTTGTTGTTGAGCGATTTCGGATGAGTCGACAATGCCTAGAAACAGAAAGTCTTCCTTTTCAGATACATTTGTATTGACGGGGGCACGTGCAGGCTGTCAGCATCGCTGTGTTTTCTCCCAAATTTGTATACTTCAGTAATGTCATACTCCTGCAGCCTAAAGTTCCATCTTGCTTAGCCGATCTGAGGAAACCTCGAAATTTACCAGCCAGCATACGCACTGCCCATTGCCTATAGGTGGTGCACCGTGCAATCCAAGATGGCTACGATTGGATCATCAACTCATGAACTCGCATTAAAAAAGATAGGACGCACAGACATACTCCTCGTGCCGCTTGTACCGGATGAACTTGATCGTCACATGAATCTATATCCAACCAAAGTACTTTTCTAACCAATAGAAACTGCTGAATGTTTTTTACCTCATTTCTCCCCACAGTGCAAATGGTGTGGTGTCAGCTGATCGACCGTGTATCAACAATGTTTTGCGTATTAATGTGCGCGCTACAGAAATCTGCGCGAACCAGAATTCGCGTATGAATTGAACGCCACTCCGAGATCATTGGTGCCGACCCTGCCTGGCAGAGTTGCCGAAGTAGTATGCCACTAGCGAGTAGCGTGCCATCGACACTGCACAGCAGCCAATGTTGAACGTAGCAGTTGTTGGCAAATTTATTACGCCAACGATATTACTTGCGCGATAAGCTTTATGCAGCTGCTTCTTATCTGAACACAAACATTTACCTTCCTATTTGGTAGCGCTTGAGTCACAGCCATGATCAGACTCCAACAGTGTGCAATTCCGCTCACTCTGATGTTGCAGGTTGTAATAGCGCAAACGAAACAAGAATATTGACAGGCGTACGCTTTTCGCAACATCACAACTGCGAAAATTAGTCAAACAGACATCGTTCAGACGGCAGCAGAGAAGTACAGCAGACGCTAGCGTGGACTGTAGTCATAACTGCATAATTCATTCATCTAACAATTTTTCTTCGCTTGATGATCTCGAGCGTGTTGGCGGCATGCAGCGTTTTGTAATATTCACCTCAATTGCAATACAATCAACGAACTAGAAATTTATGCTTTTATTTTGAGCTCGCCGAAGAATAATATACAATACTTACAATCAAAGTGATTTGCGAGCGTTACGATATATTAACTCACGACGGAATGCGAAGTGCATCCCTACTTGTGAGCAAGCAGCTGATCGTTCATCGTCGCTGTCAATCTCAGCGCGTTGACAACCGTGTACGTCCAGTGAAAAATTCTCGTCGTTAAGACAGTTTCTTTGAACCTCACTGCTGAAAGTAATCTGAGGAATACTTTCCGCCAAAAGACATCGAAAGCAAACAGCGCGTCATTCACCACGCACAACACCAACACGGTGTCACTCACCACTCATATCTGGGGAGGTAGAGGGCGGAGGTTATTTCGCTTTGATACGTGGCAAAAAAAAGAACCGCTCGAAGTGCGCTGCCATCTGTCAACGTATGTAAAAAACAAACGGCGCAGCGTAGGCCAGGGTTTGGAAGCGCAAACAGCGCGCCTGCGCTACATTCCGCGTACTATGAATGTTATGTGAATCCAGCACTGATGAAAGCTAAACGAACGTAAAACAAGGCACGTTTTAACTGAAATGGTCAGACGTTAACATTGAACTATCTAAAGTCGCTGCAGAAAATCTAGCGAAGCTGGTATGTGTACTCTGCGGGTTGTAATTGAAAGCGCGAGTTACCACGTGTTTAAACGAAAACATTGCGTCTCGTCTGAACGAACCAGATTTCTTGTGCCACGGTATGTCTGTGGTCCGATATATTCACTGATGCACGAAACATACAAAGTGGTTTGTGTTCGCTCCTTGCTAATGCCTTAGCACTGCGGCTAACACTGCCGAAAAAGGAAGCAATTGGAGAGTCTGCCTACTGAACATCCATAAAAAGATGCTCCTGAATTCCGCTAAGCGGAGTGACAGTATGTGAACATTGCTCAGGTCGTGCAAGGTCGAGCAGGTCGGTTGGTGCAGGCACAGCGCGCAAAGAGAGATAAGTTTTTCTTCGTTGATTTGTGTTTACCCATTATTATTTTTTTCTCGTAATCAATAACTTGCGTTGCGAGTACTGCAGGTGTGGGACATGGGCAACGTCGCACTGACGTTGACCACGTGAACAGGATAGGCGGCTGTTTCAAAAAAGTTTGGGGCACCCGGTTAGTTGTTAAACAGCTACAGCTGAAAAGGAAGGGGACCTAGAGAGAGGCCCCTAGGGAAATCGAACACGTGTGTGCGGTGTAGGCGGCAGCTTCTAACAGTTGTTGAGGTTTGAGAGTTAGCGTAGGAGGCTGGATAGCAGAATTAGGCTTGAGCTTAGGGCTGTCGGGCGCTTGCTTCGATGGTCGGGCGGGCGATGGCTAAGGAGGCTAGGAGTGAGCTGGTGCAGTTCGAAGAATGAAAGCACTGGTGCTACTTGGACGAGACAGAATTCTCGAGTTTGGCTGACGCGCAGAATGCGAGCTTCGTGTGCAGACTCTACGAGGCACTGAAGGCGGTCTTGCAGCGCATGAAGGCTAGCATCGAGGGGCTTCAGGGGGAGCTTAAAGCGGAATGGGAGCAGAGAATTGAACTCCGAAAAAAGCTCGGAGTGTCGCGAGAGCGGGAGGATGTTACCGCCAGTCTATTAGAGCAAACGAAGGGTAACCTTCGAAAGGAATGGGAAGGGCGGACCGAGCTCGAACAACGTGTAAAGGAGCTAATGGCGCTTTGCCCCGGCCCCGAGCAATGTGATACGAAAGGCGTGGGTAGCGGAGAAGGCGTCAGGCGGGAAGGAACAGGCGAGAAGGAAGGTCAGGGGGCCACAGTGTCTTGCCACAGCACGTAGCCTCCGAGAAAATACAGCTCGGTGGCGTGGAAGTCTTCGACCCGGGCAGAATCAAAGGACAGACGGCAGAGAGAGAAACAGATGCAGCAAACAGGGGCGCCATCACAAACAGGAAGCCAGCGATTGGGGTGTAGAAGGGTCCTAATGGTGGGGGCTCTAGCGGGACTAAGGTTAGGGTTGGCGTCTTCAGGACAGTGAGAGAAGATGGGAGAGTGAGGGCGAAGGCCCAATCAGGGAAGATCATGATGGATGCACTGGCCAAAGCTCAGGAGGTTGTAGAAGACAGCATGAAGGGCGAAAATCTCGTCATTATTCATGCTCGGCTCCATGCTGTGTTAAAGGGCAAGGATGAGAACCTTCAGAGAGAAAGGATAGGATGCGTAAGCTCTGAAAATCCCTGGGATTGTGCATGTGACCATACCTACAGTCCCAGGGGTCTGGGGCTAGTTTTGTGGGATTGTAAGGAGTGTAGTGGATGCTAACTGCATGATCAAGGGTATGAGCCGGCAACTCGGATACAGTGTGATGGAAGTAAGCCATGACGTGTACAAGTCCAGCGTTCACCCCTTTGTACAGGATGGCCTTCACTAAAGTGGTGCGACGGGCAGGAGGGTTGGTAATAGAATGGGTCATCAAGCCACAGCCTTTTAGGGTGATTCAGAGCCCTGAGGACAACAGTGTGGCCAAAGACGGTTCTTAAGGGGCACAAATATTCAAGCCACATGGTGTCCGTCAGAGAAGAAATCGACGTAAGCACAAGAGCTGAGCTAAGTCAGACGTAGGCTATATTAACATGCAGGGTCGCAGGAATAGGTTAAAGTGGGAAGAGATAGAAGAGCAGTTGAGACAGGAGGAGCTGATGGTAAATGGGGTTGTGAAGACACATCTCTGGGACATAGAAGAATCACCTTGCGATCCGGACTACGTATGAAATATTGCAATAGAACAGAAGGCAGAAAAAAGGGGGTCGAATTTGTGGATTCATACTTAAAAGTATGGGTTGGCAAAGAGTCAAGCAGGGATGCATGGAACATTTCTGGTCAAGAGAAGTAGCTGGGCAGATGACACTCCTTGGTTTTTCAATCAATCAATCAATCAATCAATCAATCAATGTTTCTTTATTAGAATCAGAAATGTACATTGTGAGTAAGTATGCAGGAGAAGGTCCCAGGGTAGTAAACTGCAGGCGGGACCTGCTATGTTAATACAATGAAAAAGCTGAATTATGAATACTGAAAGAGCAAGTCACGGAACATTTCGACCTTTTTTTCACAAACAAAGCATGAAATCAAAAATTTACAAAATCTAGCAGTTATACGTTCAACAGAGACTTTTTCAATTTTCTCTTCAAAACATGAATGTGCAATAAGTCTTTCACATCATGTGATAAATAATTCCGTAATAAAATTGAACAAAAAACATGGCTCAATTTTCCATAAATAGTGCAAACTTTAGCTAATAACATGTTATGGGCGACCGCGAATCTAGTATTATTGGAATTATCCAACAAGGTAATAGAAAATATGTCGATAGTGAAGGTCGGTGGAAAATTTTGAAAAACAAAACAAACACATTATGAACGTACATTTGCGAGATGGGTAATACGTCAAGCTGGCGAAAAATCGCATGTGATGGCGCTTGACGCGAAGCGAAATTTATGAGTCGAATTGCTTGTTTTTGCAGTACCTTTAACGGACAAATGTGCACCGAATAAGAATTACCCTATGATGTAATGCAATAACTGAGATGACTGTGTATGAATGCTTATACAATTTTTTGAGAGTTTAATGTTAAAACACAATCGTGGCTTGAGCAATGCCCTGATACCGGATGAAATCTTTATACAAACAGAATTTATATGTTGCTCAAATTTCAGATGTGTGTCTATTATAACTCCTAAAAATGACGTATGATCACTTGAAGAAATGACTACTGAGTGCACATAAAGGTAAGGAATGAATGCCAGTATTTTGTTTGGTTAATAAAAAAAGCATAAAACAGGTTTCGAAAGGAATTATCAACAATATATTATAGTTGCACCAGTCAACAAGACAATTAAGGTCAGCTTGAAGTCTTGACACGTGAGTCGCTAAATCCAAGTGATGAGAAAAGAGAGTCGTTTGATCAGCGTAAAGTAAACAAGAAGAATTTATAAGGCACCGCAATATATCATTTATGAATAATAAAAATAATAATGAACCCAAAATGGAACCTTGCGGAAGACCTCTTGTAATGGGGTTGGGACTGGATGTAATATTTTCGACCAAGACCACCTGAAAACTTTTAAGACGAACGCTCTGTAATAGATTTGATGCGGAGCCAGTTATGCCGTAGTACTGGAGCTTGTGAAATAGGATGAAATGATCAATACTGTCAAATGGTTTAGTAAAGTCGACAAAGACAGATCCTGCAATGTTACCATTATCAATGAATGATCTGGTTTTGTCAGTGAAACAAGCAATTGCAGTATCAGTGAAAAGACCAGCCCTAAAACCAAACTGACAAGGAGAAAGTATGGTAAATTTGCTCGAATATTCAGATATTATTAGTTCAAATAGTTTTTCCGAAATTTTATCCAAGAAGGGAAGGACAGATATGGGCCTGTATTCGCACATGCTGAGAGGTTCACCTTTTTTAAATACTGGCACTACCTTCGTAACTTGTAATTTATCCGGGAAAACACCATTCGTCAAACAGTGATTAAAAACGTGGCTTAATATAGGCGCTACGAGAGATCTTACAAGTTTAATGTGTTTTGAATAGATGTTCTCTAACCCAGCTCTGGTAGCTTTTAATCCAGAAATAATGGAGGAAATTTCAGAAGCACAGGTAGGAAAAAGAAACATCGACTTAGGACTGTGAGAAAACGGAGGTACATATTCTAAGGAGAAGGGGACTGCAAGGCTAGTGGAAAAGTGTACATTAAAGGCGTTGGCCACGTCACTGGCCGCAGTGAGGGTGACGTTGTCGACACGAATTGAGGTCACTATTCTGCGCGACTGAGTGGATTTTAAAACTTCTTTAAAAGCTGCCATTTTTTCTCTGAGTTATGTCCACAATTTTGTAGTTCCCACTCATAAAAACTTTGTTTAACCTTTCTAAAAATTGTAGCTAATGTGCTGGAGTAAGTTTTATAGCGTGATTTCAAGCATGAATTAAAAGGCTGACGTTTCGTCTTTTTATATAGGTTCTCCATTTTGCGAAGAGATTGTATCAGTGATTGTGATAATCAAGGGCAGCGTAGGGCGAAGTAGCGTCTGTTAGATGACTGCAATGTAGTTGAACGCTCAACTGCTGAATAAATAGCGTCGTAGAACCTGGTCAAGGCCTCTTCACTATCATTCGTGGCATATACACTGGACCAATTTTCATCGGCGATGAGCCTGCAGTCCTTCACTGAATCAAAGCGATACTTTTGACGTATTATGTTGCTACGAGTGATGACCTGTTCAATATATAGGAATACAGGAAAGTGACCTGTGATGTCACTCTCAATGATACCAGCATGACTTACGTCTTCAATGTTTGTGAGGATGTGATTGATTGATGATTGTGAGCCCTTATCAGAAGAGCCTGTTGGTACAGATATTAGCGATTTAAAGCCAAAACTATGAGAACAAGTCTTATACTCGAGAGCAGAATGGTTAGAGGAATCTAGTAAGTCAAAGTTCATATCACGCATAATTATTATATTCTAGCGCTCAGCAGGAAGTTTATCAAGCAAGTGATGAAGCGAATTACAAAAAGCAGAGGTGTCACTGGAAAGAGATTGATATACAGTAGCATGAATAGTTTTTCGTTGATTCTGAAAAAGACCCGGCAGATCAATTTACAACCAAAGAGATTCACATATCGCCATATTTAGGTTTAAATCATTGCGCCTTATATACAGAATGTTGTTTGATATAAAAATGACGGAGCCACCATGAAGTATATCACTTCGGTGAGCATATTCGCTTAAATAACAAGGAAAGCCATACAAGTCCACATGACCAGGCAATAACCAAGTTTCGGAGCAACAGATATCCGAGAACTGATGATTAAGGGAAGCTAGTAGAGCGGTAATATTGTCATAATGTTTAGGAAGGCTACGAGCATTGCAATTAATCTAAGAAAAACCCAAGTTCTGCGAAGATATGTAATTAAAGTTACCCGGAAGAAAATAAGCCATTACGTTTTCTATTTTCCCAAGCTTACGTTATTACACGCCTATGCGTTGAACACATGTATATCAACATCACTGACAATTCTGTGCACCACACTATCGAGAGTTTGTCTTGCCTTAATACACAATTGTCAGTCCAAAGAAAAGCCCACTTCATTTGTTTCTTGAGGGCAAGTGCTTTAGAAAACAGCACCTTATTATCAGACGTCAGGTGCTCATTAACGTATATTGGCTTTTCCTGCGCTGCCGAAACAACGAGCAAGTCTGTTTTGGGGCAAAATTCCGAGCCTTCTTCAGAAACTCTGTGCGCATGTCGCGCGAGCAGAAGCGCACAATGATGCTTTTGTTATTTATGTCGCGCGTTGGTACTCTGTGTAGAGTATCGATGTCCTCAGGCTTGATAGGAAAACCGACCTTTTCACCGAGAAGCTCGACAATGTTTCTGCAGTTTTTGCCTTGCGTTGTTGGAACAACTCTTGAATCCAAATTATTGAGGTGAGAGTACTGTTCCAAATGTCTACTCTTTTGCAGAAGCATTTGATTATTTTCTTTTAGGTGCTTATTGTCAGATATGAGGCCGCTGTTTTCTGACTTCCCAGCCTAAAACTTACTGCTCATGAAATCCATGGCTTTTCAGATATCGTCGACCTCAGATTGCAGTTTGTTCACACTTTCAGGGTGACACCCAGTCACTGCAGATTTTAGTGATTCCAACTCGTTATGAACGGTAGCTAAGTTTTTTTCAGTTTACACCTTAAAGTCTTCAAACTCTTTAGAAAGCAATGCAACGGTAGAAGCCATATCAAAACGAGCGATCAGAGCCCTGCAGCCATGGGGGAAAATAAACTAAAATAAAACATAAGTATTAAGCACTTGAATCACCTGTGTAGGAAAGGTAGACGGATTAGAAGACCGAAATACCGCAGTCTGCAGGCTCTGATCGCTCGCTCAAATGATGCTGCTAGATGGCCACAGAGCATTTCAAGTATCCTGAATACAGGCACAGCAGCAGCACTAGTGCCGGAGACAGCAGATAGCAGTAGTTGATAGAATCCAGTTGCTTGCAAAACACGTGTTGAAGTTGCCGGATTGCCGGTTCACTAAGAGGGCGATGTGTAACTCACCCGTTGATACATCAGCGTGGCCTGTGTAGGAAAGGTAAACGGATTATAAGACCAAAATACAGCAATCCGCAGGCTCTGATCGCTCGCTCAAATTATGCTGCTAGATGCCCACGGTGCAGCTTAAGTATTCTGAATACAGGCACAGCAGCGACACCAGTGCCGGAGACAGCAGATAGCAGTAGTTGATAGAATCCAGTTGCTTGAAAAACACGTGTTGAAGTTGCCGGATTGCCGGTTCACCAGGAGGGTGATATGTAACTGACCCGTAGATACAGAAGCGTGGCCTGTGTAGGAAAGGTAGATGGGTTAGAAGACCGAAATACAGCAGTCCACAGGCTCTGATCGCTCGCTCAAATTTGGTGTACTTGTGGATGGGAGCAAAGGACAGAGAGGAAAGCTAGGCAATGGTGGAGTGTATATCAAAGGGCATTGAGGAATTAAGAGGAGAGTGTGACCTAAAAATAATAGGAGGTATGATTGTGCACACACAAGGTATAGATAGGTATACTGACCCAACAGGCAAATTGATCATGGCTATGTGTGAAAGGCATGATTGGATCATTTGCAACAGTACTGAGAAGTGTGAAGGGTAAATAACTTGAGAGGTAGAAAGGCTGCAGTCGACAATAGACTATGCACTGATGTCACTTAGGATGTATGATAGGCTCAGGGGAATGCACATAGACAAATGTGGCTCCAGATGTCTGCATAGTGGTCACAAACGTATCAAGGTAAGTTTCGGAAGAGCAGTGAAAATGAAAAGTGACAAGATGAGCAACTACCGCAAAAAAAGTTTTTCAGAAAAGCAAATATAAATAGCTACTAAACAATTTGAAAAAATAATCAATGAAGATAATAATACAGTGTGGACATACACGAATTTAATTAGACTGAGCGAGAGCTTGCTAAGGCACGCGACAAGTCACCCCAGAAAAAAAACACAAACCCAAGAGTTGGTGGAATGAGGAAGGTAAGAGAGCCAAAGAAAACGTCAGGTAGCCCTTGGAAACACAGACGCGCTAAGCAGTGGGGTGAACCGACCTATGATGTTGAAAGAAAATGGGAAATCTTTCTAAGCTCTAGAAGGGAAGCATTTCTTCTGATCAATGAAAATATTAGAAGAAAGGGAGAACAGTGGCTGGAAGACGTTCGCAAAAAAATAGAAAGGCAGCTTCGAAATTTCGGAACCATCTAAACTCCTTAAGAATTGAGACGAGCCTAAAGCAGAGGTTTATAACTACAGCTCAAGGTGCTAGGCTAGAACGGGCGAAGCTATTGAATGTATAGGAACAAGGGTGACAGAAAAGTTTCAACAAAGAAGTGCCTTATGCACCACAATAGACATGGATAAATTAAGTGGTGCAATGTCTCCATTTTCACAACGAGAGTGGGAAAGGGCTGAGAAGATGGTTTCTAGTAGTACATTAACAGGCCCAGATGGCCTTTCAATTATGCTGATAAAGACATTGGCTTCGAAGTCTAAACAGACTTCGAAGACAATGAATGGCGAATTCCCTGGTGGATGGAATCTTAGCCGGATGAGCATAATTATTAAAGAAAAGGAAGACAAAGCTGACATAAAAAACTACCGTCCAATAACAGTGACATCAGTGGTCTACATGCTGGCAATGCAAATTATAAAGGAAAGACGGCAAGCATAGATAAAGGATGAGGGCGTGCTGGGGGAACTGCAGAATGAATTTCGAAAACACAGGAGGTTGGAAGACAATCTGTTCTCACTGACGCAGTGCATAGAAATGGCAGAAAAGGAACACAGGCCCCTCTGGCAAGCATTTTTGACATCAACGAAGCTTACGATAACGTGGTTCCCGAGTACTGGTGGTGAATACTGGACAAACTAGGTATGGAAGGTGGAGTCACTAATCTTTAAAATAATATCCATAAAAGTAACAAGGTACTTATAAAGTGGGAAAAACAGGTATCCAAAGCAGCAGAGGTAAAACGGGGGCTTAGACAGGGGTGTCCTCTGTCACCCTTGTTATTCCTGATGTACCTACAAGGATTAGCGGCCAAATTAGAGGGAAGTGAACTTGGCTTCAACCTCTCTTTCGTCAAACAAGAAAAACTCATTCAACAGGCACTACCAGCATTGATGTACACAGATGATATAGTGCTAATGGCCAACAACAAGGAAGATTTCCAAAGATTGATGGACATCTGTGGTAACGGGGGAAAGGTTAGATTTTAGATTCAGTAAGGAAAAATCAGCAGTCTCAACTTTTAGTGATAAGGAAGGTAGAGGCTTAAAGTACAGGAGGTCAGGCTAGAGATAACAGACAAATACAAATATTTGGGCGTATGGATAAACAATGGGGCTGAGTACCTAAGGGAACACGAAATATACGTGTCGACTAAAAGTAACAGGAATGCAGCGGTAATGAAAAACAGGACACTCTGGAATTACAATAGGTATGATGTTGTGAGAAAAATATGGAAAGGGGTCATGGTTTTGGGTCTGACGTTTGGCAATGCGGTCTTGTGCATGAGGTCAGAAGTTCAAGCAAGATTAGAAATTAAGCAACGTGGAATAGGTAGGCCTGCTTTAGGAGCTCACGGGAATACATCAAATAAGGGAGTACAAGGTGATATGGGATGGACATCACTTGAGGGCCGGGAAGTTAGCAGCAAGATAAACTTTCAGAAGCAATATAGAGAAATGGGGGAGTATCGTTAGGCTAAGAAGGTTTTCAGCTACTTGTACATGAAGAATGTCGACACACAATTGAGGAAGCGAACCAGAAAATTGACGGGTAAATACTTTGAAAGCAGCAAAGGGCCAAACCAAAAAGAACTATCAGTTAAGAAGAAGGTGACGGAAACGGAGACTGACATGTGGAGAATTGACATGATTATGAAGTCCGCACTAGAGATCTATCGCACTTTTAAGCAGGAAATCGCCAAAGAAAGAATTTATGATAATACTCGGGATAGTTCTCTACTGCGTCAGGGCAGAACAGGAGTTTTGCGAACCAAGACATATCGGACCAAATACGAAGGGGTAGACACGGTATGCAGTGCATGCGGAGAAGAGGAGGAAACTGCCAAACATTTGATAATGTTCTGTAAAGGGCTTCACCCTATAGTTCAGGATGATGGCGCAGAGTTTTTCAAAGCACTGGTGTTTAGAGACAGAAAGGGCTAAATAGACCTTAAGCGGGTAGAATTAACTATAAGGAGGTTATCTAATTCGTGGCTAAAGTCAGGGCACGAATGAATATTAAACCATTCACTGCAAAGAACCAGTCCTATAGTTCACTATTGAAAAAAAGAAACATAGTGTGTGGTTCACTTAGTATTACGGCTAGGTGGCACTGGCCGCCGCCCGGTATAAAGGATACAGCAACATCGATCCATCCATCCATCTATTGCGAACTGCGAATATTCGTCACGGACAGCTCTCGACGATCTGTCATAAAGGTGGGGTTGAAACTTTGTTATTGCTCAGATGACTGCGAGATAATATTTTCGACTTGCATAGTAGTTTGTCTCAGCTTTTGAGAGTTTACGCATGTCATAGGCTAAAACCTTATTTCGACCATTTTGCCACTGTTCCAGGATGGCACCATGGGCAACATTGCATGCATTGGTATGAATTTCAGTGTCGGCTGTCTCATCTACATGAGCAAGGATTGGTGAACCCTGTAACCGTTTTCTCGATTCGTCAAAACCGTTCTGTTGTTCGCTTTCCCATGTGAACGGCACGTCGTCTCTTCTTAGTCTTGTAAGAGGTTCCCCAGTCTTTGAGAAGTTTTCCACGAACCGCCTTTAGTAGGCACCTGAACCTAAAAATTGACGCAGAGACGTTTTGTTTCTGGGCGTGGGAAACCTCTGAACAGCGGCTGTTTTTTGTTGGATCCAAATGAGTTCCGTCAGAACTAATGACATATCCAAAGAGGTGCTGCTATTCGAAGCCAAATCGCAAATTTCGTGGTTTATTTGTCAAGTCTGCTGACGGGATGGCTTCGAATACTGTTGGTAGTTGTTCTAAAGGTTAGTCGAATGTCACAAAAAATACCTTCACATCATCCAAATACAGTATCTATAACTCTAATTTCAATCACACGAGGACAGAGTCCAACATTCGCTGGAACGCCACTAGCGCGAAACAGGGGCCGATGAGAAGCCTTTGAATTCGTAGAGGCCATCTGGTGTTAAAACTGCCGTTTTTACACGGTCCCGTTCGTTGACCTCTATTTGCTAATATCCACTCTTCAGATGCAAGGAGGAGAAAAACTTAGCAGATCGCAACCCATCTTGTGCATCCTTAATACGTGGGAGGGGGTAGATATCAAGTTTGCACTGTTCAGTTTCCAGTAGTCGACACAGAATGAGAGTGTGTTGTCTTTTTTCTTAACGAGCACTATGAGGGACACCCTTGGGCTATTGGAATGCTGAATGACGTCAACTGAAAGAATCGCCTTTACCTGCTTCTTGATATTTACCCGTTGTTTTTGTGACACTTCATATGGCTGCCGGTGTATAGGCCTCGTGGCGACTTGCGTTATAATTTAAAACTCTGTGTTTTGCAAGTGACGTCCACCAGACCTTGAAGGCAGTTTAGAAGCAATCGAGAAATCGGTTTACCAAGGCATAAGTCTGTTTTTTAACTCTGCAGAAGACTCTAGTGGACGGTCACGGATGTGTCAATGTTGTAGGTCACTCGTCGAATGGTTGACGTTGTTAGGCTGCATAGTTTAGTCGCCAAACAGAACTCGTGTGAATAGGCCTTGCTTTAAGGGATGTGGAGAAAGGGGAGGTTAGAATAATGTTTAGCAATTTTGAGTGCTTTGTATTCAACTATGAGAGAGCGCTGAGCCGTTACGCTCACCCCTTCAAAACAATCCACGCATATCGACTAGCAATACTGTGGCTAGCAAAACTTTATTTACAGCATGTACAGAACACTAAGGTTTCATACCATTTCAGTAACAGGGCACATACACTTCAAGCACATCTATATTTCACGACTAACATCACTACACTACAGTGAAGACATTTGCTCTAACATATATGACAATATTGGCATATATGTACAGAAGAACTCAATGCAATATACGATGGTATAAAGATTCAATGGATAAAATGAAGCACGATATGTAACAAATAAAATCATATAAAACAACTCAACGGGCGCTGCTTAGCACCAAGTCGGACGAAAGGGCACGACCAATAGCGCAGAAACTCTTGCTCCCCGAGGAAGAAAAGCTCCTCGGAGAGGAACGCGAGGATGTCTCGTCTCATTCACCTCAGTATCGGCCAAAAAGCACGCCGGCGGCAATTGTCAGCTACGGCCTCACATCGGTTTCTCCAAAGGCCCAACAGCCCCGCAACTATTAACAAAGCGGAGAAGCAGCTACGCGCAAATCGGCCGTTGGACACGAAAGTTCGCACAACCTTTCCCTGAAAACCAGCATTAACCGAACGCCAAAAAAGGCGGGAAACCACATACTCAAACGTCGCATGTCGATTGGTCTCTACCATAACGCAGTTGGGGCAAGTGGAAGTGCGAACCACCTGCCATCGCTGCAACCGATCTCGCGAGGGGAGCAAGCCCCAGCCCAACCTCCATACAAAGTCTCTGATATGCCCTGGCAACACTGCGGCAATATTGGTTTCCAAGCGCGGTTCATTACACCTCTATCTCTGGGCACGTAGCTTCCAAACGTCAGTGAAATGCCATAAGGACTCGATACAAAGATGGTAATTCAGTTGATTGGGGACCTTGGTTTATTTGGCTATCCGGCAAGAAGACACGTAGTGATGGCCCCAGATGGTAGCGTGCCAGTGTCTGAGCGGGCATGCCATCATTGCTTAGTATTCGCAATAGAGTGCGGAGGCACAATGTAGAAGCCGTGACGCAAACGTCGGGGAATGCAAAACCACCTTGATCTCGCGGTTGAGCTAACGCTGGACGCGATAAAAATTCTGTGCCACCAGACCAAAAAAATGAACTGATGAAGCTTTGCACTTTCCTGCAGACGTGGAGCGGTGGTTTAACAGAATGGCAAAGGTACCAAAATTTTCCTAGGTACACCGTGTGAGTTAAGTATCGGCGTTCCAGGAGGGGGAATTCGAAGTACCTGGCTGCTTTGATATCACTTAGAAGAATTTGTACAACGGATGACCAGATGCTATCCTGTATACCGATTGCAGTGAAAGTAACTCCAAATATTGAAATTTCAGGAGACCACTGTAAAGGCGACGTGATGTTGATACGACCGCTGGGGTTGCCAATGAAAAAATTGTGGCTTTTATAAAAGTTCATCCTTGCACCGGAGATACCGAAATCATGGAATGTATCAAGAGCATGCTGCAGGTACTGTTCGTTTTGTAGTTATAGAGTAATATCATCTGCCTATGCAGTGACCTTTACTTGAGTGTTATGTTCAACGGCCCTTAAGAAGGGTTCCAATTCAAGAATAAATAACACTGGGGAAAGGGGACACCCTTAACGGACCCCACGCGTGACTTTAAATGCGTGACTTTCATGGGAATCAAACTAAAGAGTACTTTCTCAATTAGTGTACATCGCGTGGATGAGGCCAATGAAATTATCCGGGAATCCGTATGCATGTAAGACATTTAGTATGTAGCCATGTTCTATGAAATCAAAAGCTTTCTCTTGATTTAATGAAACCAACAGTTCTTGCGCACATCGGCTAGTGGTGTAATGAATGGTGTCACGCGTTAACCACGTATGGGTGTGTATTTCTCGGCCCGGAACAGAACATACCTGGTGGGAAGCGAATAATGTGGCAAGAAATGGACTGATTCGGCACACCAAAATGTTGGCCAAGAGCTTGTAATCTACATTGAGCAGGGTAATAGGGCGCCAATCTTCTGGTCGCGTGGACATTGGGTCTTTCTTGGGAACTAGTGTTATACGGCCTTTGTGGAAAGAGGTTGGAAGTGTAATATCTTGGAAACACTTTCGAATGACGCGTGACATAGTTGGATCAATGATAGGCCAGAACTCTACATAAAACTCTGAAGGGAGTCCGTCAGGCCCTGGGGCCGATTCCTTTTTCATTGCGTCTAATGCGCCCTCGATTTCGTCATCGGATGGCGGTAATAGCAGCACGTCGTTTGGCATGTTGGAATCATGAGGTAAATCTTTCAGCAGAGGATGCGAACAAACGGATCCTGGGTAACTGACATTAGCACCAGATTGAGCTATTGACTGAAAGTGTTGAGTGAATTCCTGAAAGTCGCGCGTACCCACAGCAGCTGGGGTGGGGGAGTTCAGGGAGTGGGCAGGCGAGCCCGGTGGACAAAGCAGAGATCTGCGTGCATACCTTAGCACCTAAGGGTGCGCACACGGTGCACGTCTACAGCGCCAAGCTGCAGCCGAGAGTGAAGAAGCGCGCAAAATACGTTGGTACCGTTCAACGAGCTCATCTTGCCATGCCCGCATTACAGTGGACGGACTGGAATCTCGATTGGCAATGCGTATCTTCTGGATTAACAATGACGCATCTTTCGACATGCGGGTGCAAAGTTCTCTGCCCGACGCACTGCAATAATGGCGCCACTGTTCATTGAGGCGATCCCAATCAGAAATATCCGCCCCAATGAGCGATGCGCGTAACGCTCGGGATAATTTCTCCGTAGCCTGAGAGTCCTGGAGGACGCGGCAATGGAGACGCCATGGTCTGTGAATCGTTGCGTCCCCGCTGGCAGGCGGAGAGAAAACGTAACCGGGCGATGGTCGCTAATGTACACTGGTGTCAGTGGCAATGACATTACCCCGGTGTCGTGAACGTAGGTAATGAGACTGGGGGATGCATACACGTGATCAATTCGGCTGCTCGACGCTGCTCGACGCTGCTCGACGCCAAGTATAGGCATAAATACTGCCATGCACACTTTGATGAATGTCACTCAATGCCAATTGCTGCACTAGACGTTCGAGTTCTCTGGCATTCCAGTTTGACCGGCTGCGACCCGGACCTCAAACGTCTGCGTGTGAGTCTAAGACACAGTTGAAATCTTTTAAAAGTACCACATGTTGGAAATTTAAAAGGAACGCATCAAGAGATTGGAAGAACGCGTTTGAGTTCACGCGTGCCGCTGGGGCATACACGGCACCTAATCTTATTCTTAACGAAAAAAAGGTGCAGTCGAACGCCAGCACGCGTCCGAAGGCATCGAAGGAAACATGATGGTCACGTTAAAGACCTCGGCTAAAAATAATGACTCCGACGCCAGTTGAGTGATTCTCAGCGTGAAATCGAAGAATTGACGGACACCTTCTTACAGTGAAAAAAGTGGAAGTTCCACGGAACCCCGCGATACTACTATCAAGTAGGTGGACGCTTAAATTTCGGCACATTGACCACATTTCTGTAACGCCGACGAACGCACGACGCCGTTGCTTCCTGCTGCTGTGCATAATGCGCTTGGCCTAGCCCACGGACGCTAGCGTCTTGAGCCCCTTCAAGGCGGCGTCTTATCGAGTTAATGCCACAAGATGACTACAATGAGCATGGATGGCGAAGATATCACACAACATGTGTATGAGAACGAAGCAGGTTGGCGTCTTGTCAACAGAACAGGACGAGCCAACAAAGAAACCACAACGCATGAAGCCAAAGACCAAGAAACACACTTCCAAAGCGAGAACGCGGTCAGTAATAGGTGGAGGAAGGGACAGAGAGCAAGACAAATTGTGGCTGCGAGTAGGATGCCCCGTCTGCCGAAGGAAGGTTACAAGATTTGGACTGCCCGTGTCATTTCACGGGCAGTCCAGGCAGCAAGAGAGCCGTAGCATTTACAAGAACGCAGCGCCCGTAAGAGAACGCTGGTGGTGGAAGCGGACAAGGTGTCTTCGGAAGCGGTCAGCGCTACTAGGAATCAAGTGGGCGGAACCGGGAACAACGCCCCCTGAAATACGTCACAGCTCTGCTATAAAACCACCGCTCCAGCGAGGATCAGCCGTCATTTCACGGGCAGTCCAGGCAGCAAGAGAGCCGTAGCATTTACAAGAACGCAGCGCCCGTAAGAGAACGCTGGTGGTGGAAACGCTGGTGGTGGCAGCGAGGATCAGCCGTCATTTCACGGGCAGTCCAGGCAGCAAGAGAGCCGTAGCATTTACAAGAACGCAGCGCCCGTAAGAGAACGCTGGGGGTGGAAGCGGACAAGGTGTCTTCGGAAGCGGTCAGGGCTACTAGGAATCAAGTGGGCAGAACCGGGAACAACGCCCCCTGAAATACGTCACAGCTCTGCTATAAAACCACCGCTCCAGCGAGGGTCAGCCGTCATTTCACGGGCAGTCCAGGCAGCAACGAGGCTGAACGACAGCTAAAAATTTACCTTGCTTTACGCAGGTACGTGAACGACTTGTACTTTTGCTTCTGAGTTCCTGGACTGCTCAGTGAATGACGGGTCTTATGGGTGATAAGCCGCCCACTACTGTGAAGGAACTAGCTAAGGCCTTGTCAGATTTTTCTGCTAGAATTGATACCAAACATGATGAGCTAAAGAAAGACATCACAAAAGTTATTGAAGGCGAACTACAAACTCTTAGACAGTCAATCAACTTCATGAATGAGCAATTTGAGCAATTCAGGGTGGAACTTGGCGAAACAAAGAAAGAGCTTGCTGCGGTGCGAGCAGAAAACCACGCGATTAAATGCGAAAACAGTCGCCTCGTCAAGAATATTAAGGAAATAAAACAGGAACTCACTGCTCAGCAACAACATAGTAGACAGAATAACCTAGAAATAAAGGGAGTTCCTGTGATGGAGGGGGAAAACTTGGTCTCCACAATGCAACAGCTTGCCAGCTACCTGAAAGTTGAAATCAAAGAAACAGATATAGACGTCGTGCACCGAGTGCCATCAAGGAACGCGTCAACACCTAACATCATAGTTAGGTTTCTTTCGAGAGCTGTGAAAGATAATGTTCTGAAGACTGCTAAGAAGCAACGACTTAACACGACAGCTTTAGGTTTTCAGGGCATCGCATCTCCAGTGTACATAAATGAGCACTTGTGTCCGGCAAACAAGGAATTGCTAACAGCCGCTCTAAAGACAAAGCGGGAAAAAAAGTGGAAGTACACCTGGGTAACTGGTGGAAAGATTTTGATGCGGAAGGCAGATAATTCACGTGTGCTTCACGTCACATGTGCTGAGGATCTTTCCAATGTTGTTTGAGGATTGCCTGCTTGTTTCTGTAACCTGGAGTTTCCTATATTTTTAAATGGCGTTTTCTTTTTCTGAGGTTGAAAACATATGGATGCAGCAGGATCATTTCGCAGTATTACATTGTAATATTCGCAGCATAAAAAAGAACTTCGATCATCTGCTTTCGTACTTATCACAGCACTCGTTTAAATATGATGTCATCGCTGTAACTGAAACTTGGCTTCGAGAAAGCGAATCAGTTCATTTACCCGGCTACGTCATGCTTTCGCAACCTAGAAACAGTGCTACACGAGGAGGGGGTGTGGCGCTATTTATCAAAGACTGCTTTAGTTTCGTTCACCTTAGCAATAGCTCATGCTGCAGTTCATCGGCAGAGACTCTTTTTATTCATCTTCAGAATGGTGTCATCATCGGTGTAATATATCGTCCACCAATTTCCAGTGTGGCTGACTTCATTACTGTGATGGAAAGTACCATGATACCCATTGTAGCCTCTAAAGCACCTATTATTGTCTGCGGTGATATTAACATAGACGTGTCTGGAGATACATGTGATGATTACGTGTTTTTGCTACAATCAGTTAATCTGAGAAATGTTATTTCATCACCCACTCGCATAACAGACCACTCGCATCGATTATTGATCACGTGTTGTGTAACGCTGACCTGGATGTATCGGCAGGCGTATACGCTGTTGCTATTGCGGATCACAATCCCACCTTTCTATTTTTACCCCAGAAATACATTTGTGCTCCTGACATACCTGCCATTAAACGAACAACACGTGTCGACTATAATTCCGTGCAAAAACTACTACAAGGAACGAATTTTGATGCCCTCTATGATGAAGACGTGGACGTCGAGTGTGATAACATTGTAAAATGCATTATGGATGTCATTGAACGATCAACGCGTAGCTGTTCACGCCGAAATTATGACCATGCCATATGTCCATGGATGAATAGAAATATACTTGAGGTTTTGAAGCTGAAAGATTTTTACTACGACAAATGGAAAAATAACAGGAGCAATGAATACTACCATAAAAATTTTAAGCTTTACAGAAACAAGTCAGTAGCAATGAAAAGAAAATCCAAGAAGTGCTACTATACCAACCTAGTGAAAAAAATGATGGTAACACGAAGAAAATATGGGAGATTGTTAAAGACGTCACTGGCATGGGTAGCAAAGAACGCATTACACCTGATAATCTAACTCGTGAAGTGGCCGACAACTTTAACGATTACTTTACTAATATTGGTTTCAGCCTTGCGAGGAAGTTCCCTACTCATATGCAGAATTTAAATGCACCCTGTACTGTTACCGATAATTTCGATTTATGTGATGTAACTGAGGATTACATCCGACAAGTAATTAACAAGTTACCAGGAAACAAGGCAGCTGGCCATGACGCCATATCATCAAGGATTTTAAAGGAGAATATTGATGTTTTGTGTGGTCCCTTATGCCATATATTTAATCATGCATTTTCCTCTAAAACTTATCCTAGTATACTTAAGACCGCCAAAGTAATACCAGTGTACAAATCTGGTGATCGGAATCTTCCGGACAGCTACAGACCAATATCTGTCCTGAGTAGTATTAACACTACGCTTGAAAAACTAATTTCGTCGCAATTAAGGCGCTTCCTGGGTGAACAGAATGTACTTTGTCCCCAGCAACACGGCTTTGTTGCAAACAGGTCCACTTCAACTGCTGTTTCGATGCTTACGCAATATATTAATTCCGCGCTACATGAAAATAACATAGCAATAGCAGTATTTTTAGACATACGAAAGGCATTTGATGCTATTAGTCATTCCAATTTACTGGAAAAAATGCATTCTTATGGGATAAAAGGTAACTCGCTTGATTTTTTCTAGTTATCTATCGGCACGCAAACAAAAGGTAGTCATTGGTGACATCAAATCATCCTACGGTTATATTAAATGCGGGGTGCCACAGGGTTCAGTTTTGGGCCCTATATTATTCTCTCTTTATATTAATGATGTCCCGCGATCTCTACAGAGGTCAAGGGCACTGATGTACGCGGACGACACTGTTTTAGTTTTCACAGGACACTCCTTAGCAGATTTACAAAATGACGCGATGACTGATTTATCGAACAATTCGGAATGGTTTGCCAGGAATCAGCTGACTGTTAACTGTACTAAAACAAAGTATATGGTGTTTCACTCTCGTAGGAAACATATTGACGCTGAATCTCTTAACCTAACAATAAACAACGCTCCTATTCTACAAGTTCCTTGTTTTAAATATTTAGGCGTCACTTTTGATGAACACTTACACTGGCATGAGCAAGTACAAAGTGTGTGCGCAAAGCTAGCCTATGGCTGCTATTCTCTAATAAAAGCTCGCCAATATTTTCCACAAGCTATACTCCGCACACTCTACTTTTCATTGTGTCATTGTCACATAGGTTACTGTCTGGAATCGTGGGGTGTGACGTACAACAGTTATCTAAAAACTCTTGAACGACTTTAAAAGCGTACACTGAAAATCATAAGCCAAGGTGAATCAGTAAGTAATATTTTCCAATCACAACGCATTCTCTCGGTTCCGATGTTGCGTGACTACAAAATTGCTGTTTCAGTAAATAACATAATTAATAGAAATTCACCTTTGCCTGCTGATCTTTTTTCAATTCCTAAACGCAATACGCGACATGCTTCGAATGGTAATTTCAATCTGCCCAAATGTTTTAATGTTTACGGAGAAAGACTGATACAGTTTAGTGGAACAAAAATATGGAACACGGTCCCCCTAGAGATTAAAACGGCACGTAATTTCAGCATGACATGTAAATCTTTTTTTCTGTGGAATCAAGACATGTAAGCATGTGTGTGTTTGATTCTATTTTCATTGTATTTTTTTAATAAGTGCCTATGTATAGAAACTAGCTGCAAGCTAATAAGTATGCATATCTGCAAGAAAAAAATGTATTACTGTGTTATCTGTATCATATGATTGTTTTTTTATGTTGTTACCTCAGAGCTGACCTGTACACTTTTTTATGTTGCACATTGTATTGGACCGTCCACTAGCCACTAAAGGCTATCGGTCCAAATAATCCCTGTAATCGCAAATATCTATTTATGAAAATAAAGCTTCATTGATTGATTGATTGATTGAAGATAATTGTGCGCCCACGTGACGGCTTCAAGGTCACTGACTACGGGATCAATCGTCTAGATTGCTGCGTCGCCAACGCCGCTAAAATACCCAGGAATGAATCGGAAGAAGACACGGTATGTGCCAACTATAAACAGAACAATCTAGTGGTCAGCACACCATCAGAGAAGCGCGCCGAAAAATACAGAACCATCACTCAACTGAAGATTGGGGACAAAGAATTCGGAGCCAATGCGTACGAGTCAGCTCCGGAAGATACATCTAAAGCGGTGATCCGAGGAGTAACGCAGGACGTGTCTCCAAGAGAGATCGTGGAAATGCGGGTAACCCCGAGAAATCCGACAGTCCTCATGGCCAAGAGGAAGGCAAACACCACGAACGTCATCGTCCTCTTCGATGGGCATCGCGTTCCAAGTTATGTGAGCTACGGAAGAGGACTGGTCAAGTGCTCACTATACTGCAAGAAAATAGACGTGTGCTACGAGTGTGGACGCCTAGGTCACAGAGCTGACGTCTGCCTGAGCCCGAATGGTAGAATATGCAGAAGGTGTGGCACTGAGAACCCACCGCAAGAGCACGAGTGCGAATTGAAGTACCAGCTGTGTCGCAAAGGCCACCCGACGGCAGATCGCCATTGCAAGGCCAGATTTAAGGTACCGTACCTGGTGAAATGACGTCGCTAGGAACGAGCCCGACGGGAGGAAGAAGAAGCACTTTACTACAAGACGGAAGCGAAAGCGCTTCACAGGCAAAGATGGGGCAAATCAGGTCAACGATCGGAACATCGGACGCGGGACGCATCCGGACCAGAAGCCTTCACCAAGCTTCAAGCACAAAACAAAAACCACTCTACATTTACTACCACCACATCTATGTCAAGATCCAGATCGAGGTCCAGATTGAGGTCCAAATCGAGGTCCAGATTGAGGTCTAGTCCCAAGACCGGCAATACCGGGTCTCCCCGATCAAAGGAGAAAGGAGGATCCCAAAGCTCAAAAGGACCGAGTGGCGTCCGTGGCACCGCGGGACCCTTCCAGGTGAGCTGGGCTGATGTAGCTTCCGGGGCGCGCGCGGAGGCAGAGGCTGCTTTTCAATGTAGGATTAAGGCGCTAGAGAACGAATTGGCGCAGATCAGGCACAACAATGTTGCATTTATTAATAAGATACAAAACCCAGGGAAGAAAATGATTTTCTGAAAAACGAAGGGTTTACACGCAACGAGGAAACCTCACAAGTTTTAATGGAGGAAAAAGGCGCAGCAATGAAGGAAGAGTAGCAGCCCTCACCTTTGTTAAACGTAAACCGGAGAACGCTCCGATTAAAAGCGTGGTAAAGAAACCAAAAGCAGTGGCGACGCCACAAGAAAGACAGGAGGAATTCGCAAACACCATGGAAGCCAAAATAGAACAAATTGAAAGAAAATTGCAAACTAAGCTCGAACAACAAGGAGTTAGATTTGAGGCAAACATAGAGGTCAAAATCGAGGAGCTAGGCAAGACGATATTGCAGAAAGTGCAGCAAATGGTGGCTGATTTCGACGCCAAGCTAGAAATATGGGGATCGCAGTCTAGTGGTGGGGGCCCAGTTAAGACGTCTTTTAAACCGTACGCTGGGACCTCGGTGCCAACCGAGGGATTAGAGAGCCTGTAACGCTGCCATGGAGAGACAAAATAGCTACACGATTTGGCAATGGAATTGTCGAGGATATAATAGAAAACGATACATTTTGCAACAACATCTTAAAGACACCAGCACCCCGTATGTTATAATGGTGCAACAAACGCACGGGCTGGTCAAACTCTCGGGATATAAGTCATTCGGCAGTGCTGATGGGGAGACAAAGGTATTAGCAACGTTGGTTAAGCGAAATCACGCGGTGGTGCAACATGACAAGGAAATCAAGGCAATAAATCACATTCTCCTCCAACTCATACCCACGCGAAAAGCAGAGGACAGTCTTTTTGTATTGAATATTTACAGCAGTCCTAAATGCAGAAAGCACAAATTCCGCACGCTGTTACGAAAAACCCTCGCTATAACGGGCAACCGGGCGCTAGTGATTGGAGGAGATTTCTACGCCCCACACGGTGCATGGAGATACAGGATCGAACGAAAGGCCAGAAAGGCAGGATCTTGTGGTTAGACGCACATGAAGAGGGCCTGACGCTCGTGACCGATCCATTCATTCCTACAAGAACAGGTACAAGCGTTTGCGCGGATACCGCGCCAGAATTGACGTTCACCAATAATATACTGGACATGCAATGGACTTGGGAAGCACGACTTGGGAAACACGACTTGGGAAGCGATTCATTTTATACTTGAAATTACAGTGAGTGCAGGACCGCGGAAGGCAAAAGGCAGACAACTTAAACTTGTCGATTGGTACAAGTTCCGAAACATCAGAGAAGCCCGACGAAATGATACGGAGTATGGAGGAATGGACCGAAAAGTTAAAACGAGACGTGGAGGCCGCTACGCAAACGGTGCCACTGGAGGCTCAGCTAGAGTATTTAGACAATAAGCTTCTCCACTTGTGGGAAGCTAAGGAAGGTTTACAACGGAGGTGCAAAAACCAATAGCACAACCGGACGCTTCGTAGAAAGATAGCTAAATTAAACAGATATATAGAGCAATACGCCCAGCAGCTGTGCAGACAACAGTGGGAGGAAAAGTGCAATGACATGGAGAACCAGATAGGAATGGCGAAAACGTGGACCATCCTTACACATTTGTTAAACCTGGACGGAAACAAGTTGGCAGAAAGGCACAATATTAATCGGTTAATACAAAGATATCAAGGTACAGAGCAGGATTTTCTGAACGAAACGAAGAAAACATACATCTTTCAAGCGCTTCCCGTCACAAACCCTGATTACGAAAGGCTGGCAAATGATGATTTAGACAACGAGATCGGGGAGGCAGAAGTGAGGGCCGTCTTGCAAAAACTCAATACTAGATCAGCACTTGGACCAGATGGCATAACTAACAAAACGCTACGCAATTTGTATGACGAGTCCATAACTAAGTTAACTGAATTCATTAACAAATCATGGAAGGCAGGACAGATTTCGCAGCAGTGGAAGACGGCAAATATCGTGTTAATACCCAAGCCAGAAAAGCGAGTGCAGATTGCGGACTTGAGACCCATATCTCTCACATCTTGCATGGGGAAACTCATGGAACACGTGATTCTGGACAGGATAACTACCTATTTCGAGGACCGGGATGCGCTTCCACCCACATTGATAGGGTTCAGGAGGAACCTCTCAACGCAAGACGCAATGCTACAGTTAAAACATCAGATTATAGATAATCCGGGAACAGCGACAAAGGCCATTCTAGGGTTGGACCTCAAGAAGGCCTTTGATAATGTAACCCATGCAACGGTGCTAAAAAGGGTAAATGATCTAGATCTGGGACAATGGACGTACAATTACGTGCGTAATTTCCTGACGGGAAGGAAGGCAAAGATCATGATAGGGGACCTAGTTTCAGGGAAAATTGAGATGTGCAGAGCAGGTACGCCGCAAGGCTCGGTATTATCACCTATGTTATTCAATCTGCCTCTATTTTTACTGCCAACCAAACTCCAAGCAATCGAAGGACTGAATCATACTATATATGCAGACGACATCACCCTATGGGTGAGAAGTGGTAGTGATGGCGAAATAGAGGAAATGCTTCAAACAGCAGCCGAAGCAGTCGATCGGTATCTGGAAGGTACCGGGCTAGCCTGCTCTGCGGAAAAATCAGAGCTGTTGCTGTACAGACCTAACTCGTAGAGGTCGCAAACCAGGCAACTGCCTGCAAGGTCTTGCTCATAGAGAAGAAATACAGTTAAGAACAGCCGATGGAAAAACCATACCCATAGTCGACAAGATCAGGGTTCTGGGTCTGCTCATCGAAGCCAAGGGCAACAATGGAGAAATCCTCAGGTGACTGGATGCAACTGTAGCCCAAATAATGAGACTCATAAAAAGAATAGCAACTAAGCACAGTGGCATGAGGGAGGAAAACGCGATAAGGTTGATACAGGCTATTCGTGATAAGCAGAATAGCATACGTAGCACCGTATTTAAAATGGTAAGTCGCGGAAAAGATCAAGCTAGACTGCCTCATTCGAAAAATATTCAAACTAGCTATAGGGCTACCGAATAGCACAAGCACCGACAAACTGTTACAGCTAGGCCTGCACAATACAATAGATCAGCTTATTGAGGCGCAGCGTATGGCGCAATAAGAACGTCTCTCTAAGACACGAGCAGGAAGACATATTCTAGAGCGACTAGGCATAACGTATCACACGCAACACGGCGTTAAGGTGGAAATTCCTAAAGAGACCAGGGAAGCAATGATGATACCACCCTTGCCAAAACATGCCTCCGAACACAATAAAGCTAGACGAGAGACAAGAGCAAAACAAATACAAAAAAATTGGTGACGACAAGGACGCAGTTTTCGTAGACGCTGCTCGATACAAGCGCAAACGGGGGTTTACTGCAGCCGTAATCGATAGCAACAAACAATGTACGACATGCGCAACGATACGCACCACAAGTACCGAGACAGTGGAAGAGGTAGCCATAGCGCTCGCTGTAGCTCAGAAAAACGCAACCGTGATAGTCAGTGACTCTCAAACGGCAGTGAGAAACTTTGCCAACGGCCGCATCTCTCCGGAGGCACTACGTATTCTCAAAAGAGGGTGTCGAAGAAGCCCCAGAAATACATATATTACATAGACACCTGCTCATGCCATGGCGGGGGACAGCAACAACGGGGCTGTACATGACGCAGCTCGAGGGCTCGCCGACCGAGCTGCCCTCTCAAGTGCCGCCCCAACCTTCTCCAGTGATTACGGCGTGGCAGACGAGTGGGAGTGGGAAGACAGAATGACCAGATACAATGAAATTTCAAAACAATATAGATTACAGAGGGGCATGTTCCCGCCTCCTCACCCAAAATTAACAAAAAGACAGTCTGTCGAATGGCGGCAGTTACAAACTAGGACACATCCGAATCCTGCACTATCGCACATTATATATTCTGATATATACAAAACGAACAGGTGCAAGCGTTGCGACTCCAGAGCCACTCTGGAGCATGTTATGGGAATGTAGAGGGATTAGTGATCATAACAAGTATGCGGCCTCTGCTGACAGCCTTCGCGCGCGCTGGGAAGCCGCAGTACTCAGTTCTGTCCTCGAAGACCAAATGTGGGCCGTCCAGCGGGCCGAGGAAGCCACCAGGATTGAAGGACTCCTGGCCGTAACCTAGGCGGGGCCAATCGCCCACCCCATCTACTCGCCGGACTCTGAATAGAGTTCTTTCCTCCTCTTCCAACGCCAGTCGAACGCGTGCTGGAGTACGAAAAGAAACAATCAATATTGAACGCGTGCTTAAAAGCGAGGACATCGGAAAGCTTGAACAAATTTTTCTTGCACGAACAGCAAATCACAGTGCACTGAACGCGCAAAAGTCTATACCTCAGCCAGTTTTTGTGGATTGCAGAAACCTTGAACGTTAAAAGTAATAACGTTTAGAGTAAGAGTCATGGGGAAAGTGAAAACATAATATAGGATCATGCAAATGCAGGGGTACCTTTATAAGGGGCGGCAGCCGGTGCCCCGCAAGTAGCTGAGTCATTTTTTCCGGCCAGACGATCCACCGGAGGCTCGGGGCTTGCGGGGATGCGTCGAAGTCCGCAGGGGACTTCTGTCTCTGGTGGGGCCGTCTAAGTCAGGAGTAGTTATCCGGTGGCGTTTGGCGTCCGTGTTCTTGAGCGAGGATGGTACAAAGGCGTCTCCACTGTCCTGGCTTATGTCACAGAGGCTGGTGTCTCCGTCAATTTGTAGGGTCGCCTCACTCACGGTGCTGTTGGAGTCCTCGTAGATGCAGGCGTCGTCGTCTTGAGATGTAGAATCCTCGATGACAACTGAACTTGTTGTCGACAGAGCAGCAATGCGAGGAGCGTCAGATGCAATATTTCCATCCGAGACGCCGTCGTCACGAGGCGCTTCGTCTGACGAGGGCTTGGCCTGCGATTTCCCCGAAATGGCAACGGGACGCGGAGAACTTAAGTTTTCAGTACCTGGAGGGATTACCAGGTCCCGAATCGTTGGAGACGCAGTGGGCGTCTGGTGCAGCGTCGCGATTGGCGCACCTTGGTCGTGGTCGGTTACCCCGGCTCGCGTTGACGAATCATCGCACTTGTTCTTAGATAGTGTTCCTGGTTGAAGTTGAGGGAAATCCTTGTATGCCGCCTCGGAATACGATGGCCTGATGATGCAGGCCACGGTGGCATGCGGGTGCCCACAACGGCGACACGGTAGCGAGCAGGCTTTCCCGTCATGGCCATAAACGCCACACCTTCCACAAAACGGAGCTGTGCAGTTCATGCGGAAGTGCCCGCTGTCTCCACATCGATGGCACACTTGCTGGATGCCTTTATAGCCACATGTTACTCGATAGCCCGTGACCTTGAGGTAGTTGGGCATCGGTGGCGAAGCCTTCATTTCCATGCGGACGTATCGCGTCCCAGTGGTCACGGTTGGGCGCGATTATATGAGTCCTCTGGTGATGTGCAGCACCTTCCCGTAGAGAGAGAGTGCTTGTGCGAGGACTTCGCTGGGTACGCGGCACGGCAGAAACAGGACGGTCACTTGGGTCACTTGAGGTCCCAGGGGTACGATGGCGACGCGCTCTCCTCGGATGATAAGGTGCGACGCGTCTACGATTTGGGCCAGTGCGGCCTCACTGTTGACGGTTACTTGGTAGTTCTGGCCTCCAAAGTGCTGAACGCAGAACACTTCTTCGATTCCTACTATTGAAGACGTCGCGTCAACGACGTCTTTAGGACTAGTCCACTCGGGAACAACTACGTCTACAGCTGGCTTGCCATTACGGGCTTGCCATTACGGCTGGCTTGCCATTACGGGCGTCCGCCAGCCCAGGGACGCCCTGAGACGCTAACGACGACAACGAGAGAACACGAACAGCTCCTTATAGCGGCATTTGGTGAGTAGGATATATGCACGGCCCTTTGTCAAGTGAACAACGTCCCGATTCACGCAGAAACCTTTGTTGAAAAACAGCCCTACACTTGTATCCGCTATACCATCGCGGTTGTACAAGGCCTTATTATCCACCAACGCCATTACACTGGAGTGTGGCGGAGAGTTGCGTCATCATGAACAATGCGTAGAACAGTTAACGTCGTACCTCAAATTTCTCCACAGGCATAGCTCGTTCAATTGAAAACGTAACGCTGATTTTACGAAGAGTAATTACGGTGCTAATACCTCGCGAAAATCCATATCTGTAATAATTTTCCTTGAACATTCTAGCAGTAAAATGAAGTCGGCAAAGTGAATAAAGCCCCACTTTTCAAGTCTTGCGTTGCATCTGCCAAGGGGCATAATAATGTGACTACCTGCCGTGCGTATCTGCGATTCACTCCACTGTGTCACAATGTTTTAGGTTCTTCACCATCTTGCAGCTTGTAATAATCAGCGCTGGTGTCGACAAAGCCATTCAGGTCTCATTTTTTCAATTTTTAACCACACATCTGAAGTAAGGCTTTTGTTGCTGCACCTGTTAACCAGACATACAGCGTCGTTGCTTTCCACACATATATTGAAATGTTCGTAACTATGGTTATCAGTGGCCTCACCTTCACAGGTCACTTGCTTCAGTTTTTCTAGAATGTACTTAGGGAATTATAGTCAGGCTGCCTTGAGTGTGCAGGTGGGCTGGGTGATCGGTAGCGCATAGACGATGATGACCGTGAACAATGTTGGCGTGGAGGGAGAGAGTTCTGGCGTGTTGACAAGTACTCCTCAATCTCTGCTGGTCGTTCGCCATTTCGGAGGCATAGTGCATATGACGGGAAACCCTTTCACGCAGCCCGCCGGTAAGGGCAGAGTCTGTTCAGATGACTCGCTTCACTGCAATGAAAACACAGAGGCCTGGGCTCATGATCAAGCCAGACGTTAGCTTTCAGGGACCTATGATTCACATAGCGAGGTATGTTACGTGCTCTGGGTCGCAGATAGGTAGCCATTGGTTCCCGTGGACGAGGTGCGCTGCGAGCTAAAGGTAGGAAAGGAATCATCGTCATCGCAACTTCTGCATTACTGTCTCCGTTAGTTGTGCGAGAATTTCAACGCATGTTCAGATAGGTAGAATTGGCTGCATCTCACACTCTGGTTCTCGTATGACCTGCCTGAGTTCGTCTCGAAGAACGTCGGTAAGAGAGAGCGCAGTTAGACCTTGGGGCATTTGCACTCTACTGAGTTCTCTAATAACACACCTAAAGAACTCCCGCTAAGCTTAATTGTCGTCCCGCGCGCCTTCCGAGAACCTGTGCAGATACGCAGCTTAGATTCACGTTGTACTGTCAATCCCACGGTTCCGGTGTTTTTCCGTTGGCTGTCGCTTTCGAATAAAACTCAGCAACTGTGGCTTGGGTTTGTGGGGGAGAATGGCGAACAGCACTTGCTTCACCACGGGGATTAGATGGCACACGTTTTTATCCTGAGCCATGTTGGTATCCGCACGCTTGAACAGGCTGACCATGTCTTCGATGTACATTTCAGCACTCTCAATTGTGAACTGGTTTCTCGTTTGAATAGCAGCTTTCGCCTTTTCTTTTTTATCTGTGTTCGCTTACGTAGCCACTACTTGTCGAAATACTTCCCAGGTAGACAACAAGGTTTCATGGTTTTTCAATGATCTCTTTGCGAAGTCTTCCAAGGCGAAGTACACGCGACGGAGCTTTTCACTGTCGTCCCATTCATTCGAGCCGGCCACTCTCTTGAACAGGTCCAACCAATCTTCCACGTCTTCGTACGAGTCTTATGAAATGCTTGTGGCTGGTGTGGTTGGCTGATGAACACTTGTGCTGGTGTTACTTTTCTAGTCATAGTGGTGGCGTCCACCGCCTCAGTTCCCCTTGGTGTGAAGTGAAGAAAACTGAAGTCAGCGGGGCTACACTGGCTTTAGCTCTCGGCGCTTCGATTCACACCCTGAACCTCCACCAGGAATATAGCGATGCTGGGGCAGACAGGCTAATAAAACAAGCGTATTTGTTAGGGTTAACTTGTGCCCACAACTCAAAGTGACTATGGTCCCCAAAGTCTGAGTCGATCAAATTCCACAGATCCAACTGGCTTCTTTGTAGCCACAGCACATGAACGTTGGTGCATGCGAGCCGGGTCTGGCCTGGTGCTCTTGCACTGTGGTCGCGGCAAACTAGTTGAGCGTGGCCAACCTGTCACGGCAAAGTATTCATCATCGACACCACCATCTAGCGAAAATTTTAAAAATTCAACAAAAGGCGCCTATCTACTACTTACAGCGAGGATGCTCGTACCACGGATCGAGAAGGTTGGCCCCCCAAAACGGAGCCCTCCACAGCGACTGCCGTGCTGCTATGCGGTCCACCACAATATAAAAATCACAGCATATCTACGGAGTGAATGACGATAAGTGAGGCGAAGCGCCCTTCAGTTCGTTCATGCTTCCGTCCGTCCATGCTTCCGTCCGTCCGTTCATTCTTGCTTCTATCCGTCTGTGCGTGCGTCTGTCTGTCCATTTGTTCGTCCGCCCATGCGACCGTTCGCGCGCCCATCTATTTCTCTGTCTGTTCGTTCGTACGTCTGTGCATCCGTGCTTTCGTCTTTTATTCCATCCATCCATCCAGCCGTTCATGCGTCCGTTTATCAGTCTGTTCATATGACCATTGGAGCGTCTATGTATCCATACGTGCTTCCATCAGTCAGTCGTAGCGTACGTCCGTGCATCTGTCTGTACGTCAGTTTTTTTCGTCCGTCCGCTGTCTGTCTGTCTGTCTGTGTGTCCCTCTAACCTGTCCATCCAACCGTCCGTCCGTATGCCTGTCTGTCTGCGTGTACGTCTGTCCGTCCATCCGACTGTCCGTGTATTTAATGAACGGTGCAAATACGTCATCTCGCATCTTTTTATCGTTTATTCGTGATAATGTCGTGTGGTTGAGAGTATAAATGAAATAAAAATATTGTTACAAGACTGCATCACTTTAAAAATCAAGACAGACAGCGAGAAAGACGACGGTATTCTTGGATGTGGGGCACGCTCCGGCTTGCCATCTCGGCTCGGGCTTGACATTGTGCAAATATATCTTAGCTGTAACCTCGTTTCTCTGTGTGCCCTCCCGTAACAAATTGTTGGAAGGTGTGGGGTAGCAAAGCACGACGGAGTTTCGCAGCGGATGCCAAGTTGCCGCTTCTAACATGTCTACCGACAGGGATACTGCGCCAACAGCCATGCCTCACGCATCAATGGCGATCACCTCACATGTGGTCATTGTGACCACTCCACCCCACGATCCTGGCTAATTTTCGGGCACTGACGGCGCAGACCTCGATGAGTGGCTTCAGCTGTACGAGCTCATGAGCGAAAACCACAGCTGAGACCCAACCATGATGCTTGCAAACCTTATCTTTTACTTCAAAGGTATGGCCAAGCCGTTGTTCAACAATAACGCGGAAGAGCTCACCAGCTGGGACGTCTGTAAAACCAAGTTGCGCGAGTTGTTCGGCCAATCTGCCGGTTGCAGGCGGGCGGCTAAGAAAGAGCTTGGTAACCGTGTCCAGACATCCACGGAATCTTACCCGGCCTATATCCAAGATGTCTTGACCCTCTGCCGTAAAGCTGATAACACCATGACCGAAGCCGACAAGGTTGCGCACGTACTCAAGGGCATCGCCGATGATGCCTTTAGCCTTCTTGTATTTGAAGGCTGGTCGACAGTTCAAGACGTCATTAAGGACTGCCGACGCTTCCAAGAGGCTAAAAGCCGTCGCATCACTTCACCCATCTTCCTAACACCGAAGCAACATCAACTTGTGAAGACCTCCGTTTTGAGACCCAGCCCAATCCACCCTCTGCTCACATTAGGATGGTCGTTCGACACGAATTCGAAGCGATGTCACCAGAACCCTTGAGGTTACTAACGCCGAACGAGTCTCAGCCCACCATATCTCTCATACAGAGCGTTGTGCGCCGAGAATTCGCAAACGCGGGCCTTCTGACGATTCGTTCTGTGCACCGACCCGATGTCCATTCACCTACCTTGAACACACGTCAGCACTACCGGCGTCCTGCTCCACGTAACCGTGATCCAAACGCATGAACGACGCCTAACGACAGGCCAATTTGCTTCCGTTGCAAACGAGTGGGACACATTTCGCTTCATTGCCGAAGCACGTGGATCTCGCCCTCACGCACAAATCCAAAGTTCGCGAACTTCGACACAACAGGCCGCCCTTCTGACCAAGAACCAACGCGCCGTGATGACTGAGCTCATTACAACATGACCGCCACGACCAATGCTCAGTACAGCCGCTCGCTTCGCCATGACGTAGATTCTCTCGGTTTCCTCCGCCACCCTGTTCCCCATTCCCGTTCTTCGCCCGACGCTTTCCTTCGGAAAACTAACTGGTGCAGCTCCTGGAGGTGACGCTGCTGCTACGACTTGCCCTAAAATTTCTCTGTTGACCCTGCCGACCAACCAGAACTTGATTGATGTAAAAGTTACCTGTTACCTGTTACCTGGTAAAGATTTAGTCGACACTGGCGCCCAAATTTCTGTTATGAGCTCGCACATTAGTGACCGCTTAAAGAAAGTCTGGACTCCAGCCCCTTCACGATGGGTTCGTGTTGCTGATGGCAGTGCAACTGCCGTCGTTGCTGCCTGCACAGCACGCGTTACTATAGCCGGACATCAAATCTCCGTCCTGTTCACTGTTCTCACCAACTGCGTCAATGATGTTATCTTCGATCCAGACTTTTTGTCCGCCCATTCGGCCCTCATTGACTGTTCAGCTAGCACGGTGCAACTTGACCTGCCCTGCAAGCCTGCTACGCCCAGTGCACCCCAAGTTCTTCTCTGCTCTTCTGAACATGTCTGTTTGTCACCGTAAACAGTTACCTGCATTGCCGTAACAGCGTCGCCACCTGTACCCGAAAATGACTACGTGCTCAAGCCCATTACATCTGTCCTTTTGATTCGCTGTGTTACGTTTCCGCACAGTACGAGAAAAGCGGGAAAAGCGTGCTTGCATCCCCTTGCTGAACTTTGCTCTGTGTCCGCAAGCGCTTCCGTGTGGAATAGCCCTCACCACGCTTACATACTCCGAGGATTGCGTCATCTCAGCTTTGTACCCCAATAATGTGCGTCGACCCAACTGCACGCAAGCCTGTTCTTCGGCAGAGAGTACATCTTCTAATGTGAAAAAAATTATTGCGGTGGACCTTTTGCCGCATCAAACTGACGCGCTTCGTCACGTCCTGGAATCGTACTTTGACGTATTCGACTTTTGTGACCGTCCGCTAGGTCAAAGCAGCATTGTGAAGCACCGCATTAACACTGGCGATGCATCTCCGGTACATCAACAGCCGTACCGCGTTTCTCCTGCGGAGCGACAGATCATTCAAAAGGAACTCAATAAGATGCTGGCCAAAGATATAGTGGAGCCATCTTCTAGTGCATGGGCTTCCCCTGTTGTTCTTGTAAAGAAAAAGGACAAAAAAAGGACTGTCAAAAGTGTGTAAGGCAAGGCAACCATTTAGGCCAGCAGAATGTCAGCAATAGGTGTCGACATGTAGTCAACGTCGAGAACAGGAGGGGCGATTCTGTGTCGACTACCGACATCTGAACCAGATCACTAAAAAAGACGTCTACCCGCTTCTGCGCATTAACGACGCTCTGGATTGCCTTCATGGCGCTAAGTATTTTTCCTCCATCGACCTTCGCTCAGGGTACTGGCTAATTGCTGTCGACGACATGGACCGCGAGAAGACTCCTTTTTTGACCCCTGATGGCCTTTACCAGTTTAAGGTCATGTCGTTCGGATTATGCAATGCTCCAGCCACCTTCGAACGAATGATGGACACTCTTTTGCGCGGGTTTAAGCGGTCAATTTGCCTATGTTACCACGACGGCGTCATTGTGTTTTGCCCGACCTTCAAAACACCTCGACTGCCTTTCCTCCATTCTTTCTGTTTTTTCGTAACGCAGGACTGCAACTAAACTCGTCGAAGTGCCACTTCGGACGGCAGCAAATAACCACGTTAGGCCATCCTGTGGACTCCCCTGGCGTACGCCCTGATCCTGATGAAGTTCGTGCTGTGCAAAACGTCCCCGTCTCGACCAGCACTAAGGAAGTCCGAAGCCTTTTATGTCTATGTTCTTACTTCCGACGTTTTGTAAACAAATTTGTGAACGTGGCCCGACCTCTTATGGACTTGCTGAAGAAGGATGTTTCATTCTCTTGGGGCACTGCGCAGGCTTCGACGTTCTCCAATCTCATCACCTTGCTCACAACACCAACTATTCTGGCCCATTTTGACATGTCTGCCCCCAAAGAAGTCTGCACTGATACCAGCAGCCATGGAATCAGTGCTGTTTTGGTCCAGCATCAAAGCGGCTGCGCCCGCGTTATCGCATATGCCAGCCGTCTGCTCTCTGCGGCCGAGCGGAACTACTCTATCACAGAACGAGAACGCCTTGCTCTAGTTTGGGCGGTTTGCAAATTTCGGCCATACTTATATGGTCGTCTTTTCACTGTCACAACTGGTCACCACGCCCTCTGCTGGCTCTCGTCGTTAGAGCATCCCACTGGGCGTCTCGGTCGCTGGGCCTTACGGTTCCAAGAATATGACTACTCAGTGTCTTATAAATCTGGCCGTTCACGTCATCACGCTGACTGCTTGTCCCGCGATCCAGTGGACCCTCCTGAGAATTTAGATGAAGCGCCGCCATGTGTGCTCTCTCTCTCTCTGCTTGGAGCGACATCCGTGATGAACAGCACCGAGATCCCGTCTTGCGTGACATCATTAAGAAGCTGAACTCTCCAGCGCCCCATCTGTCTACTCGACTGTTTGTACTTGAAGAGACCACCTTGTACCGCTACAATGTACACAAATGGGCACGAACTGCTCCTTGTGGTGCCTTCCCACCTACGTCCGAGTGTAATCGCCCCGCTCCATGACGCCCCCACCGCTGGTCACCTTGGTCTTTCTCGGACTTACGACCGCGTGCAGCGTCGATTTTACTGGCCCAGGCTTTATCGCTCCGTGCACCGCTACATCATCGCATGCGCCCAGTGCCAACGCCAAAAAACAAAAAAACCCTGTGAGTCTTGCCGGACTCTTTCAGCCACTTGATATTCCTATTGACCCCTCTTTTGAGTTGGTCTTGATCTCCTAGGCCCGTTCCATCAGTCTACCTCCGGACACAAATGAATAGCTGTCACTACAGGTCATACATCCCGGTACGCCATCACGCGGGCTTTGCCAACCAGCTGTGCCACAGATGTTGCCGATTTTCTTCTGTACAATGTCATCCTCCATCATGGTGCGCCATGCCAACTCCTCTAACATCGTGGACGCTATTTCCTCTCCCGAGGTATTGACGACCTGCTTCGCTCTTTCAAAACCAAACATAAATTTACGATGGCCTACCATCCACAATCTAAAGGGCTTACCGAACTATTCAACCGGACTTTAAATGACATGCTCTTTATGTACGTCTCCTCGGTCCACTTAGACTGGGACATTGCATTGCCATTTGCACACATTTGAATATAATTCCTCACGTCACTATACCGCTGGGTTTTCACCATTCTACCTCTTATTTGGCCGCAACCCAACTCCACCTTTCGACAACATCTTTTCGACAGCTGTCACTTCGCCGATTGAATACGCCCGTGACACTATCACCAGAGCTCACAAAGCACGAGAAGTCGCTTGGAAGCGCCTCTTAGCATCGCAAGAGCAACAGAAGCAACGTTACGACACACATCATCGTGACGTCTCCTTTTCCCCGGGTTTCCTTGTGCTGTTGTGGACACCGACTCGGCATGTTGGTTTGTCTGAGAAGCTGTATTCCTCGTACTGAGGACCCCACCGCGTCTTGCGCAAGGTGACCGCTGAAATCGGCCAGTACCCTAATTTTCCTTAGATTAGAAGTAGGCAGATGCATGTAGGCAGTCGAGAGCATCGTCAATCCACGGACACGGATACTCCTCCTTACGTGTTACTTTGTTTAGGTCTATGCAGAAGCAACAGCTGCCATCCTTTTTCTTGACTAGCACAACTGGCAACGACCAAGGCCTGCAGGAAGGTTCGATCACCCCTTTTGTTAGCATTTCTCCAGCTTCGTGCTTAATAACTTGTCGCGCAGCATTAGACACGCGATAAGGACGTCATCAAATGATAATGGCGTCTCCATCCTATGAGTTACGAAAATTTTCTGACTCAAAGGGCAGTCATCAAAGTCACAGACAGAATGGTACAATTTTAGCAAGCCCCAGATATCAGCTCTCTGTGCTGGAAGGAGGTCATGGGCGATCATCTTGTTGATGATGGCATCCACTGCTCTCTGCGAGGAGGAGAATGGAGCAAAGGACGTAAAAACATTCGGCAGTGAACATCAATATTTTGCCAAAATATTTTGCCAAACTCATACCATCTGCTATAACTTGAGCGCACCACCTGAAGTTTAGAATCGGAAAAGATGCTGTATTTCCCATGACTGTCAAAAGTGTGTAAGGCAAGGCAACCGTTTGGGCCAGCAGAATGTCAGCAATAGGTGTCGACATGTAGTCAACGTCGGGAACAGGAGGGGCAGACCTCAGGTTCACGAAGGTAACGGCTTGAGGAGCTAGGCGAACGTGATATAAAGACAACAGACGTATTTGATCTGTTGTTTGCTCGTCATGGTAACACAGTTATTCAAGTCGAAGCATGATTGTTCCACAATCAATAGGGGTACAGTAAGTGAATAAAAAGCCCGTGCCCAAGATAAGCTCATGAGAACATTCCTAGAGCACAGCAAATACTACTGTCACAGAGCAACCGGCAACACTTGCATGCGTGGAGCACATTTCAAGCACAGGAAAGGTGCCACCGTCGGTGATCTGGATCAGTGGTACTGTGGGTGGCGTTAAAACTTTCCTAAGGCTGCAACGAAGTTCTGAATTCATCACTGATATGTGAGCACCCCCGTGTCCACAAGTGCAGCAACGGATGTGTCCACTTCAACATCAACAAGCTGTCGTCTATTCGGAAACATGGTCAGAGGATAGGCAAGGTAAGCGGTCGATGCAGCATCACCTCTGGGAGTTACACCATCTAGTTTTACCGCGGCAGGTAGTAAGTCGGCGACGTTGCTCGGCGAAATTGGAGCACGTGAGACGATGGACGATAGGACAGTGGTGAACGGGACTGGTGAGGATGCGCAGATGGAGAACGGCGGCATAGAAGGAACGTCTTCACCGGTGGCCTGAGTTCTCTGCCAGTAAGGTTGAAAGAGTCCATGATCCTTATCTGAGCGATGCGTGTAACCTTAGAATGTCTGATGCCAACACCAACGGGTGCTACAATAAAGAGCCACGTGTTTAATATGGTGGCAGTTTAAACAAATGGGATGATTATCAGCAGTCCTCTACTCGGCTGAATTGGGACGGTGCACCGGAAGGTTTTGGCTTTGGGCATATGAAACAGGGGCTCGACGATGGTCGATCAGCTGAGAGGGAGCTGTAGCGCACTAGGAGGCTAGTCCAGAATGTTAAAGCTCTTGACTGCACAATAACATATAGAAGTGGCACCCTCTGAGAGCTAGAGTTATAGGCATGGGAGCACGTAAACGCAGGAGACGCAGCTTCAAGTACACATCTGATGATTTTGGTCACGTGCTCTGCAGGTAACGGCGTCTGCACTGCAGACCCATCTTCGCACGACCAGGACGCTGATGTGTTTAGAAATCAAGTGAAACGATGGGCGATACGTCGACTTTTTGCAGCCTCAAAACGCTGGCACTCCTTGATGATGGCGTTCATAGTGTTGCTGTCCTTGCTTCTGAGAAGGTTGAACGGATCATCTGCAATACTTTTCAAGATATGTGCGACTTTTTCGGTTTCTTCCAAACCACTCTGCTTTTCGGCTAAGGGTGAGCACGTCCTGTATGTAAGTCACGTAGGGTTCTGCTGAAAGTAACGCACGAGATGCCGACTCCTTTTTAGCCGCCGTCTTTCTACCCACAGACTTGCCGAAAAGGGGGCGCATTGTCTCCTTGCACGCATCCCAGCTTTCAAATTCTTCTCCGTGGTTCTCAAACCACACTTTTGCTGTTCCTTCCAAGTAGAACAGGTTGTTGACCAACATGAGACTTTCATCTCAGCGGTAATTCTTACATTTACGTTCATACAATGAACAATTATTCAAGGTCGACAACATCAGTGCCACAGAAAGTGCCAGGATTTCCTAGTCACGGAAGGACAACAGTTATTGTTGTGGTAGCCTCAACGAGAGCAGGTTCCTGGATTGCCGTGGTGTAAAAATCGAAACATCGGCCACTGCGGAGCTCCAACGTATCGTGTTGTATTCAGCACCACCAACAAATGTCACGGGGGTGAAAGAGTGAATGAAAAAATTTGACAGAACCAAAGTTTGGGAAATTGACGTTATTTGATGCACACAGAAGGAAGGTGACCTAATAGCAGTTCTTTTTTATTGAGCGACACGTCATGAAATGAAGCTAAGTATATATAAATACTGTTACGTGAAAATGACACGAGGCGTGTCTATTTAAAATCTATATTTAAACTGAACGCACAGACATATGTTGAAGGGTTGCAGACATTTATATAACCAGTTCTTTGCACATGCGCAACAATGTCAAGTGGAACATGCGTATTAGCAATACCAGAAGCTGATATGAAGCGCTGATGCTCGCGAACATGCTGGCTCTGGACATTGCTACATAAATAAACTTCAGCGCATGGCAGCTAAGAAAAATTTATCTTCACCCGACGTGCCGACTGCATCAAAGAAGTGCATATGTATCTTTATAAAATTAGGTAAGCAGTTCTTCAACCACTATTGACGTTTCACGAAGATTAGCGTCTATTTGAAAAGTAGTTCCAAGACCTGGCAAATCTCTGCAGTAGAATGCTTGACTTCCGCGCAAAATACTAGGGTTCGATTCCTGTTGGGACACTAAAATCATTATTAGAATTCATCGGGGGGTCAACGTTGCCCGTGTCAAGTTTTTCTTAACACATGCATTTATTCTAATCCATCATTGGGTCGACGCTACCGATGTCATGTATTCCTTGAAGATTACGCGTTAAAACTGCTCTTGTGTGTTCTCGTCGTTTCTAGGCAGATACTAAGTGTCAATCACCTGCGCCACATACCCGCAAACCACTGGCACATACCCGCCCGTGGGTATGGGCCACTGTGTGACGAAAAGTTTTTGACGACGTCCGCGACTGGATTGTGATAATATCCATGTCTTGATCGGTGCGTCAAATTTATCAAACCATCCTACCCTACCATGCTTCTTTTTGTTCACACCAAGTTAAGGGGTTCACCACGAGAGTGCCCAAGCAGAAGTGGCTAGATAGATAGATAAGCTCAAAATCACCAAAGTTTCCTAAGAAATGCTTAGAATTTAGTAAATATGTTCACATATTATACAGAGAAAGTGAAAGGCAGCTGCAGCCAAGCTGGAGGAACAGCAGCAACAACAATACGAGCGCGATCACATTCATCGTCTTCATCGTCTACCTGATGCTCTCTTGTTGCCGATGTCATATAACAATATACAAGTAACGCCATCCAGCGAAAATTCCAAGGACTAAACTAAAGGTGGCTTCTTATTGTACTCTTACTACTACTACAATATACAACGCGAACGCACGACCTATGGCTTAAGTAGCTTCGCCCCTAACAATGAAGAACGAGTTTAGAATTGCTGTAGGTCCAGCTAGTGACCTCAACGTGCTTCTTTTCGACGGTATTCATTACATGAATAATACTGACTCACCAGCGCCGAAACGCCTGTGTGAAGTTTCCAACTTTAATTTGTACCACGTCATTTCCCGAGCAGCAGTGTTGACGGCCCCCATTTTAGAAGGCAGTAAGGCGCACGGTGACGCGATGAGGGTTATTTTCTCAGTTCCTGCAGTCATGATGGAAGTCATCTACCCCACAACGCGGTCAGTGTGCGCCGCCGTAGCAAAAGTACACGGTTTAACCACTCAGTGCTACGTACCTCAAGGGTCAGTGCACGCGCGAGCTGCTGCCGGTGCGCGACTGCCCCGCTGGCCACTTATTGGCCACATCGCGATGCCACGCGCTACGAGATTTCTACTAAATGTCAAATAGGCTGTACGTCGTCGTTCGAGCTGTCGGAAAAGTTCTTCAAAAAGTGATAATGTACAGCCTGTATCAAAATTGGATGACAGACAGGTTTTATTGAATTATAACTCAATTCCTTTAACGTCAAAGTGTAAGTTGTTAGAACATATATATAAGCTTCCTATGATGTTTCAGGCTCTGGTAACCCGTGTACCATTAACTGAAGGTTCTCTTTTGGCTCTCAAAAATTTTGGCGTAGTCTTTCATTCTAATATTTGCACCTACGCCTTTTAACGTGTTGCCTCATAAAAGCTCACCTTTGCTTTTATACTCTGCTCAGTCTCGAAAGCCAATGCATGAGTACTGTTGGTGAATAATGCGGACATGTAGTTGTCGTCGTACTGGTAGCGTCCCGACACTGGCCCACTGCACACCTTTAGAGAAACGTAGAGAAAAACAGGTACTGCATCATGCTATTCACTTGTGCTTTCTGAACTTAATGTCTGCTTCAGTTCTCAGAAAATTTGCCTAAGAAAGGGCCCAAGTTTTATCACTGTTTTGGAATACGATTGTACTGAGCAGCCAGTCAGTATTGAAAAATATTTGTAGTACACATTTGTTCAAGTCAACACAATAAAGTTAATTTTGAGAAATAGATAGGAAACGAGGTATCTGCTGCTCATAAAATAAAACCGTAAATAAAGCAGAAAATTTACAGACTCCACATCGTTCTTTACTGGTGTAGGCTAGCATCCTTCAGCAATTTCACTGTGTAAGATTTGGGACTCCACACGAACTTTACAACAAAAAAGAACGCAAAGCGGTTTCACTGGTGAAAACTCACAATCTTCACTTTAAAGTGGTCTTCATCCTCAACGAAAATACTGCTGAAATCAGTCATTGCTCTTTGCACTTCTGGAGGCAAGAAGAACATCTGTATCTGAATGATCATCACTCGAAGCAGATGATGCAAATGAACAGCTTTCATTCTTGTGTTGACGGGCCAGCTATACATGAGTCGCCGCTACCCCACTTCGCCTTTCAGTACAAAATGCGCACTTTCGCCACTAGAAGAACACTGAGTCATCAAGCAATTGCTGCCATATAATCTAAGCTGTCAACAATTCACTATCACCCGTACCGCTAGAGTGGAGTATCTATTTCGCTAAGCCAAGCTCTGCTTGTGCAAAGCACTTCACTGGGTAGAGGGGCTCCCAACACTTTTGATGCTCCTAATTTTTATTTGTGTTTCGTTTAGAGTGATGGCTGAAGATAATTTCAGCCTTGCTTAGGTGCCGATAACGAAAAACTGAGTAGTTTATTCACGAAACTAATTCACTGCGACCATATTAGCAGATAGTAGCACTCGCCATAACTTTCGCAGGCTAAAATGGAATATAATGCCTGCAAACCTATAAACTGCTAAATGTAGCCCTTGGAAAAATTGCAGGGTGCCATCAGAACTGAGAATATGAAAGTGTTTCATATTTATTTTATATGCTTTTTCTTGAACTCCAAGGAGTCGCGACTGCAACAAAAAGATCATTGCGACTACAAAGGACAACAGAGACGCTGGCTACCGTTTTTCATGGATTTTTTGCTTGCGCGGTTCATAATCCCATACGAAAGGCTCCTCTTTTTGATCCCTCGTCTTGCTTTTGTTAGTGTGCAAGTCGTCTCTTTGCGCTAAGGTGGTAGTCTCTTGGGTGTTGTTGGCTGATTGATATGTGGGGTTTAACGTAAAATTACCATATAAATATTAGAGACCCCGTAGTGAAGGGCTCCGGTATTTTGACCACCTAGGGTTCTTTATTGTGCACCGAAATTTTTTTGTTGTCGTTGAAGGACTGCAATACACCTTTAAAGTTTCTCGGGTGGCTCACCCAAGTTCACAGCCCTGGTCGTTCTTTTTATTCTCTTCTCCGAATAAGAGGGTGCTACATGAAACCTTTAGAGCACAGCAGGAACACCTCATGTGGATACAATTTCGCCCACTGGCGCACTGAAAATAAAGGCGTAAGGCTTCCCGTTTGTCACTGTGGTAACGAGGTCAACGTGGCGATGAAAAGAATAAGCAATAACCGTGTGCGAGCTCTCTATGTAGGCGCTTGTAGGTCAATTAATATGGTATAAACCATAAATAGGGTGATTTTATTGCTTCAGATTTCCCTAAGGCGTTTGACAAAGACTGCCCCATGAAACTAATATAAAAACCTAAAACATATGGTATATACTTCTTAGTCATAATATTGATAGAGGCGTACTTGTGTAACAGGTGCCGATTTGTGGAAATCGCTGATGTTTTGTTCTTACTAAATCCTCTTCGTTTTGAGGTCCACCAGCACTCGTAACAAAATCAACATTCTCGGCTGCGCAATGAAGTCAATCACGGAGTTTCAGCGGATATGCCTTTTGTGTGGGCCTTGTTACAATGAGACCGCCTTGCTTTTTTATCTTGCAAGAGCTAGACTGCCCATCAGAACTTCAAAAATCTGAGACTTTAGTTTCATAAGATGATGACGATGTTCTGAAGCACTGCCTGTGTTAGATCAGTTCATAATTTTTCACTATTTTTTCAGTCTAACAGTTATCATTACTTGTTTGAGCTTCGTACTCACACCGTGACGACCTAGAGGTCCCCGCCTACACGGAAAAGCACGTCAAACGGACTTCTAGACGGCCTGTGTCTTACCCGCCACGGCACAAAACATCGCCGCTAGATGCACTCGACGCCGCATCAATGGCAACGGTGGCAACTACTACTCCTGGAGCTTCTGTAAGAAGGAACTACAGACCATAGCCCTGCGAACAAGAGACTACGGGATCAACAAGATGGCTCCAATCCTTCAGATGAAAATGCAGAGGATATGAACCAGGCATGCTTCACAGTTGTATGCTACAAGAAAAAAAGCGGTACTGGCATCCCTGTTGTCTTCAGGCCTACCACGGATGGAGGAAGCTTATCAAAGTCAACCCTAACATTTTCGCATCACCCGTTGTAAAGTCGGCTCCAGATAAAGTTATTAACCATCGCCTCAACAAAGACGGAAGCCTGATGGTCACAGTGTCGACCCTGCCGGCCGCCAACCGTCTACTAACTGTAACTGAATTAACAGGGGTACCAGTGGAAGCCCAGGTCCCATACTTCTACACAGTGAACTATGGGAAAATACAAGATGTCCCTCTGAGTTACTCAATTGAAGACTTACAAGACTATCTGCGTGATCAGGGCGTCGTGTCGGCAAGGTGAAAGAGGTACGTCGTCGATCCGGTATTTTGCGATTCGCCAAGGATTCACCATTACCTAAACGAGTTACGCTTGGGTTCTGTAGCTACCCGGTGTCCGAGTAAGTCGGGGCAGCTACACAGTGTTATAAATGCCAGAGGCATGGTCATATATTGAGACATTGGAATGGCCTGGTGCGCTGCAAAGTCTGTGCTGGTCCTCATTCGCACAAAGAGTGTACATTAGGAGCACAACCTAAATGTGCTAATTGCGGCGGTCCCTGCCCTGCTTCGTATGGAGGGTGCCATAAAAGGAAGGCTGCTACACTTGCACCCTCGTCGGAGCAAGCACGAGCGAAACCACCAAGGCGCGATAATCGACCGCCTAATCCAGAAGTTGTATTCACGAATATGAAAGACTTCTCCGAAGAAAGATCATCACAAAGCCATAAGACAACTGGGGCCACGTATGCTGATGTGACGAAAAAAAACGTGGGAAGCCGACTGGCACATCGCAGCTTTAAAAACCACCGCAAAGCGTCTCACAAGATTCATCAGTCCAGTACAGCCGTCACTAGTCTCAGCCACCGCAACATGACAAGGGATCTGCGAAGGGCAACAACACGGAAACACAGACCAAGATTTTGCACGCATACTGATTTCAATGATGTTCGCAGCTTTCAAAGCCCTTGTCCGCTCAAATCCTTCATGTCAAGAAATATCTCAGAGGTAGAAGCAAGTCTTACAATGTGGCCGTTGGTGTCGACGTCTTACGCACCACAGGGGCGTTCTCCTGCACACTAGTAATCATGGCTTCCCCAACGACTTCTTCACCTGAACTGACCATTCGCCGAATCTCCCGCACATGCACCATATTCCAGTGGAACACTCGTGGTCTTCGCTCGAAGCTCTCCAACTTCCGGCGAGTGGTGCGAGAATACCGATTCCCATTCATCGTCATTCTTGAATCACGCATCGACCCAAATTTTAGAATGAATGGATACTATTTTCATAACTCAAAGCGACCAGATGGTATCAGCAGATTACTCATCGGCTTTCGTAAAGACATTCCAGCCTCCGCAATCGACATCGCGCCCCATTGCGGCAACAAATATGTGTGTGCCATGACAATAATAAATAAACAGGAATACACTCTCATCGGAGCATACCTAGAACCAGGCAGGTCTTTTGACGCTTCAAGGCTGGAAAACCTATTTCAAGGACACCTTCGCCACATATCATTTGCGGAGACTTCAATGCCCACAATGAAATTTGGGGCAGCTCATACACTTGTTCTCGAAGAGCTAAGCTTGCAGAGCTGCTCTCAAAACATTCAATTGAACCACTGAATGACGGCAGCATCACCTTCCTACGAGGCACCACGACTACCAGCAGCATCGACGTCACCTTCGTAACAAGTTCAATCGCTCTTAACTTTGACTGGTGCACCGACTTAGAAACATGTGGGAGTGATAATGATATCAGCTGCTGGTGTAAACGTGACATTAAAGAGAACCGTCATGAGATCCACAGATTGGAAGGCGTACAAAGACGCAACAGAGAAAGAAATCACTGCCGCTACAAAGGATGATGAATTACTCGCTACGATGGCTCATTGCCTAAAAGAATGCACACACTTTTCAACTATATATGACAGATTTCCGTCAAAAGATGAGGAGTTTGAAACACTGTTTGCTATTCGCAGGCGATTTGAGCGGACAGTTCTGCGCACTAAGAGTTTAGAAGACCTTCAAGCCTGTCGACAGACACAGCGTCATATTCGGTGCTACCTGGATAAACGTAGCTGGCAAAGATGGCATGAATTTTGCTCAACACTACATGTTCGCCAACCTGTGTCCAAAATTTGGCGGGTTTTTAGAAGCATGCGCATGCAACTCCAGCACCTTCACCCTTTCGCCGCACTCTCCCTGTACCAACGAAAATCCCTCAAAGAGCTCTCAGAAGGATATTGCGCACCACTATCAACGAATTCAACGCTTTAAACCGCATCTGCAGATAACCAGTCTGGCAACTCACGGGTGGCAGTGCCAGTGCTACACATATTTTTTACAATTGAGGAACTGAACACTGCTATCGGTGAGTCAAACAGGCACACGTCACCTGGCCATGACGAAGTAACCCATGAAACTATTGCAAAGCTACCACACGTGCCCCGCCTACGACTCCTAGAATATAATTCCTCATGGATGTCTGGAATGATACCCGCTGAGTGGAAGCTGGCGAAAATAGTGCCAATTTTGAAACCTGGTAAGCAGACAACAAGCTACGCCTCTTTCCACCTGTCGCCCTACTGAGTTGCGTTGGCAAACTCATGAAGCGAATGATTCACAAACGATTGACCTGGTTCCTAGAAGGCCGCAACGAGTTTCCGCAAGAAATGAATGGTGTCCGCGAAGGCAAATCGGCTATCGACAATGTCATCGCACTTGTCTCTTCCCTTGAAAAGGACCTCTCGGCAGGACGAATCCCGACAGCCGTATTCTTTGACATCAAGGCAGCTTTCAATTCATTTTTTCACCATGCCATTCTCGCAACCATGGAAGATCTTGGCCTAGGAGGGAATCTATACAATTCGCATAAAAAACAGATCGTACCAACGCGCCCAAGCAACCACGTTAGCTATACAATTCGATCGAGAACAATCCAGAAGAGCGGAAAATATATATGAGCACTCCAAACGGTCCCACACAATTCTATACAGTAGAGAAGGATGTACCGCTAGGTGCCGTGCTCAGCCCGCTTCTTTTCAACCTTACGCTGATAGACATAACAAAATCACTCCCTCGAGGAGTACACATCACAATTTACGCTGATGACATCTGCATCTAGAGCGCTTCAAGGGCACGTTACAGCCCCACACAGCCACTTTAAAAAGCTTTAAAGAACATTTCCACATATCTAGCGCCCCAAGACATGCACCTTTCACCAGAAAAGAGCACAGCCATTGCTTTCACGAAAAAGAAAACGAGCAAATATGCGCTACTCCTCGGTGGACGTCCGCTGACCTATGTACGGTCTCAAATATTCCTGGGAATCATCATCGCCAGGAATTTTTTGTGGTCTCGTCTAATGAAGAAACTTCAAAAACTATGTGCTTGAGGGTAAAATAAATGAAATGAAGCGAAACTAGAATAGTAACAGCCACTCAACTCTTCAAATTAATGGCTGGAACACGAAGAGGACGTAGCTGCCGCTCAATGGTACTGCTTCAGAACGCATACATTGAAGGAACATTACGCTATTGTCTACCGGTGCTTCACCAATTCATCCCCAGCAAATAAGAAAATTTCGAAAGCCGCACGCAACAGCTGCCTACGGATACGTCTAGGGCTCCCGAAGAGCTCATCAGCATTGGGAACTGTAACGGAAGCAGGATGTCTCCCACTGGATGTCATCTTTGTCCAAGAAACCATAAGTACACATCTTCGACAAGTATTACAAGGTAAAAATCATTTCCTGTACCGAGTTCAACTAACACACAGCAATTATTCGTTAGGCCAAGCTGTGCGAATGCTTCAACTCACTCCTGTTAAACAGCCACAAAAATTATCGCCTGCAACATTTCCTCCCTGGACACCTTCCCCTCTAACTATAAAAAAGCTGTACATGTCATCAAAGGGGCAAAAGACAAATATCACAGGCTGCGCTGATGCACACTACTCTCCTCTTCTTAGCCGAAAACTATGCCCAGGACTCGCACATTAACAACGACGACTCAACCACTCAGGAGACTTCCGCTTATGGACTTTATATCCTTTCTACAAGACAAATGCTATCCTGTCGACTGCTACCGAAGACATCCTCGACAGCAGCTGGACTTCATGGCATCAAAGAAGCTGCCTTCTTCATCTTGCGCCTAACGCCGGACCGATGGGCAATTTTCGTCGACTCCAAACGAACACTACAGATGTTGTTAAACCTCCCAAAGAAAATGAATTGTAAGCCCATTTCGTTCGACATAGAATATATACATCAACTCGCTGTGACTACAGGGAATCTATCAAATTTCAGTGGATACTCCCTCATTGTGGAATTTCCGCCAACAAAAAAGCAGATGAAGCAGCACGCAAGGGTCTTCAACACCACAGTTACAGACAAACTCATTTCACTAAAAAATGCAACCCAGACAGCCAAATCACTTGCGATTGAAAAAAAAAGAGACCCTGGAACCTTCCGACACATTATTATGCCTTCCTTCACTCAATCGACCCTCTCTGAGAAAAATACTCTCATTCAAAATTCCGCGCCATCTGGAAACACTATACCATCGTCAACGTCTAAACAGTGCCTATGTTAACAGCCTACGGTACCGCTTCGGTCAGTCAGCGAGTCCGTATTGCAACAACTGTGGCTCGATCAAATCTATGGAACATATATTGTTTGAGTGTAGAGCGTATACTGAGAAGCGTGTGCTTTATGAACATTGCATGCATTCTATAACCGAGAGAACTTTCTCCCTTGACTGTGTATTGGGACCTTTAATCTGCCCCACTTTACAGAGGCATGCTATGAAACTTTTGTTTTCGTACTTGGACAGCATCGGTCAGCTGGACAAGCTGTAGCTGTAGCTTGACACCACGAAACATCCATTAGCGCACGTCCTTAATCAATGGTCAAAGAGGGGGCCTTTTCCTTTATTTTTTATGCTATCATCTATATTCACAATTTGTCTTTTTTCGCCCAGTTGTTATTTGTACTTTCAATCCTCCACCCCCTTTCCTACACAGTGTAGCAAGTCAGCGAATTTTACATGCCAGCTGAATTTTCTGCATTTCAATAAAGAGTACTCTCTTCTCTCTCTCTGAAAATTGGAATGATTTCCACAAGTTCCCATAGTTGCCTAGGCGAAGTCTTGGAATGCACGATAACGTCACCTTCTTTTAAGTTCGTGGCTCGCTGATTACGTGCGAAATGTGCGCATCGGAGTTGCAGCAGAGATTCTTTCCGCTATAGTTTCCTAAACTTCATGGCTAGAAGTTTTCTGTAGGTATGACGACGAACGGTATATGATTGTCTCGAGCTGGCGTCATCATAAACCATATCATACGGCATCGCAGTTAGTTAAAGTTCAAGAAGTATGTCAGCTGTATTCAACGTGCACGGTTCCGTTGTGCCCGTTTGGACAAAGGGTAATGGCCTAGAGTTGATTACTACGTCGACCTCTGTCATACCTGTCGTTAGTTTTTCTTACCTGAGGCAGAGTTTACCGCGAATCTCATGCAACGAAGGCTTACCGATCTGATCAGTCACTCCAAACCATCCACCCCTCAATGGTGCATTTGAATTGATGAACTTCCAGAGAATACCACTGGCGGTGAGATGGCTCATGACATTCTCTTTGAACAAGTTGAATAGGCGTTATAAATTTACTGATGTCCTTATAAAGGTCCTCAAATTAGGTGAATAGAACACGCTGCGCACTCCTCTTTGGCTGACAAACCATCGCAAGCACGACATAAATATTGAAGCAGTCAAGCTGCAGACAAGCTCAAGGTGAATTGCTCGCGAAACAGCACAGGCAAAAAGGGCCACCTAACACTTTGCGTCTTCTTCTTTCGTGCGGGCTAAGAGTGGGCCGGTGGTAGGTCTATCCAGTCACTCGGCAAAGGTGCTATCGGGGCACTTCCTGGTCTCGCGGTGAATTGTCGGCACATGTTGCAGGTACGTATGACTTTCTTCACCAAATTACGCGTGCGACGAATCCAGTAGCACTTTCGGAACTGAGTAGGCGTCTCTTGTACACCGCAATGTAGAAGGTCGGCAATGCGGGACGTGGGTTTGAGTGTACGCCCACGTGCTAGGCAGCTCAATCCCACAATATTTTTTTTTGTTTTAGACGTGCTTAACGCAGTAGTGCTAAGCACGAAGTGCTTTAGTCGCTGTCAGGTGGGTATTTTCTTCTGTTTTGCATCGGAAGTAATCTGTAATTTGAAACATCCAAGCTGTGATTTGCAACAGGCGCTGGTGCTTCCTGAAATACTCATTATCAATAATTGGACTGAGTCTCCGCGCTGTTGTCCCTACTTGAACTGCTGCTACCTCCATTCTGATAGCTTCGCCAATGTCAGGTGAAACTATAGGTTGAAGAGGCCACTTGTCCGTTGAGCCATGTAGCCAGCCAAGACCATGCCGCCACACTGAGCTGAACTAAACTTTTCCCAATTCCACCCCTCTCGTGAGTATACCTGATAGCTTCTCCACTGGGATGGTTCTGTTTGGCACTTGATGTCTTTGATGCGCTTTGCAACAATTTGCTTTCATTTCGTGTGGTCTCCTTGTATCCACGACAATATTATCATGGAGTCTCCATATAGTGAATTCAGTATGAATGCTGTTGAGTCCACTGCTCACGTATGTCAGCAGTCTTGCGCCAACCAATTTTCTTATTGGAAGCCACCCGTGCCGTAGAGATCAGCAAGATACATTTTTCAGCCACAGAAGTAAAAGCGTAGTTACGGCTCCGTATGCTGCTGGGCTGGCATTGCAGTAGACATGCAGTTGCATTTCACTTGGAAACTTGCTCCCTTTCACAAGATAGCAAAAAACTGATACTCCCTGCAGTTGTAGAAACTACCGGACTAGAGTATGTCCATTGGTGTCGCAGGTCATCAGGTAGTTGCTCACCTCAGCTTATTCCGCGTGTTATTAGTTTTTGGAACAGAATTCGTATGCGAATAGTGTACGGTTCAATGGTTCCAAGTGAGTCAAATTTTCTCGACATTTCCTGCCGGACAAAACGCATAGTGTCCAGTTTTTTTTCTTAAAATTTAAAAGTCTGTCGACAGAGAAGCTGAAATCGTCTTTTGTGGGCACCAGGTAACGCGAAGGACATTAACAGATTCCTCATGAAGGACTACCAGTTCACTACTAGCAGATTCCTCTTTTTGTTCAAGGCCAATTATCAGATTCGGTAAGTTTGTGGTCCACTTGCATCGGACCACTCCCACTGATTTCATTATTTCTTGCACGTCGTCATAAAATTCTTCAGCTTCAACTTAGGTGTCAGCGCCCATGACTAGGTGGTCTGCATAAAACGACTTTGCGAATCTGTTTGCTACTTTTGCTTTGGTACCTTGCGTTCTCCTCAATTGGTGGAGGATGGTTGCCGTGAAGAGAAATTGGCGGCATGTATGTCCAAAGGGTAGACGTGTAATCCTCAATTCTTCGAGCTGAATACCCATCAAAACACCTCCAGTGAACCACAGGAAACGTAATGTGCTCTGTCTTGTTCACGTATGGACATCTGTAGGAATGCCTTCTCTATGTCAGCGATTACCACTGCGGGATGTGTCCTGAAACACAGAAGTATTTTCTCAAGGTCTTGGTAGAGGTTGTCTTTTTTTAAAGCACTAAACCAGGGACTTGCATCTTTGCCATGAGAAGATGCGCCTAAACCACCCTAACTTTAGAAGCCAACGGCTGCGCTCTGATGACTTCCTTGTGCGGAATGCAGTACAACTTGTTCGACTCCAGAGGAATGTCATCAACAATATCGGCGTGTTCCGCTTGTACCAACTCGCGTTTATTGTCGTCGTATGTCTCTAACAATACATTTTGCCTTGAAAGACGCGTGAGTAGCAAACAAAGCCTTGTCACAGACAACAATTTGCTTCTTGTCCGAAAGCTCAAATTCCTCTTTCAAAGGTAGTGGCACATCATATCTTCTATCGCAGTATGTGATCTTGCTTTCAAACTGCTGCATCACCTTGCTGGCTTCATTAGGTCTGTCAAATGTATCAGATAAGTCATTGAGCTCCAGTTCGCAGAACGTTTGTTGAAACTCGTCTGACTTCACTGCATGAGCTTTCGAGGCGCAAATCATCATTTTCTCTGTTGCACATTGTGATGCCAAAAGGGCAGTGTGGCTTTAAAAAGTCCAGCTAATCTTGGAGCTCATGGCAATCAGTGAATAATTGTCCTCGCACCATAGCACTTCACCGGCTAGAACTCTCTCTCCCTAATTGATCAGAGCCAATCAGCACACTGATTCTTCTTTGCGTGATCATTGATGCATGAGCCAGTTCATCGGCTACGTCTCTTCCCAAATTCCTAAAAGAAGCGACAAATGACACTTCCAATCTCGCTTCCTCAACGTCTTGGCAGATGTGCGTAATCTCAGTGGCACTGAGCACAACGTCTATGTCATAAGTCTTATTTCGTAAGCAAACTCCTTTATTCGGTGGCTTTCAGCAGCTTGGTGTGAGGCACTGGCGAAGATGGCGAGGGCCACGGTTATGAATCCGACCCACCTTAAGCCCAAATGCCGGTACAACTCCTCGGTGACAGAGCTGCGTTGACTACTACCGTTGAATACACCTCGCACGTAGCCACAGTTGCAATCGATTACCACTCAGGCTCTAAACGCTTGGAAGAAGACGCAGGCATTGAATCTATTACTGCTTCGTCATCTTCTCCCTAGCAAGCTTTCGCACTAGCACGGTCTATTTGCGAGGCTTGGTGCGGGTCCGGAGGAGCCCTGTCTGGGTCACACATACTCAAGGCAATGCGGGCTCTGCACTTACAGTACGTGATTCTTCACTTACAGTCGCATGCCGTGTGGCCTTACGTTATATATTGAAAGTAACGTTTATCACGCGGCAGCGTTGCCTCTTTGTCAAAGACATGTCGGTGGGACACGCTTCCAAGGAGTGCTGCTTAGATGAACACAACACACACATCTCTTAATGCTAAAAGTCGCGAGTTAATTTCTTGTGGAGAACAGATGACGTAGGCTGCTTCTAATGGCGACTACGGGCTGAATGGGTCACCACATGTTGAGCCACGCTGTCCCGCCGACTCTCCTTATAATAGTTATTGCCAACTCTTCAGCTTGATTGAAAGGAAAGTCAGATGACGGTCAAGCCCCAAGGGATCAGCAGCATGATCCGTAGCCCCTTATGTAGCACAATTACGGTGATACATGACCACGTCTTGGTGCAATGTTCTAAGTAGGATGTCACAGAGCATCAAAGAAAATGAAGCCCGCTGCACACCCAGTGACTCCAGTCCTCAGATACTGACGAGCACTTGATTGAAGAGTTGTCTAAGGGCTCTTGCGTCGCTGAATTCACAAACAGTAGTCAAAGGATGAAATCTTGCAAAATATTTTTGTTTGCATTGCGTCTTGTCACCGAATCACTTCTGTAGCATATCCACGGCATCCTTGTTATATGCTTCAGTCGTTGGAAGACCAGCCACCGCTGAAGCAGCGTCTCCTTTTAAGAAATCGTGAGCTTTGATAGCATGGATTCTATCCTGTCATATGGTGTAGCGATCATGTGGGTAGCCGTCACCGATCCATCTTTTCTTTTTACAGTTGAAATGTGTTTCCGCCTGCTAAGAAGCTCGACGAGAATTCGCGTCGCGTTGTCCTTGTATTCGAGTATGATATCATACTCGACTTAGAAGTCCTCGTCCAAGATGAGATTCTTTGATTCAGAGTTGACCTTGTTCAGCTCATCGCCATTTTGGTTTAGCGTTAGAAAGGAGCTGCTTCTGCGTCACGCAGTCATTGCATAGTAGGACACTTGCCTCATTGATTATGCGGCTGTTCAGGCCTCGTTGCTGTGTTCGCTTCGCCTTGATCTTCTCAATTTTTTCCAGGCCACTCGTTTCTGTCAGTTGGTCAATCCTGGGTCGATCAGCCTCAAATTGTAAGTGATATGGCACGGAGCATTCGTGGAAGGACCCGTTTCGATCTATATAGTTAAAACAGACGCTTATTTACAAGTATGAGGCCAGTTTGACCCTGCTAATCCTCAGAGAACCCTGTTGTTTATCTCGCGCTTGTTTTTACTTTATTCTTTTCCTATGGTGGTCCACCAGCGCTCACGACGGAATCAACATAGGTGTTATTATCACGCATATTTTAGGTTGGAGTGAGGAACATGTCGTTATTTTTTGTAGATCGGAGCAGCGTAAGCTGTAAGTGTTACGACGTAGGCTCTTCTAACGCTTACACTACTGTTCTCCGCCCTTCCCTAGAGTGTGCAGGATTAGTGCGCATCCGTACCGACTCTCTGTAATAATAAGGTCGAGCCAATTTGACACGTTGCTCAACCCTTTATTTTCTCTGAGCAGAAAAGGACCTAACCCACTACTGCAACGATTGATAAGGCTAGCCTTTCTAGTTTAGCCTCACACAAGAAATAGCCATGTTAAACAGTTTTTTCAACTGTATCATGGTATGGTAAACATTAATCCTGGACTCTACTTCAAGTTTCCAGGCAGAGTGTCACCTTAATTCTTTCACCCTTACGATGGTAGACCCTACATGTCGAGATCTGCATGCGTTTTCTATAGGTCAAAAGGGTCCATGACTGTAATAAACTAAGCCCGGAAATGTCTGGTTGTTTGAATTCCGTCGCGAATTTCGAAAAAATTTTCAGTCACTCATTGGATAATATCGAAATTCTTAGTATGTCGGATTGCACATCTGTTGTCTTGTATGCTGGAATTTTCAAGGAATGTGTTGGTCGAATCTTGTTTAAACATCAACAATGACGATATTCGCTCACTCTCATTTCAGTGGCCTTTTAGGTAGCCGCAGGCATCTTGAGAGGGTTTAGGACAATATTTAGAACGTTATAGGCAAATTTAAATTGATAACTTTTTTATTATTGGAGGTAGGCAGTTCAGTCATATAAGAAAATAGAACACCTTGATGTGAAAAACCTATTTCCACTTTGAAATGTTGGAAAAGCAGCCTTCAGTATTAACTACAAAATGATGAAATTCTCAATTGGCTGCCGGAACCGAAACCAAAGAACCGATAAGCGCGACAACCAGACGACAAAAAAGACGTCACTTTTCAAAACAATGGTAACAGTGGTAACAGCGGCAAAGTTCTTCCCCCATTCGTTAAAGTATCTGCATCAGGCGTGCTGTAACTTCGAGCACAGGTCACACACCCGCACACAAAAAATTGGTTGATGGATGATGTAGAAATTGTGCTCGTTCACCTTTTGTTTTCGCCTTAATATTGGGGAGCATTTCAATAAATATTGTTACAGCGAGCTGTGATGAAATGGCTTTATTTACAAGAGGTGAGCGATGGTCGTTCGCGGCAGTGCACTGCGATCTTCCCAAGACCCTTCGTCTTCCTCTCCTTCTCTTCTCTGCCTTTTACTAGCCCGTTACACTCCCCCGCAAGCAGACAAAGGCAGTAGGGCGAGTTATGATGCACCCGGAGGGTAGAAAGGTTTCAGGCGAGCAATGTTAACGAGCTGCGTTCTGTTCGATCGTAGACCATTGGACAAAGGACGAGCTATTACGTAAATGAGCTGACTGAGACGCTCCAAAACTATAAATGAGCCTGAATATTGTGACAGAAGCTTTTGACACAATCCACGCTTGCGTTTCGGTGTCCAAAGCAACACCAAGTCACCTTTTTCGAATGATACCGGTTCGTGACGGTCATCGTAACGTTCCTTAGAACGACGCTGAGAGGCCAGAGTTCGAATACGAGCGATTCAACGGGCTTTTTCCGCGAGGCACAGGGTGTTCGATAGAGAGTCGTCGTTGTGTACAATGAAGGGTAAGAAAGTGTCTAGAGGGCTTAGTGGCAACATGGCGTACAACAGATAAAATGGGCTGAAGTTTGTTGTTTCATGTTTCGCCGTGTTGTAGGCGTTTGTGATAAAAGGCAGCACTTCATCCCAGTTCTTGTGATTGGAAGAAACGTACATGGCAAGCATGTTGGTCAGCAATCTCTGTCCGCTGGACGAGGCCATTCGTCGGCGGATGATACGGTGTGGAATGACGAAACTGTGTTGTGCACGTGCGTAGTAATTCTTCAGCGGCATCAGAAGTGAACTGGCAGCCACGGTCGTTGATAATAACACGCGGTGTGCCATGGCGAAGGACCACGGATTGGAGCAGGAAGACTGCCACGGATGCAGCGGTAGAAGATGGAATGGCTGTGGTTTCGGCATACCGCGTAAGGTGATCTACGCAGACGATTATCCATTGGATCTTCTTGTTACATAACGGTAATTGACCCATAATCTCAATTCCTACTTGTTCAAAAGGCTTGCTGGGTGGTGTTATTGGCTGAAGGGGACCTGGCGTGGCGGTGGCCGGGCGCTTGTGACGTTGGGACGTCTCGCAGCTAGTGACGTAACGTTTCGTTGTTTCGTACATCTTGGGCCAGTGAAAGCATTCCTGCGTGTGATTCAGCGTTCGTATGAAGCCGAAATGACCGGATGTCACATCGTCATGCATAGCACGTAGAACAACGGAGCGAAGACTCTCGGGAACAACTAGAAGAAAACGTGCTCCATGTCTGGAGTAGTTAGTTTTATAGAGCAACTTGTCTCAGACCGTAAAGCGACCGCTTTGTTTGGAGGCACGTGTGGCGGCAAAAAGAGAATCCAGGTTGAAGTCATTACGTTGTTCTCTCTGGAAGTCAGCCGCGTTGGGGAACGTGCTCGTACTAGCGGCAAGGCAGTCGTCAAAATTCTCAGCATCGCAGTCAGTAGTCGCGAGAGGAATCCGGGAGAGGCAGTCTGCGTCAGCGTGATGATGGCCACTCTCGTATGACACCATAAAGTCGTATTCCTGAAGTTGCAGCGCCCAACGTGCGAGGCGGCCAGAGGGGTCACGCAAACCAACCAGCCAGCATAACGAATGGTGATCGGTAATTATCCTAAATGGCCTCCCGTTAAGATAACAACGAAACTTTTGTACGGCGAAAACAGCTGCCAGACATTTCTGTTCCGTAACTGTGTAATTGCGTTCAGATTTGCTCAGGCATCGGCTGGCATTTGCCATGACAAGCTCTGCGCCATTGTGACGTTGTACAAGCACCGCTCCTACGCCGATACCACTAGCGTCCGTGTGGACCTCAGTCGGGCGAGATGGATCGAAGTGACGCAACAGTGCAGCTGACGTTAGTACAAACTTAAGTTGTGCGAGTGGGGCGTCACATTGTGGTGTCCAGATGAAGGTTGCATCCTGTCGCAAGATGCTTGTCAGCGGGTACACGATCTCCGCAAATCGTGGAACAAAACGACGAAAATATGTGCATAGGCCAACAAATGAGCGAAGTTCTCATGCGGAGCCCCGCCGCAGTGGTCTAGTGGCTAAGGTACTCGGCTGCTGACCCGCAGGTCGCGGGTTCAAATCCCAGCGGCGGCGGCTGCATTTCCGATGCAGGCGAAAATGTTGTAGGCCCGTGTGCTTAGATTTGGGTGCACGTTGAAGAACCCCAGGTGGTCGAAATTTCCGGAGCGCTCCACTACGGCGTCTCTCATAATCATATGGTGGTTTTGGGACGTTAAACCTCACAAATCAATCAAGTTCTCGTGCGGATTCTGGTGGTTTAAAAGAGCTCAATTCTTCTATCTTGCGAGGATCGGGTCTGACGCCATCCTTGTCGACCCAGTGCCCCAGCACTAGAGTTATACGTTCGCCAAAGCGACATTTTTTTTCAAAATCAGAACCAGCCCAGCTTTTTTGATGCAGTCGAGAACAAGACTGAGACGATTGTTTAAGTTCTCCAAACGTACGGCCAAAGATCACAACATCGTCAAGGTAGCACATGCATATCTCCCATTTCAGCCCACGTAATACTGTGTCCACAAATCTTTCAAAGGTGGCTGGAGCATTACAAAGGCCAAAATGCGTGACGTTAAATTCAAATAGGCCATCCGGAGTTACAGAAGCAGTATTTTTTTGTCGCCGGGTTTCATAGGTATTTGCCAACAACCGGACCGCAAATCAAGGGTTGAAAAATAGGAAGCGGCGTGCAAGCAAATTATGACGTCTTCAATTCGCGGTAAGGAATATGCATATTTTTTCGTCACAGTGTTTAGACGCCTGTAATCTACACAGGCTCTCTGGAACCATCATTTTTCCTGACAAGATTTACCGGGGCTGCCCGTGGGCAGGGCGACTCTTGCATGACACCTTTGTTCAGCATGTTCTTTACTTGTTTGGCGATAACTTTGCGCTCAGAGGATGACAATCGGTAGGGCTTTTGGTGGGTGGGGTGTGCAGAGCCGGTGTCTATTCTGTGATGGAAGCGGGACGATGGTAACTGAATGGGTGCATCTCTATGTTTGAAGTCGAAAGCAGCAACATGCCGAGAAAGGACCTGCACCAGCGCTTGTCGTTCCGTTGTACTGAGAGTCTTGCTGATCATACCAAGCATTAGATCTTCATTATGGCGAATATCACAAGGAGAGGAAGAAGTGGTGAGGTCCGAAACTAGTGCTGCTATTGAGCTGCATGAGGCTTCATCAAAGAGAGCTAGCTATCTTCATCCCGCGAGGAAGTACAACCGGCATGGCAGAACAGTTCAGTGCCCACAATGTTGCTACTCCTTTTGTCATGCACACAACAGAACAGGGTACTAGTATGTCCTTCTTAGAACAGTTCTTGCATAGAGGCCCCACTACGAGGTCAACACAAGCAGCATCAGACGTTGTGGAAGAGACTCGAACGGGTGTCAGGCACCAAGATGGTGCTATCGCTTCATCAATCACACTAAGTTTGTTCCTGTCTTCGCCACGGTAATCTTCTTTGGAAAACGACAGCAGAAACAAATTATTTAAGGATATTGTCACGTGTTATAAAATATAGGGGGCTTATTTAAAAACTTGGACAGTGGGACTTGCAGAGACGCTCTCAGAGAATGCCGCTAAGATTATCGTCTTCTTCACTCTGCTGCGCTGCGCCTCTCGAGCAAATCCGCGTTCTTCGTTGTCGTCGCTATCTCGCCGCTAAATTCAGCTATGCACGCGGCAATATTTTCCCACTGCCACAGTCGACGTAAGCACCGCATTGCTCAAGAAACTCAATAGTATGAATTACATTGTGCGAACAACGAGATAGAACCTTAAATTCAGATACAAATACTTTTTCAGCCAATGAAACACTGACAACACATACACCAAGAGGATTAAGCCACTCGCCACCTACACCACGAAAGGTTATTGTATCGTTTCATGAGAATATAACGTTGTGACCTAAGCGGTTTCTGAAGGCGAGGCTCATCACAGACACAATAGCCCCGGTGTCAACTAATGCCATCGTCGGTATTCCATCAATCAACACATTCACTTTATTTTCAGCATCACAATAGGCAGAGGTATGTCTTGAAAAGACCGTCCGGCGACCTCACCTCCATTGGCCGCGGATGCTAGTTTCCCGGCGGCGGTGGCGAAGAACGACGCAGAGGAGACGGCGAGCGACGAGAACGGTTGGATGGTGGTGTCAAACTCCGCTCGGATGCTGGCGAATCGCTGCGTCTAGACTGGCGTAAAAAACGCTTCCTCAGAAACAAGTCGGTTGTCCGCATGTCATATGAAGCACCGGATCTTGGTGGCGAGGATATGTATGGTGTCCTTCGTGATTGGCGGCGTTGCTGGCGGCAATGCCGAGCGATATGTCCAGTGAAACCACAGTTGTAGCACACGGTAGGGTCACAGTTCATGCTATATTCATCTGAATGAATCCTGGGCCGCTGCTGTCGGCGAGGAAGTTCGTTATCAGGCGAAGAACGGGTTTCTGTCATTCTTTAGAATCAATTGTATTCATCATAGGTTTCATCTTTTTAGTAGGGTCGGTACTTTCCTTGCCGCAGCGGGACATAGTCAGGCTGCGAGTCCTGAGTATAAGAGCGCGGCTGTCCTCGTCGTGATCGAGCGTCATAGGTAGGGCCTCTATCGTAGAGACGTGGCTGGTACTGAGGTGTGGTATTAGAATCCTCAATGCCCTCCGTCACTCGGTGCGAGGAGAATGAAGCAATGTTTCGCTCGAACTCTGTTGGCAGGTAGGGGAGATTAATGCTTGGGTGGTGTGCCACTTGCGCGTACAGGCCAAGATATTGCGCGTCGAGGCCAATATCATCATTACTAGATGCCATATTTACAAAACTTTATAGCGGCAGTTGGCTTTTCATATGAAATACTTGAACTCTCAAAATTGATTTGACTGCCTAACTCCACTATATAAAAACAATTATTGGACATTCATAACTACTGTTCCTGGTATGTACTCAAGCCTCCTAGGATACCTACCACTACAGAAAAAGCAACTGTCATGACAGCCAGGAAATAGCGCCTCTTGCTGATTTTTAAACAATATTCGACACTATACTTTGTATCTGGGTAAGTTGGTTCCTAAATAGGGCACACTGGTGTGCGCAATTACAAACAATGATACCGAAAGACGGGGACAAGCGCTTGTCCTAATCTCTTATTTTTCTGGGTCGTTGTCTGTATTTTCTCACACCAGTTTGCCTTCAATATTGCAGACATTTTTTGAAACGCCCTGTATATGCCTATGCACTGCTTATAGTTTCATTTTTTTAGTTTGCATTGTCCTCTTTGTGCTGTGATTTCCTTATATTGTTATGCTGTTTGCGTGTATTCTTTCTGTATTGTAAAGTGCACCATACTGTAGCAGCCCCCATAGAGCTAACAATATTTGAAATAAAATAAAATAAATAAATTGGGCTAGCCAACCGACGTACCTCTGCTGGCTGGGGCGAGAAAGATCTGGTCAGGTGATCTCGTCAGAATAAAAGTGAGCATAGGCATCTTTTTTCTTGTATCTTGCGTTTTTCTCCAATATTTTTGAAATGCGTGTCATTATTACATTTGCTCTTCCTCCACCCATATTCCAACTTCAATCTACACAATCCACGTGCGAAAATGGGGAGTGGAATAGGCCTGGAGGGCCCCTTTATTTCCTGTATTTGGCAATATTGCCTCAGTAGTTTAGAAACAGCTGCTGTACTCCTAACTGAATAATAAGTTTCCCTCTGCACAAAGTTCCCTGCAATACCACGAAATTACGGCTTTCGAACAAAGTCAGTGCTGATTAGTAGAGAAGCACCACAGGATTATTTGGTTAGCTATGAATGCCCCGTGCACTGGCCCCTCGGACATGCAATTGAGTGACAACACCTTGGTACAGTATACAGAATGCTGTTCTCTTGGACGTATATTGTACTGAGGTGCGTACTTCGTTTTACACATAGAGAAAACCAAGTACTAATCTTTAACACCAGCAAAGTCTCTTTGTAGCACAACGCGGGCGCACATGTCTGGTTCGCTGTGCTGTGCCAGATTGCCATTGAGTGAGAAATGTGAGAATTAGTGCTGCAGCGAGCTTGGTTTCCTCTGGGAAAAGGCGGACACAGACCAGAAATCATAGTTTCTGGCCCCAATTTCGGCCGCAACCGCCCTCTTCCAGCGGCTGTTAAAGGGTGACGAGCGCACCCGGCCACGATCATTGTCCTCTTCTACGTATACGATCGGCGCTTTCGCCGCCGTCACTCCCATGAGCTTTATCAATGCTCCTTTCTGCGTGCAGCTGAGCCGCCTTCCGATTAGAGTGGATTAGACCCTTCATGTCTAAATAGAGAAACAGAGCGCGCGTTAGGAGGGAGCACATATATAACCTTGGTAGGGTGCCTCAATATGCGCAAGCCTGAGCTCCCACGGTGTAGTCACCTTTTGAAAGGCTCCCGGCAGTCGGTCGGTCAAATTGGTTCAAAAGAGTCGTAAGGCGCGTAGGCGTTAGCGTGGGAATGGTGCTGTAAACACGTTGTACTTGTCATATCCGTGCTTCTCCCGCATTAACAGGCTGCTGTGTGCCACTGTGTACTAGTTCACACGCAAAATACCGGCAGATCTTTCGTTTGTTTTTTAACAGCGAGCGAAAGAGAAAATGAGAAACTCGTGTGAAACGCGACCACTGCCATTCGACAGACAGCACCAAGATTTGCGACGTCAGTTATTACCTCTGGCCGAGTTTCTTATTCGCAAGTGGTCACACATTTTTAATCACTGGCAGTGAGTGAGCACTTAAAAAATCCTTGCTTGTCTCGTTACCGCTGCATCGCATAATCGCTGCGTGAAGGTGCTTTTACGAAGTGGATGTCATGGTTTATGTTAGGCAATGATGAGAAATTATATACTTCGGCCACCTTGCCGAGAAGCTCAGATGAGATTGGTCATGACAAGTTTATCATTGCTCATCCTAAATAACGATAGTCAATATTATATAGTAACAAAAACAGATGAACTCTGTTTGTTACTCATTGATACTGATAACTCGTTGGCATACACGAGGGTATGTTTCGAAAAAGCTTAGTCAAGCCAGTAGGTCACAGCATAATTGAGTTTGTAGCCACTTTATGTGTAGCCAATTTAGGCGGAACTAGTAAAGGTCTGTGGGCCTTTCAGCAGCAGTGGCAACAACATTCTCAAACAATGGTTACACTTTATACTTCACGTGGCAACTATTCTATTGGGTTGTACTGATGAGAAGACGTGCTGCACTGGAGAGGCATTATCTAGCGTAATGATGCTGCGCAGACTCGAGCCGATCGTCGGGGTGCGTGGAATGTTCTATTGTGCCGACAAATATGGTGATTCCTTCATCAGTCTACCGACATCTCACCCGAGCTTGGCGACGTCATTCCACGTGTCTGAAGGCACCGCTCTAAAGGCAGCGCCTGGACTGTGCTTCGACAGTGGGCCTTACAGCAGCAGCAGCAGCAGCAGAAGCGACAACCACATGCTAAAACACCCGTTCCACTTTAGAGTTCAGCTTCGTCGTTATCTCATTGACTTAAGCTAACGTTGTGACGTCTGCGTCTTGCTGTTGCTGTCTTGCCTACTGCGTTTCAAATGTTATTTTCGACTGCGTGATTGACTTACCAAAATATCTTATAGTTGACTTACCAAAATATTTTATAGTTTGCAGAGAAATACGTTTAAATCCTGGCCCTACCAAAAACGATATGTTGCGTCACTTGTTAGCTGGCCAGAGTGAAATTCAGTCGGCATTTGGTGCTATCTCAGTATCTCAAGCAGACATACAGCGAAAAATGCCTACTCTAGCAGACCGACTAGATAGCATTGAAAAGCAGTTATCAACATTGAACGCTTTGTCAGGTGCAGTAAAAGAACTTAAGGAAAATAGTGTTGAAAAGTCGAAACAGCTTACAACACTTGTAGCAAAACTGGGTAAGTTTAAATACAGAAGATGCAGAAATAATTTGATAATATATAGCCTAACTGAGATACGTACCAACAGTACGAAAGCACTAGCCAAGGCAGTGAGCGACGAAGTTTTCCAACACTAGCGTGGATTATCACTCAATGGTACAGAAATAATATACGTAGCAACACTACGGAAGCACTAGCCAAGACAGTGAGTGACGAAGTTTTCCAACACAAGCGTGGATTATCAGTCATTGGCATAAAAATAATTCTTAGACAAGGTCAATAGGCTGAAAACATATTAGCCACGAGTATATTCAAATTCTTGGATCATCGAGAAAAGGTGTCTATCACGAGGCAGCCTTCCAGTAAAATTTAGTGACCCATCCTTATCTGAAGATTTTTCAAAGCGAGTGACAAATATCAGGAGGCAAATATGGATAACATCAGCTGCCCAAAGTGCGAAAGGTGCAAAAGTTAGGTTTTCATTCGACGAACCAAAAATTGATGGTGCAACGTATGACTGAGACGGAAACAAGTAATCCCGTTACCAGAATGAGAATAAGTAAACAAGTAATCCCGTTACCAAATAAGACGGTTGAGCCAGAAAGGGTTCTGCACTCACAGATTCCCGACATTGCTCTCCAAACTGAAACCTACTCAACAAATTTTATCAATGACAGCGAAATATATCCACCCGGTTTTAGTGCTGATAGAAAACATCGCAGCTCGACAGGAGGTGGCGTAGCTATTTTGTTTAAAGGGGGATAGAAATAGTTAAAATGCAATATGTGCCAAATGCCTAATGTATCCTTTTGAAGGTCAATCTAGGTAACAATACATTGGTTGCTTCATTTAGATCCTCCGGTTCTTCAGTAAACATTATCTGTGACCTAAGGAAATAAATAGTAACTTATGTAAAGCAAGCCAGGTAACCAAAGAATCTTGACAGATGACTTTAATCAGCCCAACGTTGATTGGCGAACCAGAAAAAACTATAGTCACTATGATGCTACCGCCGATACTATGATAGATATTCCTTTTCAATATGATTTATCACAGGCAGTAGAAAGAGACAAAAGGATTCAAGAGAGCTCGAAATCAATTCAAGATGATGCTCTTGTTTCTGGAAATATAACCCATCAATGCGCTTGTGAAGTTGTCTCATGTATTTCCGATCACCTTGCTGTAGTTTTAACTGTGTCAAATGCTTTAGTTCGTGATAAATCCAAGGTGACAACTCCTTACCTCTTTTCTGAAGCTGGTACTCGATATTGTTTTTTTCCAACCTGATAATTCTGCCAGTATTACTGGCAATAAAAATGTTTCTGGATTATGTTTTTAGGCATTGTGGGTAAAAGCATTGAACTTTTTGTCTAAACCACACGTGAAAATCCTGGAACCGAAAATCCGTGGACATCTAGCGAGAAATTGAAATTAAAAAGAATAGTAAAACAAGTGAAAAAAGCTGAGTCTCAGTGCGCTGATTTGACATCTCAAGAGAGCACTGCAGAACGTACATCTCAGGTCACACAGTAGTTATTTCAGATAAACAACACTACTTTGATGAGTCACAACCTACTTCCTTCACTACATCAGCAGAAAAGCTTGGAGAAAAATTTCAACAAACTTAATTGAATGCAACATATTTGATGACCATGGCAAACAGATAGCGAATTCAAAATTTAAGGCGAGCCTACTTTGTGAGCATTTCAGATCTGTTCACACCAAACACAATGGTACCTTTCCGACTTTTGATGTCTCCCTACCTGCCATGCCTGTTGTTGTTATCTTTGAAAGTGATATCTTAAACATGTTACTGAAGGTATTCAGAGTAGGCATCAAAGTATTTTTACGTGTACTGTTCTTTAAATCACTGATCGGTGCTAAATACAACATAAGTGGCTAACAGCTAAAATTAGACCAACTCATAAATAAGAAAAAAAGAACCAATTTGTCAAAGAGAGCCCAATTTCACTAACATCGAAATGTTGCAAAATTTAGAACATATATTAACATATAATACACAAACACATCGTTGAGTTTCCTGACAAACACAATTTTTTAATTAGACATCAGCACGAACTTAAAAAGACTTTTTCATCTACACTCAAGTAGTTGAAATCGTACATGATTTTGCGAAATCTAATAACCACGCAAAAAACATGTAATTTTTAAGGACTTCGCTAAAGCCTTTCATGAGGTTTCGCATATTTTTTTCTACATTAGAGAAAGTACTACGAAACAAGAACGTTATTGGCCAGGCTCTTTTTTTACTGAACAAAACGTTAACAATTTTATTTTATTTCACAATTGTTGCTCAAAATCAAGAACAGTTGATTTCGCTGTTCCTTAGGGTTCAGTTCTAGGGCCTTTCCTCTTTATTTTGTTTTTAATGGTATGGTAGAACAAATTCTTCTTAAAGTGAAACTTTACGCAAGTGATGGTGTTTTGTACTCAGATAATCATAGCACATTCGATCAGCTTTTGATGAATCAGGCAATCCAAAAAGTAGTCTCCTGCTACGAGAAATGACAAATGACCATTAACTTTGATAAAATGCATTGCTGCTAATTACTAACAAACAAAAGCCCTCTGCTTCTCACTTACATTACTAACAACATCTTGTGTTCGAAGTAACTAATAATAAGTACTTGAGGCTTTACCTTGGCAAATTATCTCTGCTGGAATAAACACATAACAACAATAACTACAAAGGCCACTTAGTGTTTTTTCTGTGTCACGCTTTTAAGCTATTTACCCTGCTCTCCGCCCTATAGCATACAAATAAATAATTTTACCAATTATAATCTATGCTGCAATCATCTGGATTTCTTTCACCACAACTAACATTAACAAATTATAAAACGCCTAAGAAAAGAGCACTGAGTTTTATTTATAATAATTTTCAGACACTTTTGTTACGTAGGTAATCAACAGAGCTGAACTTTTATTCTTCCCATCAAGATACCGTAAGTCAAGCCTGAAGTATTAGCATCATTTCATAAAGGCCCGTATAAAATAAACATAGCCAATATTTTTCCGTTTTCTTCTGGTTACTCTGTCAGACATAAACGTAACTTTACTGTTACGCTCTCTTTGGCATGCAATAATTGCTTTCTGTATTCATTCTTCCCTCTCACGACAGTCGAGCCCCCGCAAGGGCGCCTGCACAACCAGGCGTTTGGTGTGTAGTCTGCTTCCTTCCCTGCGTCCATCCACTCGTACGTCTGTGGATCTGTTTGTCTATTTACCTTCAAAGGTACCTTAATGGCTCACTACAATAGCCGATTGCGAACAGTTCCGAAAAGATGCCTTTTTAACCTGGACTGACTAGTGTTTGTTGAGCATACATACTGCTGTGGACTACTTTACAGCTTTTTAATGAACGTTGCCACCAAATGTATTCAACAAACAAGTGGACATGGGAGCAGTGCTCACAGCAGCATGCCTAACCATCTTGTTTTCGCTGTGCAGCCTTTGTTCACGATCATCTTCGGATGGCCGTCCTGCTTATCAAGCCATCCTGCGCCTTTTCAAACCTTTCTACCGGCGACAAGCACATCTGCGCCGCTCGACTGCGTACCACCCATCGTGTTGGCACTTTCGCTGGATGCTCCCATCCACCCCCTAGCCTCATTGACGCAGCCATTACCAGGAAACGAAGATTTAAGCAACATGCCAAGTGACCTGAACGTCAGTGGACACGGGAAAAGTGCTCACAACAGCATGGCTAACCGCCTTGTCTTCGCTATGCAGGCTTTGTTGACGATCATCCTCGGATGGCCGTCCTGCTTAACAAGCATTCCTGCGCCTTTCCAAACGTTTCTACCAACCACAAGCACATCTACGCCGCTTGACTGCGCACCACCCATCGTGTTGGAACTTTTGATGGTTGCTACCATCAACCCCCCCCCCCCCCCAAATCATCAACGCAGCCATCACCAGAAAACGAAGATTAAAAGCAACATGCCAAGCGACCTGAACGTCAGTAAACACGGGAGCAGTGCTCACAACAGCATGCCTAACCACCTTGTCTTCGCTATGAAGGTGCGTACAGCCAGCTCTCTTCACGCTAAAAAGACTGATGATCAGTGTTTGCTTCTGTTCCGGTGTCTACATGTGTTATTGGATATCATATGCGATTGCTTTTCTGATGCTCTTCTGTTGTTACAATCAGGTGATGTCAAGACTAACCCTGGACCTAACACACGCTCCCCATCGATGTTTATTATAGATTCACTCCCCGCAGACCCTTCAGAACAAATGGATGTATTATTCAAGCTGCCGACGGATCTGCACAATTAATCCTTTGAAGGTTACAAGGCGCAATCTGAGCTGCCTTCTGATGTCAAAGCTATCAAAATGGCCAGAAGGTCATCGAGACAAAAATTAATTGCCTTCAACAACGCTTGGACTTGCTCGAAGGAAAATTATGCAAATTTGATGAATTAACTAAAGATAGAGCATTCGTGCTTGCTCAGGTTAAAAAAAACTGCTAGTTATTTAGGTACATTCGATTTACGTCTCGCTGAACTTCAAGATCGATCACGCCGTGATAACCCTATATTCGGGTTATTCCTGACACAAAAGACTCGTGGCGAGAAACCGAATCCAAGCTGATCACAGCAATAAGATCCGTTTCCGATTCATTTCCTCATGGTGCAATAGAACGCGCACATCGTCTCGGTTCCTTCATTCCGAAGAAGTGCCACCCCATTATCGCAAAAGGTTCGCACTTCAAAACAAGGGAAAGTGAAATTGCTCTGCGAAACAATTTTAAACAACAAAATCTTTCAGTTGGCGAAGTCTTTTTATTACCTACCCGCACCAACCACAAAAAACTTTTTGAATTCGGTACCGCCCAGCCTGGCTCTTCCAACTTCAAGCTTCGTTACAGTAAATCATTATTGAACAATAAATGCTACGTGTACGACTCTACTAATGATTCTGTCCATAAACTGATTCAGTATGCGACAGGTACTGAACAAAATTGTGTGAATGCACGGTTTCCGTCACAGTAGCAAAACCAGGAGGTAAGTGGCCGATCGCCTCATACAGACACATTTTTCCTGTCTATTCTTTTTACAAATGCAAGAAGTGTTGTAAGCAAATACTTTTCGTTGTCATCAGCAATTGACAAGTGCAGCGATAAAATTGTTGCCCTCACCGAATCCTGGCTTCCTGCACATGTGCTTGATTGCGATATATTTCATGGTGCTTTCAACTTCACTGTCTACCGGTGTGACCACACTGAGCGCCAAGGAGGGGGTGTTGTTCTCGCCATTCCCAAAGATGTTCAGTCGTTTTATATGGACATTAAAACCGAGCTTGAATGCACATGGCCTTGCCTAACGCTCAGTCATACAAAAATAATCGTCGGTGTATGCTATCCCTCACCTTCATCATCTGCCACCGTCATCACCAATTTACATGATGCTATTAACCTCGTTTCATCTCGGTTTTCCTCATCACCCTTGTTTTTACTCGGGGACTAATTTTCCCAATCTGTTGTAGAATACACAACCACCTGGTATAACACCCTTTACAACTGAGGTGAAAGAGTTTTGCGAACTCTGTTTCGTGTTTTCCCTTACCCCTCCTCGTTACTCAGCCGACCAGAATCACTTCGACCACTGCGAGCACGCTTGCCTTAGTCTTAACTAATCGTCAAGACCTAGCTTCCCCTAAAACTTTTCTGCCTAGTCTTAGCGATCATTCTTAAATATTTTTTGCTATTCACGGTAGTGCTCCTAAAACAACTAAAGTTAAGCAAATTATTCGTGATTATGAGAAATTTAATTTTGAGGCAATTAACAATGCGTTGGGCTCATTTCTTGAACGTTATTTGATTAAGCTTGATACGCGTTCTGTCGAGATTTACTGGTGTCTTTTTGCAGGTCGGGTACGTCTGTTGAAAGAAAAATACATTCCTAATCATACCATCACTTTCAACACACATGCCCCTTGGTATAACTCCTGCAGCAAGCGCCTATCTAACAAAAAGAAACGGCTCTATCGTTCAAGTAAATTATCTTCTAACCAAGCACGTTAGGAATCTTACGAAACTGCTAATCATACATATATATCTGTTCTAAAAAAGCTAAAAATTATTACCTAACGCACACACTACAAGACATGATCAAAACAGACATTCGCAAGTCTGGCGCGTCGTTAACCCCCCTTGCAATAGCACTATCATTCTAAAAGACACAGAAGGCAAGGTAATCCCAAGTACCGCTTGCGCGATCACTCTTATTGACACATTTTGCGAGAATTTCTCGTTTTGAAGCAACGTTCGCCTACCGGACACCCGCGCATGCAACAATCTTATCATGGATCTCGTAACAGTACATTCATCTGGCATTGCTAAACTTATTGATAAAATACCCTTCAACTCAGCTGCAACCTTTGATGGCATCAACAGCAAATTAAAAAAAACCAGCGTCTTAAGCTGCATCATATTGACCAAAATCTTTCAACAATCCATTGACTCATCTACTCTTCCTTCGCAATGGAAAATAGGGAAGGTGGTTCCTCTGCACAAGTCCAGCAGCAAAAACTCACCCATGAATTACCACCCAATTTTACTGACAAGCACTTGTTGCAAACTTGAACACGTAATTTTCACCAACCTGTTTAACTTCCTCAACTCCAACTCATTTTTCACCACAGCTCAACACGGTTTCCGTAAAACTTACTCATGCGAAACGCAACTAATATCATTCACTCATGGACTAAACTGTATTTTAGATTGCGCCTCATCTGCTGACAGTGTGTTTTTATATTTTAGTTGAGCATTTGACAAAGTTTCGCATCAACTACTTCTTTTCAAACTAAGTCTTTTGAACCTCGACAATAACATACTGAAATGGATTGAATATTTTTTATAACCTCCATCAGTTTGTCACTGCTAATAATCACGACTCACCTGTAACTGAAGTTCGTTCCGGCGTGCCTCAAGGTTCAGTACTAGAACCACAACTCTTTTTAAACTACATTAACGACTTGCCATCTACAATGACATCTCATGTTCACTTATTTGCTGACGATCGCGTAATTTACCGTGAAATAATCACTACTGACGCTTCTAACATTCTTCAATCATATCTAAACATTATAAGTGATTGGCATAATACCTAGTGAATGCAACTAATTATTAACAAATGTAAAATCGTACGTTTTCATAGATATTGTACCAATCTTACATTCTACCATATGAATAATATTCCCTTAGATCCTGTGAATACATATATATACTAAGCGTTCATATAACTTTAAACCTAACAAGGTCTCTTCATATTGAATTCATAACCAGTAGAGCTAACAGCACGCTTGGGTACTTACGTCACAAATTTTCTAACGCCCCGTCACCTTTGGAATTACTACTTTATCAGTCATTAGTACGCCCGAAACTAGAATACGCCGCAGCAGTGTGGGTCCCACACAACGAAAACCTAATCTCCTCTCTAGAACCCCTTCAAAACAATTCTGTTCGTTTCATTTTTTCCAATTATAACCGCACTTCCAGCATATCTTCAATGAAAGCTAACCTATATCTTCCATCACTAGCATCATGGAGAAAAATAGATGGCCTAACTCTGTTTCATAAGATATACCATCACTAATTTCTTCATAATAACTTCATTTCACCGCCACAATGCTTATCGCACCGCGTACACCATCGCTTCAAAGTCGGAATCCAAGCAGGAAACAAAAACACCTTTAATCATTCATTTTTTCCTAGAACATCTCGACAATAAATGGAACCACATTCCCAATAACATAGTCACCATCGTTGAAAATAAACTTTTTCGAAAGGCTATAGCTAACATTGTTTAACTTGAAATTCTTGGCACCTTGTTATTGTTGTGAAGTTGTATAAACAGGAATTAGAGTCATGTTACTTTGTTTTTAATATTACTGCAAAGAATGTCCTTGCTACATTGTATGTACTGCTGTTTCTAGTCATTTGTTTTATTGCACTGTGGTAGTACGTTCTTCCTATGTTATTTACTACCAAGTTGGTATAACTTTTTGTTCAACACTCCTCACTGTAATGCCCTAGGGCCTTGAGGGTACAATAAAAAATAAATAAAAAAATGCCCACAGCTTCCCTCGGGGGAACACTGAGGAGGATGCGGAGCATATAATTGGTTAACGGGGTGTTAAAGTGCGACTTACTTGGGTCGATGGCTAAATTGGTTGACGTGGTTGTGAAATGGGGTGTTAAATTGCGACTTACTTGGGTCGATGGCTAAATTGGTTAACGTGGTTGTAGGAGGGGGTGTTAAATGAGTGAACACGTACACACGTATGCGAAAGGGCGGCGCTGGTCGAAGGGACGTCGATCATTGTGTTTGTGGATTCGTTGGCATTCATTTAACGGCGACTTTGGACGTCGACGCGCCGACCAAACCAACGGACGAGCGGCAACTGAGCGAGCGAGCGCCGACCTTGAGTATATATACAGCGCGACGGCGCATGCGCTGTCAGCTGTCGAATGTTCTAGAAGGAGAAGCGCGCGCGCGGCACAGATGGCGACGGCGCGACGGCGCATGCGCTGTCAGCTGTCGAATGTTCTCGAAGGAGAAGCGCGCGCGGCACAGATAGTGGGCGACAGCGCGACGGCGCATGCGCGCGCGTCAGCTGTCGAATGTTCGAGAAGCGGTGCGGACGGCGCGGACGGCGCACAACAAGGCGCGAGTATAAGATGCTTCCGCATCAAATAAACAAATTATATGGCAAAAGACGTGTTCTTTCGCCTTGGTCGAATAACGAGTGTCTAAAAACGTGTAAAAACTGAATAAAACGTGCAGATTGCTTTGGGAATCACCAATGGCCGAAAAACTCACAATTTTCGACAACATAAAATTCCTGAATAGCATAACGTGCTGACAGGGAAGAAGGCAAAGTTGGAAAAATTTTCATATGGCAACACCTTGTATACACATTAGTGTGGGTATGAAACACAGTGAGAGTAGTGAAAGGAAAACAAGTATAATCCTTCCCTCGGGTGGATACACAAGGCGACAGCTTGAAAGACCGGAAAAACCGTCTAGTAGTGCACATCAAGCAAGTTTCCTAAGAGGTTCGACTTTTCTTAAGAGGTCACACTATTCTTAAGAGGTTCGACGGTACAAGACAACAGTGTAGAAGCGAAAACTAGATACAAAACGTACAATATACGAGGCATACAACTTACATTTCTTCCTAGCTAAAGTGCAGGCCTCTATTGAGCTGTACTGATACAAAAACGCGCAGCGTTGGATAGGCATTATCTAACGTGATGCTGCTGCGCAGACTCGAGCCGATCGTAGAGGCGCGTGGAATGTGCTCTCGAGTCTACAACTATGGTGAATCCTTCGTCCCTCTACTGATATCTCACTCGAGCATGGCAATGTCATTCCACGTGTCTGAGGGCACTGCTGTAAAGGCAGTGTTTCGACTGTGCTTCGACAGTGGACCTTAACGCTTCCGCTTCGGGTTGTGACCATGTTGTCTATAAAATGTTGAAGAACCTACCCTTCGAAACACAAAAACAACTTACTTTCCCTCTACAATGCCATCGAGTTTTCTGGTGACATCCTTTCCACTTAGACAGATGCCATAGTCATTTTCATTTTGAAAGAAGGCAAGGATACATTCTGCATTACGAGCTACAGGCCAATCGCACCAACAATCTGCTTATGTTAACTTTTCAAAAAATGATCATGAATCACTGACTCGTACACGTCTTTCAAACAAACAGCTTTCTTGATCCGTACAAGTGCGGATTTCGACAAGGTAGACCCACCATTCACTAGCTGGTACGTATCGAGGCACAGATCCTAGATGCTTTCGTTTATAAGCAATTTTTCTGATCGGTCTTTCTCGATATAGAAAAAATCTACGACACAACAAGGTGCTTTGTGATTTTATGGGACCGCTCTCACTTAGGTTATTGAGGTAATATGCTGAACACAATCCAAAGGTATTTTTCAAACCACACCTTCCTTGTCCCAGTGGGTAATGTCTTGTCTTGAATGTTTGTCAAGGAGACGAGGGTGCTGTGAAGTGGTGTGCTGAGCTGCAAACATTTCAATATAAAAACGCACACCCTGCATACCTGTGTTGCACGAAACATGTTCAATTTCACATACAACAATGACGCGCAGATAGGTTACAAATTATGCAACCTCGCAATGTGCGAGTGGCTGGTTCAACTTGGCTCAACAAGGTAACCAAGTGGACAGACGCAAATGGGTCCACTCTTAATCAATAAAAAAGCATACGTTTTACTCACAACAAACTGAGTTCACCATCCCCATCCGGGCATTGATCTGCATGGCCAGAGGCTATCAGTAAACTCTGAAGAAAGATTTTTAAGCATTATTTTATTCAAGAAGTAGCATTCATTCCTCACAATATAGAAGTCAAAAAACATGTGCCTGGAAGCAAATAATGTACTCGAATTTTTATCTCGGACATCATGGGGCAGTGAAAGATAATGCCTGATGAACCTTCACAAAAAACTCATATGCGCGCGTCTAAGTTATGGGGTAAAATATGCCAGCGTGCAGCAACAAATGTCCTGCAAGTGCATGACCCTGTCCACTATTTGGGCACCCGGCTTTCCACGGGTACTTTTCGCCTCAGCCCCATGGAACGCCTCAACTTCCAGTCAATGGAGTGGTCGCTGCATCTGAAGAGATTCTAAATCTTCTTTATATATTTCCTTGAAGTAAACGCAGACAAGGAGCACCCCTTATACTTCGGAATTCATTATTTGTCAAGCTCTTTGTTTTAAAACAGACCTTTTGTCAGACAGCCCTATTCAGTTCGCATGAAGGTTCTCGCTGAGGAAACTGGTGTGTCCCTTGAACACAGCCTAATGGCTCCTGCAGCATACCCACTGCCGTGGTAGTGGCAGACTGTAGATTACCATGTGTCTTTTTTAAAACTTACAAAACACGCGCCCATTCTCCCATATCCACACATACTTCCTGGAACTTCAACATACAGATGCCAAGCGTTCCCTACTGATGCCTCTAACTCTTCTGGGTCCTATGCTACTGTTGGTCCATCCTTTTCGCATTAGCTTCTATTTGAAAAGTAGTTCCAAAACCTCACGTAGCTTTGTGGTAGAATGCTTGACTGCAGCGCAGAGTGCTTGAGTTTGATTCCTGCTGGGACCCTGAAAATATTTTTTGCATTTGTGAGGGTCAACGCTGCCTGTGTCAGGTTTTTCTTAACACTGATATTTATTATATGCCTTCGTTGGGTCGACGCTACACAGTAAAAATTTTTACACCCAAAAGAGTGTAAAAGGGTGTTTTTACGAGAAAGCACCTTTTGCAACACCCTTTAACACCCATAAATGGTGGACTGAAAAAAAGCACCCCTTTGTTTGGGTGCTTGCCTTAATAGCACCCTAAAACAGGCTCTAAGGGTGCTTTTGTGCCTGAGAAGGATGTAGGTGACGATTCATCAGATGGAATATGCAGCATAAGAAGAACACATAATTATATTATTTGGGATTTTACGTCTGAAAAACCTCAATATGATTATCAGGGTCATCGTAGAGGAAAGCTCTAGAGATTTTGACAATTCGGTGTTCTTTAATGGGCGCTTATATTGCACAGTGCACAGGCTTCTACCTTTTCGCCTCCGTTTTAATTCGTCTGCCACGGCCGGCATCGAACCCGCAACCTTCGAATTGGCAGCCGAGCAGCGTAGGTACTGCACGAATATGTTGACCTTGCGTTAAATGACGGCCTAGACTTAGAAAGTGTAAAGGGGCTCTCCGAATACAGCAGAATGCCAGCAGAAGCAAATCGCGTTTCATCTATAATGGCAATTAACTGCAATCCACTTTACGAAAGCTCACCTTAGCGTTGGTTATAAGCTACATGTTTGCTATGGATTATATACAGGAACATAATGTTCGCCCGAGTATGGTTGTGTGTGCGCGAGCCTGAGCATGTGTTCGCGTGTAAGCGCGATTGTGTGTACACCCGTGCATATGTGCGTGCGAGTGTATGTGCGAGTCCGTGCTTGTGTTAAGCGTGCCTGTGTACATGTGTACGCCCATGCATACGTGCGTTTACGGTCGCGTGTGTGTGTGGCCGTATGTGTGTATACGTGTATGTGTGTGCGCCTGCGAATAAATATGCGTGTGTATCAGCCCGTGCGCCCTCGAATTTCGTGTGTGTGTGTGTGTGTGTGCGTGTGTGTGTGTGTGTGTGTGTGTGTGTGTGTGTGTGTGTGTGTGTGTGTGTGTGTGTGTGTGTGTGCGGGAGGGGGGGCACTGCTTCTGGATGTTTAGGGTCCCACACCTGTTCAGACTGGGAGTCTTTATGGGAGGTGGCTTAATGAATGGCGGTGGTCAACGCACGGTACACGGACTATTCAGTACATGGAAAACAGCTGCACAATTTCGTACCTCATCGTTGCTTACGAACTTGCTGTGGTTACTGATTAGGTCCGCTGAAGCGCTTCTACGCTCGAAAACGTGGGTTATGACCAATTCACACGGAAAGCTGTCACTGCACTTATGCACAACCATCGTTTATATTAACAACGTTTAACAAGAACGTGCCCTGCCTTTGGTACAGGTGCTTAGCTAGCTCATTGGGCAACCATATGGAATTGTGTGCTGATCATGTGGTAAGCAAAAAGTTTGTTATAACAACCTCGGGACGTTTCGTGGTGCATGACGAGCCTTCTAAACATCGGCGACTGTGGATTAATTTGTTCCAGCTTCGACTACGCATTCAGTGTTTGCGGCACCATACGCGTAATTGCCAGACACAGACAATGCAAAAAGAAATTCCTCAAGAAAAAAGTGTAGTGATGCTCTCCCGCTAATACCACTGAGGACGAAATAATTATTGTTTCTGGCCATTCCATGGTGCACTTTGTTTTTCGCAAGTTTTGCTTCATTATTTTTCGCCCACTACAATCGCATTCCGTCATAATACTCAAAGAACCCGAGGCTCGTAAATAACCTGCGTGGCTGTGCGGCTGGCTGGAAGGAGAGTTGCCATTTACAAGGAGTCATTCTTGAAGCGCAATTCGATTGCCTTCCGCGTCGAACCGCCGTCCGCCGTATGCGCCACACCATTTGCCTTTCGGCGCTGTCTTAGCCGGTTTCCCGCTCTCCCCCCCCCCGCTCACCCAGGCCAGCGTTGCCCCCATAACGGCGGTGTAGATAAGCGAATAGTTGCGTCACCGAACACCTGCGTCGACAGCTGCGCCGCCGCCGCCAGTGCCTCCTCCTTCTCTCTCTCAACGTTGCTCTCTCTGTCTCATCGGTCTTTCAAATGCGTTGCGTTGGTCTGGGGTCTTGGTAGCTGTGTGAGTTCTAGCGAGTAGGCGCATCATCAATGGTGGTCACGCATGACACCATGTTCGAAGTGACGCTCGGATTAAGGAATATTCATGGAGCGGCGGACACGGACAACGTGGGCCTGTTAACGGTGAGTGTACTGTTTTGTAGGTAGTAATCATACAGCGCTAGCTGGGCGCCTGCAGCAGCTCTGCCGAAGTAGGCTGCCAGCCATTTACAACAGCATGCGTTCGCGGGCCTGTTGCAGATGTCCGATTAAACGTGTGACTTAACGAGTTTACACTGCTATGCGCGATGTTGTGTAAGTGCCTGCATCACTCATACAGTGAGTGATGTGATCACTTAACAAGGGCGCGATTCGTTGCTGATCGCACATTGTCTCTACACTGCTCAAAGTGATTGTTATTGTTTCAAGATGCGCTTTACGCTACATCGTAATAACATTTCTATTAATACTCGAATGTGCAGCGGGCTTCCGTAGGTGTAAGCGTAAAAAAAGAAATGGCTTTTTTTTCACAAAATGGCTTTTTTTTTCACGAAATGGCTTTTTTTCGCTTAAATACGGTATAGTTTGAGGTGCTGATATGCCGCGATGCTCTCAGCACGTGCGCGTCGGTCTTTTAAAATATTTAGGACACGTGTCACTAGCAACAGGTAAAGATCTAGTAGACTTCCAAAGGCGCGTTGTTGTGGCCATCTCCATGCGTTGTTTTCCCTCGTTTCTGTTTGCTGTTTTCGTGCTTTGCTTTCATCTGCGATAACGTTCGGTGTTATAAAAGAATCGAGAGAGTACACGTGACTGTGGGAGCTATGTGCGGTAGCTCTAGCATAAGCCATGGCTGCTGCAACTTATACGGCATCCGCGCGCATTGGTGTCGTTCGAGCGCTCCTACTTGCTTGATTGTGTTAAACTGAGTATTTAGACACGGGTTACGTTTGTAAATCCCGTGGTCAATAGTCGCTAATAGCATGCCCCTGATTGCCATCAGAGGATGGGCTTGGTTGTCGAAATATGCCAGACGCTTTTTCTGAAAGCAAGCTTTGAAAAGTTTTTTTAAAAAGAAATACTTTCATACGTGCTATATGGCTGTGCCTTTCTGCAGGCCCGCGACTATTTAAAAACTGGACGAGCTATCACATCTTTTATCAAATTACAGTGAATTAAGACGATTGAATTATAGATGACGAATTTCTGTGCTAGATTAGGTGCACAAAATACATGTTTGCAGCCCTACGTCTAGAAAGCAGGCAAATAGGAAGCACAGCGTCAAATTTGGATTAGATGCCATGGACGGAGCTTCTTGTGAGGGTAGGAAGAATGAGAAATATGTTCATTTTTGATGCCCTTATAGAGGCAGTCAGAATTGATTTGATTGCTGAATTGTCACAATTCCTCAAATTGTTAGAGGCGTGATTCAAGTTAGTAAATTTTTTACTTTTTTTGCAGACCTCTTCGCTAGTGTCACGCCCAATATCATTCGTTCTCATGTAAAAGAGAAAGCAAAGATGCCTTCACTGTTCGTACATAAAGAGGTAAGTTTCTTGTGCGTTTTGATTAATGCTACATGTTCTGAACGTCGTACTTTAAGAACTGTTTTCCACACTTGCTCACTACCCTATAAGGAATTTGATTCTTAGGTGAGTTCAGGCTTTCGTAAGTGCCATTTCTCAGCTGTAGTCCAACACTTCACCTCAAGTTGAGAATTTGCAGTATGCTGAAAAACTGTCTTATCTTCATCATACGAATATATTGGAATGTATGGGTTGTATGCTTCATGTTCAGTGTAATGTCAATTACACGCCATTTCAAAGGATACACACTACACATTCTTCATATATGGTGCTGCCAGAACAGCACGAACATCATTTTGTGAGAAGTCATATTTGCTCTTATTACAGGACGAGAGCGTTCCGCTGACGTCCTGCTTAGTATACCCCGGCCCCAGCCTACAGCAAGCCTAGTTTCTGAACCTCCACGTAGATGACCGAAAAATCTTCCGCATCAGTAATGATGAAGAAGAAGTGACAGCACTGATGAGTTGATTTTTTTTTATTTTCAACATTGTCTACGGCCGCAAGGCCTTTAATAACCACCGTGATAGAGCGGCTTTTTCTCGGCGTGAGTTTGGAGTTTGTCAAAGAAGTTGTTCAGGCAGTACGACGATGAAAATTTTATTGTCACAATGCCTGAACAACTTTTTCTAGTGTGGTCATGGTAGATGAACAACTATTGTTATTTGTGTAATTTATTTTGCCTAAATATAGCTGGACCATTTCATGCCAAACGTCCCAGCCACTTTGGCGACCAACTGAAATGCATTTGAAAAAAAACAGTGCTGACTTACTGCGTTGAAAACAATGAACTGCTAGAATATTTCAGCGAGAAAAAAAGTTTGGTTCATGTGGCTCACTTATAACTTCATGCCATAATGCCGTCTGTGTGCTGTTTGCGGAAAATTTTGTTTTAAAACTACCGATTATTTTTTCTAAAACAAATTTGGTCTACCTGTTAAGTAAATGTGCTTCTGTAAGGTATTTGAAGCTCAATAATGTTAGTGCAATTTTTTTGCCACATTTGCTTCCAAGAATAAAGCCAAAATGTGTTATGTTTGCATTTTTGTTGCAATATTGCACTTTTTATGAATATCTGAGCAGTGAATACTAACTCCACAGAAAGTATATTTTGAGAAAAAAATATCATAAGACCTCTCAAGCTGCTGAAATATAGGAGAAAATAGCACGAATTTCACAAATTGTGATTTTTGTCCATATTGAGATGCGATTTGCTCCATGTTGTGATACAATGAAAACTCAAAATTATACCTTAATTGCAAGAAAAATGAAATTCCTTCTATAATAAAAATCTTATCGCAAAAAGGACAGGAAAGAGCGCTGTCAACTGAACTTTATTGAAGGTGCTACGAGCGTTTTTATACTGAGCACAACAGGGCTCATCTGCAACAACACATGTGTGACCATGACAAAATAATTTTAACCGAGAAAAGAATACTCTTTTTCGAAAAAGATAAGTGAAGGTGTACTGATGCATTGATCCTTGGCCTTCCTGATAAAAAATTCTAAAATTTCTCATTTTTTCTGCTTGCTTTTTTTTCAAAAACCGTGTTTTTTGAAACCTTTGACTGCACTTACATTCTTTACGGTGTCCGGCCATGAGACTACTATAGCCCTTCTTAACATATAAAGCATGCTGTCTTGCTCGATCATTGAAGCATTGCCCAGTTTGTCCTATGTTTACTTTTCCACATGTTAGCGGAATCTCATACACATTAGATTGACATTCAGTAAACCTATTCTAGTGACGAATGGTGCAAGATTGACTAGTCTTGTTGCTGTAAGTACATGCACATTTGAAAGCTTGCAAGAGGTGGAAAACAAGAATGTCATATCTGCTGCCTCTTTTCCTAAAATTGTGAGACGCCTTATGTACGTAGTACCGTGTAACATGCAAAGGTCATTGGTCATTCTGTATTTCTTTTGGTCCTGTTTCCTTTAACTTTACTTTCTGCAGGATAGATAGATAGATAGATATATGGTGTTTTTTGGCGCAAGGGCCATTTGATGGCCAAAGAGCGCCAGTTCATGCGACAAGGAATGTGGACAAAGATTGTGATTAGCGGCTGTATAAGGGCCATAAAATTCCTTGCGGTAAGGCGGGTAAAAACATACAAATAATAAAATCATGACCATGCCGTGAAAGGTGCGTGTGGTGTGAATAGATGACAAAAGTTGGTGATAATAAAAACGATGGTGTATATGTATGGCATTAGCACGAGTGCCTCACTGGTTCATACCCTTGCGTCCAAAGGCCGTGAGGGAAGTGCTTTCTTGTGTAGCCACCGCAGCACTTTCTGCAGGAGGCTTTCGCAAACGAGTGTGATGATGCTGTTGGGGTATTGGCTGGTGCTATCAGACCAGGAGTGCTAAGAATGTTCTGCCTTTTGATAGTGGCCATTCAAAATTAATCAAAATAGGAATTGATACCACATGTATTCAGGCCACCCTTCAGATGTCTTGTTAGTACAAGAGTGAGGTCAGGCTTAAAAACCAAATTAAAAGACTAAAAGATGCTGGATATCCCAACAGAATCATCACACCTGTTTGCGAAACCCTCCTGCAAAAAGTAAAGTTAAAGAAGACAGGACCAACAAAAAACAATGACCAATACTTTTGCACGTTATACCACTTCACGTGTCTCACAATTAAAAAATAGCCAGCAGATATGATATTAACGTGTTGTTTTCCACCCCTTGCAAGCTTTCAAATGTGTGTGTACTTAAGAGCAACAGGAATAGTCAATCTTGCACCAATTGTCACGAGAATAGGTTTACTAATGCCAATTTAACGTTTGTAGAAGTATTTTTCTCAGGTAAACCAATGATCAGTGTATCACTACACGTTCACTTATCCTTTTCGAGATGGAGTATTCTTTTCTCAGTTAAGGTTATTTTGTAGTGGTCACACGTGTCGTCGCGCATGAGCACGGTTCTTGTAATCCGTATAAAAGCACTCGTTGCACATTCAATAAATTCAGTTGACAGTCGGTGCTCTTTCCTGTCCTTTCTGTCGCTTCCTGAAGTAGTCGCGCTTTGACTAGCACACAACCAGGATGAACCAACTCGCCCAAATTAAACTCTTGATACGTAACACGTAGACCGAGTTTCGTATAGAAAGAAGGAGCGGTGCTTTTAAAAAAATTTTTCACATACAACACTTAGACGGCATTCCAGGAAGTTGAGAAGGCACCCACGTGACCAAATATTTTACTTTCCTAAATATTTCAGAAGTTCACTATTTTCAATGCAGCACGATTTTCGAATACATTTGAGATGGTTGCCAAAATGGCTGGGACATTTGGCATAAAATGACTCAGCTGTGTCAATAGCCGTAATTATGCAATACATCTTTTGTTTTTTGTGTGTCCTGACTCAGTTTTGTGTTCGTTTTGAGCTTATTGTGTTTCTGATCATTGTATTGGTTTTTTAAGTATTCGCTAAAGTTATATGTGCGAAAACCCATATATGTTTGCAAGTACATCAGTTCTCATAACCAATTGTTATACATCCAGGAATACAAAGCTTAAACCACTGGGATTGTATACTTTTGAAAACACTATCCGTATATATTTTTGTGTGCATCACTTCTTGGGAACGATTGTGTACATGAAGGCGTATATAATGAAATCATGGTGACTGTATATATTTGAAAGAATTATAACTATATATTTGCCTGTATTTTATTCCTAATAACCGATTGTGTACATGAAAGAGTAATAAATTGGAAACCACTGGGGTTGTATATTAGCGTCTATTTCATTTGTAGTCTCTATGTACTTGAAGCAGTATACTAAACTGAAACCAGTGTAATTGTATGTTTCAAATAATTGTCAGTAAAGTGAAACTGAAAAAATATAATAAACATTTGAGGTGTTGCTTGTGTAGTGTTCGTATACGTCAACATGTTACACATCTGGTGAAAACGTTGTGTGGCAGAAGAAAAGATTATAAGTTTTATTTGCCTATTAAATAAATGCAATATGCAAGGGCAGCAAGGCTTAGTTTTCTGTAACACGCAGTATGCATATACTAAGAAGTATATAGATACAGCAGAAGTTCATACACGATTGTACGTGTCTATATTTTTGCCCACACGCAATGGATGAAGCTCGAAAGGTGGCGCACCATTGATAATCAGGACCACTTTCTTCAAGTAGTGTGTAATCAGTGCATGCTGATATCTATTAGTGTAGTCTAAAAGAACATTGGCACCCCTGCCATCAGCACTCAACACCCTTGTGCACCCTTCTCGCACCCTGCTCAGAGGGTGCTAAAAAGTGAAGGACATCGAAGGCACCCTTCCTTAAGGGTGTTTCGAAACACCCTACAGTTTTTTACATGTACACCTTATTCTAAGGGTGCATGGAAAACCAACCTTTTTGGAAGGTGCTGAATTAACACCCTTAGGGTGTCGTCCTTGGGACAAGCTCATTTACACCCTGCAGGGTGTAAAAATTTTTACTGTGTACCGATGTCGGGTATCGCTTAACGCTCACGCATTAAAATTGTCCCACGTGTGTTTTCGTGGTTCCTGGGTAGATACTAAGTGTCAATCATCTGTGATGCATACCAGTATTTCAGCAGCTCAAATCCGCCCCCGGGTATGTGCAACTGTCTGGTGGAACGTGATTGACAACGTACTCCGCGGGATAGTGATAATATTATGTCTTGACCTGCGCGCCATATTCCTCAAATCATCCTACGCTTCCACGGTAATTTCGGTTCTCGCCAATTTAAGGGGGCGACCATGACAGCACCAAACGTAAGCGGGTATATAGATAGATAGATAGATAGATAGATAGATAGATAGATAGATAGATAGATAGATAGATAGATAGATAGATAGATAGATAGATAGATAGATAGATAGATAGACAGACAGACAGACAGACAGACAGACAGACAGATAGACAGACAGATAGACAGATAGACAGACAGATAGATAGATAGATAGATAGATAGATACGCTGAAAGTCGCTGAAGTTCCTTTAAAATGCATTGCGTTTGGAATGAATTAAACAGCTACCTGGGCGCAACTTGCAATTCAAGCACTATATCTGAAACAAGCGGTTTGGTCAGCAGTGTCGAAATGCTGAATTTGCTTGCTGAAGAGTTGATTACAGAAAACCAGCGTATACGCAATGCCAATCGTATTCTGCAATCAAAAAATGAGGCCCTGATCACAAGAGCAGCTGAACACGAGCAATACTGCCGGCTAAACAACCTTGCATTGAAAAATCTTTTATGTACACTTGGTGAACACTGCGCGGCTATAATAAAGACTCTAGAGTCTAGAACTGACTGTTCAACCGCAGAAGGGGATATTAACGTCGTTCACTGCGCTTGAGGGGAATCTGGAACCGGAGAGAAAAATATCATTAAGCATTATCGCCCATGAGCTAAGAAACAAACTTGCATTACTAAGACAAGCAAAGGTTTACTGAAAATGAATGACTCAGCCTGTGGTGGCTCAAAAAGTAATCCGCTCAATTTCAACAATCACCTGATGTTGAAAAACAAAAGGAAGTTGCGAAAGCCTTGAAGGTAAAGAGGCAGAACGGTTGGATGTTTTTGTGGACCGACAGTTGCGACATCTAGAGCTGGAAGATGGAAAAACTACAAAATAAGTTGAAAGTCGCGTGCACCGCATCACGCAAGGCGCAGATTTTTTGGCGCTTTATGTTGCAACCTACTGAATTTGGGCAATCAGCTATATTGCTAAGTAATTTTCTAAACGCATTACTCGATCAAATAACCACCCTAAATGTTTTTTTGTCAGAACCCAGGCTGCATCAGCCATTCGTTCTAGCACACGCAATCTCAGAAAACATTCCTTGATCATCATTTTTCTTTCATCTGCATGTCCGAGACGTGGCTGTCGGCTGTATTTAATCTGCCTATCGCTCTACACAACAGAGTAATGCCACTGTCCATCTCATAGTCACGGCGAATGTGCTATATTTATACAATTTTCTCTGAAATATAGGCGTAGAAACGAGCTTGTCATACTAGCTGACAATATATCAGCTTTACTGATAATAGTATCAGCAACACTAGCTGATATTATCAAATCTATTTGAATTCAAATTGATGACAGCTGCGTACAATTCTCTCCTGAAAAAGTCACACTATATTCGCGGAGTGAATGATGATGACTGGGGCAGCGCGTCGGTCTGTTCGTGCGTCCAGATGGACGGTTGGACAAAGGCACAAATAAATGAATGAAAGAACGTCCATCTATTCCTGCAAATTCATCTGTCTGTGCTTCTGTCCATACATGAGTCCGTCTGTCCATTCATCCGTTCATACTTCCGTTCGTCTGTCAATCTGTACGTCCACGCTTCTGTCCATCAGTGCGTCCATTCCTGCTTCCGTCTGTCCGTGCGTTCGTTCATACATCCCTCAGTTCGTCCGTGCTTACAATCGTCCGTTCGTCTGCGCGTGTGTCCGATCGTTCATCCATCCGGACGCAAGAACGGATGGGCCCATGGATGGAAGGACGGACGCTTCGCCCCACTCATCATCAGTCGCTCCGGGGATATGCTGTGAAAACTACTGACACCATCTTGCTATCATCATCATTAACTTCCATACTCAAATTGATTTACTGGCTTTTGTTATGAGCAGTCTTAAGTTGAAAGAAAATGTGCTGTAGGTGGCTAAGATCCAGGGACGTCTGCTATATTACTTTCAAGGAGTGAATGACCCACGGCCTAAAAAGCTTCGCCGCTAATTATGTCCACCCACATCTTCCCACTGGGGTATCTTCAGTAAATGCGTCGCAGAGTGCTGGGAGTATCCCGTGAATGTCACGTAATTGGGTATGGTTTGGGAAAGCCTGATTGCCCTAATGTCTTTGTTATTCTTATTCATTGAATAAGGGAGAAGCGTTGCCTACAACGAGTGGTTGGACGCTGATGTGCCATGCATGTCAACATATACGAGGTGGTAAGCGAGCGGTTGTGCAGCTCAACCAATCAGTTGGTATTAGCAGATGCTGCTTGCATCGGCCTTGCAAGACGAGAAAAAGGATGTGAAGAAAAAGTTCTGATGAGGCGCAAGCATGCGGCCCGATGCGCGTGGCATGAGCATGCGCACTAGGGGTGTGGACGGCAACGATGCATGACACGTGACACTGTGCGACCAAGAAATGCTCCGTATAATAAAAACAATCTTGTCTTACATCTATGGCTCATCATCTTCATCTTTGTCCGAGTTTTGCTTTGCGCTATATGAAAGTTTCTAAAAAAGTTCGTGAGAAAGCAAGAACGTTGTCATCATGTAAAATATTGATTTGTGGGGTTTAACGTCCCAAAACCACCATATGATTATGAGAGACGCCGTAGTGGAGGGCTCCGGAAATTTTGACCACCTGGGGTTCTTTAACGTGCGCCCAAATCTGAGCACACGGGCCTACAACATTTCCGCCTCCATCGGAAATACAGCCGCCGCAGCCGGGAATCGAACCCGCGACCTGCGGGTCAGCAGCCGAGTACCTTAGCCACTAGACCACCGCGGCGGGGCCATCATGTAAAATATCAACATCAATCTTTTACATAATAACAATCATCATTAACTTCGATACTCAAATTGATTTACTGGCTTCTGTTATGAGCAGTCTTAAGTTGAAAGAAAATGTGCTGTGGGTGGCTAAGATACGCTTATTGGGCACATTTCAATTACCTGCTGATTATAAAATGAGTGTGGCGTAGTATTACTCAATAATACAGTTCATAATGTCATTGTTTGTCACTGCTCATCGTCTTTGACACGAGCTTAGCGTTCTATTCAAAAAGTCCTACTGAACAAATTTTCATTCATACATTGTATCTCATCTTTCAACTGGTCGAGAATAACGTCTCAATTGAACCCAGACCTAGCGTTTCAAGCTTTATCATCAGCATTAGAACAATGTGTGCTCGCTATTCAACTACTTTCGTTGGATGCCACAAAAGGTATACAGTACTCCCTAACTCTTGACTCACCAGCTGTGTGCTTCACTGCATGCGTAAAAACAGAGTATGCAAAAAAAAGAAAACGTTGTCCAATTAACCTAAAATTGCAGCAGTGAAAATATTCTTTCGAAAATATCTTTACAAACCGTTGAAACGCGCCAGAAACAGAAATTACGATAATAAGAATATTTAGCCTAGAGTTATCCCTCAACAATGGCATGTCATTACCTATTTCCTACAGAAAAGCTCAACAGAATCAAACAATAAATAAATTTCAAGTACTAATGGTACCTACCGATATCCGACAACCATTACAAATGAATTCGATACAACAAAACGGTGCAGTTTTTGCACAATTCGCGTTATGTGACGCGCGGTTGTTATGACACTGCTATAAAACAGTTTATTTCATATGTAAATGCAAATTCTCACCCAATATGCAGCCTACATAAAATTAGTTTAGAGTTCAGCTCGAAGGTTTAGCGTAGTTTTGCGGTAGAGTAATAAACTGCCACTCATAAAACTTGGGCTCAATTCCCGACTGCGACTCATGTTTTTTTACGTCAGTCTTTTTTTTTTTACTTCGTGCGATAGTGGTCACGAATACCAGTGGCGGCGAACATATGCGGTACCGGAATCGGCCATTGTGATTTCAAGAGCTTTAACGTTAGATTACCGCGAATTCGATAACCGCGCTCTTTTAGCTACGTTAGTGGCAAATGAATAAATAAAGAATTAAGTAGACTTATATATATATATATACATATATATATATATTTATATATATATGTATATATGTACTTTTCGGCCGGGCTACGGCCGAAACATATATATATAACATCATATATATATAATATATATATATATATATATATATATATATATATATATATATGATCTATTCATGAAGATAGGTAATCAGGCCCCGTTTGAACAGATATGAATGTGCGACAAAGAACGGTGCAGTTCGCTTTCAACATGTACAATACAAACGTAGCTGCACTCAGCAACTGGTAATCTGACAAAACATCTTTTACCAGTTATCCCAGTCATTATAACATTCTGATTGCTGTGATCGTAGTACTACAGACCTGGTGCGCACATATAAATTATCCACAGTCACCCGCACGCATCTATAAACCACGTTAATAAATTGCGCGAAGACCAGCCAGATTCGCTTTGATCTTGACTGGTGATGATTCGCGCCAAAGCCGTGGCAGCTACGTAACACGCAAAATTGGTCTGAATGTCAGCTTTTCTGCAATATTTTGCTTCTGGCAGCGCTGGCGGTGTTGCAAAACTGTTGAGCTACTCTGGTCCGCTAGAGACCATGTACAGTGACTGTAGGCGCGCCATCTCACCCTCTGGGAATCGCCGATACACCGACCAACCTTTTCGCATTCGTCGCCGAGCAATGTCTGAAAAAATCTCGAAGAGGTGTGGTGATTTAGCGTTAGGCCACGCTGCGAGAAAGGTGCTGCCAATTCCACAGCCTTGAACATGCGGCTTGTCGACTAAATGACAAGAACCTTCCAGAACTCAAGGCAAAGTTATTCAAGCAAACAGGAAATTGTGGTGAACAGCACTTGAAAGAAGGTATGCGCCTGCGTGCTTACAGTAGGAGATAAAGAGTTCTTCCTCCGTTGGACGAATGATTGAGTCTTCAATGACAAGGCAGGTGAGATAAAAAGGTTCTCCACCTGCGTGTGAAAGCTTGTATTGCAAGCAGGAGAAAAGTTCATCTAGCAGCCAGCATCATCATGATCATCATAATCGACCGCCTAATAAATATGGCGCTCTAAGGTGCGTGTTCATGCCCCTGCGCTTTGTTCGTCGTGTGGCGTGCTCCACGCTGAGAAAAGATTAAAGCTCAGTACTGCTCTTGCCGTAGGCCTCAACAGGTTCCTTCTGATTTCGCTCGCCGCCACACACTTTGCTATAAAAGACTTAACCTCGGTCCCTATAATGTGGTCACCTGAACCTGAGTACCACAAGGCAAACATTGCGTCATGGACGAGACTGCGAACTAAAGACCGACGATTGGGACGGAAGGAATTGCCATGGTGCAAATTCATCTGCCACCGTTTTCGCTGTAGAATTCTGCTGACCAGTTTATGCTCATCGATGCCATATTAGCCCTTCGGCGCATTACTTCGCAGCTAGCGAAGCACCACCAAGCCGTCACCGCACTATTAATGAACGCGTTTGCACAGTTCCATTACCTTGTAGGCGCGGCCCCCGAAACCGATCCCTATAACGATTTTAAAGCAACGGTGCAGCAACACAAGTCTTTACCTCTCAGCAGGCGTCTTGAAAGGAGCTCGGTCAACGGTGACTAAGAAATTTTGCGTCACGTGCTGCTGCTCCTTATTGACTGTCGGTCCAGTAGGGTTGAGAGCTGGGATAGTTGGTGAGACATCATTTAACCATATGGTGTAGTAGCGCAAATTCGACGGGGACGAAGAGGACAAGAAAATAAGGAAGGTTGTTTGGTTGTCATACCGGAAGGTCTCTTTCAAGATAAGGCGTTGGCAGCCGTGGAAAAAAATTTGTCCGTGTAGACGTAAAAGCAAACAAGGTTAAGCAAATGGCTCTCACATTACTAGAGAACAGTAAATTGTAACGGCTTGCATCAGCAGTAAAAAGCTCAGGTAGCTTACATCTTGAGTGTTTTTTGCGGCAACGACGCATAAAATTGATATTCCATTCAGAGCCATTGTATCCGAAAGGGACTCGTGGCAACTATGCTTGTCTTCGTATCTTCAGTGTCACCTTAAGACATTGAAGGTATCGGATCCTTTCAGTCTGCCAAACTCTGAGGCGTTAGTTTCGTATTTAAGCACACATAACCTAGGAAAATGCTATTTCTTCAGCGTAGACATACAAGATATGTATTACAACATCCCGGATGGTCCGCTATTGTCAAGTGCAAAGCAATGTATAACAGAAGAAAACGATGAGTTAGAGTTTGTGAATAAGTGTGGTGTATTGGTGGATGCCTTTCTTGAATTGTTAACCTTTTACCTTAGGTCGACATTTGTTATGTGGAACAAGGCTATGTACCGACAAAAATCCGGTATCACAATAGGCTCGAAAGTAGCCCTGGTTTTGAGCACATTTTATTTAGCAAAAATGGACAAGGCAAAAGATTTAAACCTTAAAGGGCTTGCACTCAAAGTGTTTTGGTTTGTAGATGACTTTTAGGTTTTTATTGAATCGGATGGTCGGGATAAATTGGTCGCAGAAGTTTTGAAAGTCTTCAAGAAAAATAGTAGAGGGCTTGAATTTACTCAAGAATTACCAGTCAATGACAAACTGCAGTTTTTTGATATTGAGTTAGATGCCACAGCAAAAGATGTATGCTGGTCATACAATCCGCGAACGGAAAAACCTTTACTTAGCTACTGATCGGCACATTATAAAGTTGTAAAGAGTGGCATAGCTTTTTCATGTTTGAGAGCAGCCTTAACAAAGTCATGTCCAGAAAAAATTAGCGAAAGCTTCAACCAACAAATTATCAGGCTAAAAATGCTGGGTACGAAAAACACGTGTTGTGTAGATCAGCTAACAAGCTGATTAGTCACGTACGCAACAACTTTCCTAAAAAATGACAAGTAATGAAAACAGGAAGAAGATAGTGTCAGTTCCATATGCGCACAAGATTGCCCATAACTTAAAAAACGTAGGTAACCGCTATGGCCTAGAATTAGTTTTTCCGGCACCGAACAAGCTTAGTAAAATATGTTCCAAACTAGACCGTAAATTTTCCATAGCAGTAAACACTAATGCTGGTAGTTGTACGGTAAATCACACAACAAAGTTTGTTAAGTGTAGCCTATCAGTCGTGTATTGCTTGCCGCTAACGTGTGGAAATGTATACACCGGCCAGATGGGTCGTTGTTTGAACACCCGACTTTTAGAACACAAGCGATCATTAGGAACTGACATTCATTCTCACATAAAGAGACACTGTTTCCAGTGTCGCTGCTCACCACTGTACAGTGACACAACCGTAGTCTTCCGTCATGAAAACCAACTAACCAGAGAAATTGTTGAAGCCTTTCACATTAAAAAAAGAAGGATGCATTAGTCAGTCATCGGTTTCGTTAAGTAACCGAGAAGCCAGCTACCTCGAAGGACTTAATTGAGATCAGTGTTTGCATGTGTCATACTCTCCTTCTTGTCGTTTCAAAGTTTTGTTTCAAACACGTGTGAATTCCCGCAAATTTTTTTGTTTTTTGATTTGATGTTACCCAGGGCTGTTTTAGTTATGTCATCTAAAAGTGTCTAAGCTTAACTGCCGTGTACTATCGCTTGAGTCTGCGCAAAAGCTTCTGTTGGCAATGATTCAGTGTTCGTAGTTCTTTTCTGTGTCGCTAGGGTTATGGGTTATATATGAAGTGCTGCTTCTGAAATAAAAATTAGTTGCGAGTGTAGCGAGTTTCGTGTTTTCTTGTCCTCTTCGTCCCCGCCGAACTTGCGCTAATACACCATATGGTTAAATGACTGTCGGTTGGAGGCAAACGAAGCACTGCTGCGAGAGCTGTTCTTTCAGCGGCAGCCGCAGAACGTGTTTATTGCCTTGGCTTCTGTACCAGATGACCTGCCCTTCAGCAAGCTGGCAGAGCTGGGTGATCGCGTCACTGACTGTATTCTGACTTAGTGATTACACTAAGTTGCCTTGATGGTAAGTTATAGGCTGGTGGCAGACGTCATAGCGTGCCTTCAATTTTTCCTGTGATGCCAAAGTGCGTAGTCGTGCAATACGACGCGCCTCTACTGCAAGGCAGGGGATTTTGGTGCCTGAGAAGTTCTTGTGCACCGAGAATGGCAACACTGTGTCGAGTGTGTGCCATGGCGGTCGTGTGTACATCAAGAAAAAGGAGCTATAGCCCATTGTCTCGTGCTTAGCGGAGTTGAATGCGTACGTTATAAATGGTAGCACGTCATCCCAGTTCTTGTAGTTGGATGCAACATACATAGAGAGCATGTTTACAATTGTTCAGTTGGTGCGCTCCGTGAGCCCATTTGTTTGCGAGTGGTATGGCGACGAGTGACGAAGGCGGGACTCACTCAATCGAAGCAGCTCTTCTATTATATCTGCCGTAAACTGTCGCCCACAATCACTGATGATCACGTAGGGTGGGCCATGTTGGAAGATAACGTGCTGCAGCAGGTACACAGAGACGTCGCTGGCAGTTGCGGCTGGTATGGCCGCCGTCTCACAGTAGCGCGTGAGTTAATCGACACATACAATTATCCAGCAATTGCCCTTAGCCGACTTTGGAAAACGGCTCATGAGGTCCATGTCCACCTGTTGGAAAGGTGGTCTTGGAGGTGACAAGGGCTGTAGAAGACCATCCGAAGCAGTAGATGGCCGGTAGTGGCGTTGACACTGCGTGCAGCTGGCCACATATGCCTCGACTGACTGTTGCATTCCTGGCCAATAAAAGCGTTCGTTAGCACAGTAAGGCGTCCGCGCAGAACCTAAATCTCCGAACGTAGGATCGTCGTGCATAGCACCTAAAATCGCTGTCCAAAGGCTTTCTGCCACTACAAGGAGGAAACGTGCGCCAGTGCTGGAAAAGTTCTTATACAGGAGTCCGTTGCGTACAAAGAAATGGCATGCCATAGGAGCTGTACAGAGCAATGATACCCTGGTGTCCTTTCGCTGTTCGACTTTGAAAGTACTGAGGTTGGGAAACTTTGGAGACAGAAGCTACGAAGTGGTCGAGGTCATCGGCATCACACTCTGTAGTGCTCAGTGGCATGCGCGAAAGGCAATCTGTGTCGGCATGTCGTCAACCACTTTTGTACGAGACTATGAAGTTATACTCTTGGAGCCGAAGTGCGCAGCGTGATAGACGGCCGCAAGGGTCCCGAAGGTTGACAAGCTAACACAATAAGTGGCGGTTGAAGACGACTGTAAAATGGCGTTCATATAGGTAAGACCAAAACCGCTGCATCTCAATTACTACCGCGAGGCATTCCTGTTCTTTGACATTGTAATTCTACTCGGGCCTACTCAAGGAGCGACTTGCGTATGCAATCACGTGCTCGCGGTTACCATAACGTTGAACTAGGACGGCATCAATTCCTATGCCACTGACGTCCGTGTGCAGTTCTGTTGGAGCTGATGGGTTGAAGTGTTGAAGAACAGGCAGCGACGTCAGGAGGAACTTCAGTTGACGAAAAGAGGAGTCGCACTCCGGGGTCCACTCGAAGGGAGTATTCTTCCATAGCAAACATGTCAGCGGAGACGTGACATAGGCAAATTTAGGTATCAAGCGGAGAAAATAGAAGCAAAGCCTAACAAAACTGTGGAGCTCCTTAACAAAGCGCGGCGCACTGAACGTTTCAACGGCTGCTGTCTGCTGGGGATCTGGACGGATGCTTTCCTGATCGAGTAGGTGTCCATGAACAACGGTTTGTTGGTCTCCGAAGTGGCATTCATTTGAGTTAAGAACAAGGCCAGCGTTTCTTATGCAATTCAGTACAGTATCCAGACGTGAATTGTCTGGATACTGTACTACCGGCCAAAGATGACGACGTCGTCGAGATAGCACATGCAAATGCTCCACTTTAAGCCAAGAAAAACAGTGTCCATAAATTGCTCAAACGTCGCCGGTGCATCGCACAGTCCAAATGGCATCACGTTGAATTCTAAAAGGCCGTGAGGAGTTACAAAGGTTATCTTTTCTTTATCTTCAGCATTCATGGCAATTTGCCAGTAGCCCAATCTTAAGTGTACAGAGGAAAAGTACGAGGCCGAATGTAGACAGTCCATGGCATCATTAATACGTTGAAGTGGGTACACGCCTTTTTTTGGTACAGCATTCAATCGGCGATAATCGACGCAAAATCTCCAGGATCCGTCTTTCTTTTTAACGAGAATTACTGGAGCTGCCCATGGACTTGCCGACTGTTGAATGATTCTGTTTTGAATCATTTCGTTCACATGCTGATTAGTATACCGCCACTCGGATGGCGAAACACGATATGGCTTTTGTCTAATCGGATTGGCCGAACCCGTGTCGATGGTGTGACATGTCCTAGAAGCAGGGATTAAGGACGCTTTGTCTTTCTGCGCAAATTCGAATGCAGAGACGTGCTTTGAAAGTCGAGTCGCCGAAACACGCTTTCATATCCGCAACAAAAACATCCAACGTCGTCAGTCTGTCCTCGTGGTTGTCGTACCACATGAGCGCAGTAACCGTAAGGCAAAAGAACACCTTACTGAGCTGAGCGGCTGCATCCCAGCTGTTGGACTTGCTGACTCGCTTGTACTGGACGATCCACGCGTCAACATCTCCCTATTTTCTTCCGAAGGTTGGTGGGGCTCGGTAGTAGGGCATGGAACCCACTGTAGTTGGCCTTGAAGCGTTAGATGACTGATCTTGGGCCATTACGACTGGCGCAGGCGGGAGTCCAGCATGACGGCGGCTGCGGCGAAGTCCTGGAAGTTAAAATTCCGTCCCTTGGTTTGTCTTACGCAGCACCTCTACCAATCTGTTACGCACAAGAAAAACCAGGACGTATACGGCTGAAGGGGTCCGTTTATTTGGGTTGCGAAGAGAAGCGCCGGAGCGGCCAACAGGTTGATGATCGCAGTGTCATGGTCTTATATCTTTTTCCAGCTTCGAGCCGCCAGCCTGTTCACCCATCTTCGTTTTCTTCCAAGGCATGCGCAACAATATTATGTTGCACTCGTATGCATGGCCATAATAAATGCTGATTTCCTGACCAATTTTGCATCAGTGTGACCCTCCGCGCACGTCCACTCGTCGACAGAACGACTAGTATGTCCATACAGGGCACATTTGCACCTCCAACAAGTACCACTGGAAAATTACCACAGGTACGATCGTGTAAGTTCACCCCGATTCTGTGAGTTGTTCCAGCCATCATGAAACCTTCCAAGCTTGAATCGCCAGTCCACCGCAATGTCATGAACCATGTAGTCACGATTGGCCCTCCAGTATTTTACCGACCCAGACGCCTCGCTGAAGACCGCCTTGCCATGGCCGAAAAAATTCGACCACATGCTGCAACTGGGCATGTTCTGTTCTTCATCAAGCAGTTATTCATCAGCTCTGCACATGGTACCAAAGCTCAAAGCTTAACCAGGGGATTGACGCCCGTGCGGCGACTACCCTGCTCTCAACGCGTGCCCTGTCCCTGATCGCTATCCCCTCTCTAGTATTCACGTCTTCTCTACCAACATCGCAGGAGCGGTGATATTCAGTGAATTTTACACAAACGTAATCACTACTTACACTATTTACATTACACTATTTACACAAACGTAATCACCGTCACCATCTTTGTCTCATATTCGCTGAAGTATTTTCTTGTATATATCACATTAAGGTTTGCTTATGTTATCCAAACTGTGTTTCATTTATCGATCAAACATATTACTTATTGATGTTGCTGTCTCTTGATTGTTGAAACCTTGTATTCAAGTTTAAAGTTTCTTCAGGTATTTTACATGACTTACATTAGTGTTTGTTTATGTCCTCTACAGTTTGCTTCATTTGTCGGACACGCGTATGCTTTATAGATTTCATCTCCTGCGCAAATTTTCGCTCAATTATGTTTTCCTGTACATGTTTTGCATGTAGAGACATATTTATGCTTAATTTCTTATTGACTCGTTACTTTACACTGAGCACTGTGTTATTTTGGTGGGTTTTGGGTTTACAGGGGGCAGGCGCTTTGTCAGGCTTTTATGCCTTTTCGCCGGTCCCCTAGGCAAATTGTACCTTTCTTTTTTTGCTTTTGCCTGAAATGAACTTAAACTTCAATTAGGCTTGGGGAAAACCTACCACCGCATGCCGGTTGACCTCGCCGACATTCCCAAAATTAAGTATGACACCATTCAGACTTTTCGAGTACGTTCCTATGCGTTAGGGTTGAGAAACGCTGCTCAGATGTGCAAGAGGTTTAACGACGAAGTAACCCGTGGATTACCCTTCTTATTTGCGTATCTCGACGACCTCCTGGTAGCAAGTGTTTCTCCTAAACAGCATTCCAACCATTTGCGCCACCCATTTTCTCGGCTCCAGGAACACTGCTTTCTAATCAATCCGCGAAGTGTGTCATGGCTGTCGACTACATCAAGTTTCCCGGACATCATATGGCTAGCGAGGGCACCAGTTCATCGGACAAGATAGATAAAGCCCTGTGTGACTTCTCTGGAACATTCGCCCGACAACTATACTTCGCCCAACATTTATCAACTGCTCTCGGGCATTCGCCCAACTCCATGAGTTCCTTGAGCTGCTCAATTTTCCCCGCCGGTTTCTCCCCAACATCACTTGCATAATCCTACCACTCACCGACCTAGTCAAGACCAACAAAGCTCTATGATCCCCCTTCACTTGGACACCTGACGTTGAATCGCCTTTTCAAGCCACCAAAATCACCCTGGCAGACACGACACTGCTGGTGCATCCTCTACATGTTGCACCAATTTGTTTCATCACGGCTGCATCTAGTGTGGTTTTACAGCAGCTGCAACGTATTTCCTGGTATTTATTCGGTGTTTTCTCGCAGAAATATAAAACCTACAGAAACACGCTACATCACGTTCACTCGTGAATTGTTGGCTGTATACTTAAGATTCAAAATTTCTGACACCTAGGGGAGTGCTCAAGTTTTCACGTCCGCACGAAACACAAGCCTTTCACATTTGCTTTTTGTGGTAATCATCACACTTATACCACACGATAAATATGACACCTCAACTTTATCTACGAATTCACCGGGATTGTTTGATACATTGAAGGCCCGGACAACGCGGCCGCATATGGTGTTTTTTCGCATTAATACCATATTAGTGTGAACACTTGGCTACAGAGAATTGGACACGGCGCTACTTACAAAACTTCAGGACGTCCCCTCAACCACCACATCACTGACACTGTCTGACATTTTCCTTACATTATCATCGGGCACCGTAACTCGTGACGTGTCAACGGTCGATCTCCACTATTTGTCCCTCTTCAACTTCGCCATGACCTATTCAACAATCTCCACGGTGACAGTCACCCCGGAGTTTGTGCTACTCCGCGCCTCATTACGAACTGCTTTGTGTGGCGGTGTGTGAACTCTGACGTACGGCACTGGGCACGTGAATGTCTCCACTGTCAACATTCTAAGCCAACCCGACACACAAAATCACCAAATCAGTCATTTCTCCCACCCGATGCTTGGTTTGATCACGTTGACATTGACATCATTCGCCCACTCCCATCGTCTCGAGGTTCTTTTTACATCTTAACTTTTGTGGACAGATATACGAGTTGGCCAGAAGCTTCTTCTCTAGCCAACATAACTGCATATACCGTGGCTTCAGCGTTCATTAGCGGCTGGATCCAACACTTCAGATGCCACAGCATTGGGCCACCAATCGCGGCAGACAGTTTGAATGCGATCTCTTTAGTGAACGAAGGTGCCTGCTCGGAGTCCCCCATATTCATACTACCGCGTCCCACCCATCGACAAATGAAGTCGTTGAACGCCTTCACCATCACCTCAAAGCCGCCTTGATTGCTCGGCAGGCTCGTTCATTTTGGGCAGAAGATCTTCCTCTAATACTGCTTGGCATGCGCTCGTCTTTCAACAGCCCCACTGCGGTGGTCTAGTAGCTAAGGTACTTGGCTGCTGACCCGCACGTCGCGGGATCGAATCCCGGCTGCGGCGGCTGCATTTCTGATGGAGGCGGAAATGTTGTAGGCCCGTGTGCTCAGATTTGGGTGCAGGTTAAAGAACCCCAGGTGGTCGAAATTTCCGGAGCCCTCCACTACGGCGTCTGTCATTATCATATGGTGGTTTTGAAACGTTACACCCCACAAATCAATCAATGAAATCAATCTCGTCTTTCGACAAATGCCTCAGCTGCACAGCTGCGGAAATTTTTTATGATACGATGCTGCGTATGGCCGGAGAATTTTTCGGCCCAGGTGCTGTCAAAACGCCCGATTCAGATAAATACGTGGAGCAGCTCCGTTTCCTCTTCTCTCGCCTGCGTCCTTGCACTAGTCGCAATGCATCATCGGCACAAGTTTTTGTCAGCAAAGACTGGGCCACAGCGAGCTATGTTCTTCATGAACGTATCCGTCCGACCCTCCCTTACGCCTCCTTACGACACCCATTCAAGGTGCTCACTCGGAGAGAAAAAAGTCACCATTGAGCTCAATGAGCGTAAGGAGGTCCTGGCGATAGACAGAGTGAAACCTGCCTACCTAGCGACAGCGCCGGATATAGGTGGTTTGACCTTCTTTGCCACCGCTGAAACGCCGGTTCACCCTATTGCCTGAGCGCTAACACTGTTTCTTCGAGGCCAGTGCATCGCTTCTTTTCTTATCAACACTACTGAAACATTCCATATGAAATCTTACGGAAAATATATGGACTCCGTAACATTTCCTTATGCTACATAAAAAAATATGGAGTTTTATGGAAATATACGGAAGTTGTATGGCATTTACGGAAAGCTTCTTATGGAGTATATGGAAGGACAAGGAAATTGTATGGCGTATACGGAAAACTTTTTATGGAGTAAACGAAAAGATAAGGAAAATGTATGGCATATATGGAATGCTTTTTATGGAGTATATGGAAGGATAAGGAAGTTTTATGGCGTGGATGGAGTGAGTATTGTGGAAAATATGGAAGGATAAGGAAACTTTTGGAGCATACGTAGTGTTCATTATGGAAGATATGGAAGGATAAGGAAAGTGTATTGAGTGGACAGAAGCTTTCATAAGGAAAATGCAGAATGTAAGGTCTTACGGAAATATACAGATTTTGTAAGGTGCTTACGAAAATGTGCAATAGTGTATGAAAGGCATGTGGATTGTTGTAAAACTGTGGAAACTCTACAGTTGGCACAATTTCAGCAGGAAATCCGAGCTCTATAAAGTTATAAATGAATGCACAGTGATATATGTAGTACAAAAGAATAACGCAGGCTAGTCTTTGTTGTCAGTCACCGCTGTTCGCCCTTTTCCAGAATGAATACAACTTCTGCAGATGACCAGGTGCTAAAGTCTGTCACACGGAAAATGTGTCATTCACAAGGAATGACAATAACTATCATTTTACTCTCATGCTGTCACACGAAAACAAATCAAGCAAAAAAAGCATAATTTCAATGGCTTGTTTTTTGGTACAAACAATAATAATGAGAACTAAATTCAAGGTGAATGAACTTGTCAATAATAATTACTCCGTTCACATTAACATTGGCAAAGAGAAATGTCATTTTAAAATATCGACCATGAGCTTAGCTCTCCTGAGCACAGACAAAGGAAATGAAACTCTATGAAAACTATTTGCATGTAGCCTAAAAATATTTTTATTGATAGTATGTGCTCTTACAATATAAATACAGCTATACACAACTTGCCACAGCTTCACGACAGAAACGAGGTAGGGGCAGAGGGAGTGGTCAGAAAAATAATTAAGTATAAGAGCACAACTGATATGTATGAACACATAATGGTGCTGATCATTGATTCTCGGATGGTCGTGTATTGAGCTGGGTCGTTTTGAGATTTTAAAAAGCATTGTTTCAGACCACCATGCAGATTAAGCTTCAATTGTAGTGCTACATAGGACACAACTTACGGGCCAGCTTTAATGAATAAGAAGATTATAGGTTAAACAAATGCTTTAAAATATATCATATCATGGCTACATGGACGCATATAAGCTATGTAAAGCGCAATAAAGTGAGGACGCATGAGCTTCTCTTGATGCTTCAGTTCTACATAGATGCTTCAACTGTGCTGCAAAGAAATTTAACCAATGTCTGTGTGTGCAACATTGTCCTTTTTAAACTATCTATATGTATATATAAAATTCCTACTGCGAGTTAAGCTTTGTAGCACTCCATAACTCTTCCTTTTATTAAGGGCATTTTTTCAAACAATCAACCTTATTCATTTTCTGTCTCATGACTTCGTGCCTGCAATTCTTGGTTTGGCTCGATCACAATTGTGCAGCCCTTATTTTGGAGGAATCAAAAAACATCAACCAAAATATATTTTGGAACTGCTTCTCGGTGATATTGCCTTCCCTCAACTGCCACAGCTTGAGATGAGTCATATAGCAAGTCTCGCGCATACCTAGGGCCTACCCTTGAAGAAACTGGTCCGGCTGTGAAATGCTGTTTTTTCTCAAATAAATTTTTCGGTTTGAGTTTTCTCACTTCTCGAGTTCCTTCACAATCAAGCAGACCCGATGTTCCCCTTAGTCCTTAATTTTGTTATATTATGAAATAAATAAATTAATTATTAATGAAAATAAAAATACTAATAACTGTTGCGCAAAAAACACAGTCCCACATACGTACTTGAACGCAATATTGCTTTTATTTTGTTTTAAAACCTATGGCATTAGAAAAGATAGCAGTACAATTAAAACGTTGAAAAAAACAAAAAAATAGGCTTGGCGGGACTCGAACCTGCGCGACTCAGTTGTGCTCGCGTACGTGAACTGAGTGCGTTAGCTTGCTAAGCTATTCGCGCTGAAAAGTGCACATGAGTTTAAGTTATGCATATAAATTTGCTTTTTACACGCTATGTGTTGGCATATTTATGTACGATATGCGATCGTATCTATTATTGTGTGCATATGTTTTGTGATTGTATATACGTCACATGCTTTTCGCATGTCTTTCAACTATACATTGCTGCCCCGCCGCGGATGAACACAAGTATTTTACACTCACACACAAGCTTGAGCAGTTGAAGGTTGTTTCCCGGGGCTCTGTTGCGATTGAGTCGGCCACCACGGGGAATTAGAGTGATATGCCAATAATCCCTGCATCTAGCTGTATTCCACTTAGTAGCTCTATCGCTTGATGACAAATCGAGCGCGGGGCGCGACGCTATTGCGCACGACCATGCCTTGCGTAGTGGCGACATCAGCTGATTTCGCCGGCCGGCTTGCTTCGATTTGCTTCAGAGCAAAGATATGTTATACCTTGAAAGATTGCGTACTGCACTATGTCCAAATGTTACTGCTTTGTAGCCATCCTATGATTCATTGAGAATTGATAACTCTGATATCACTACTGTAAAGCTTTGCGTCGGCGACACGCACCGAACGTGAAACCGCACTACGTCTGACGTAGAAGCAGTAGGAGGCTGTCGTCTGCTAGAAAAAAACAACACAAAGACTTGCGAGTATATTCATAAGTTGTAACTTGTTTTTTGAATAACCGTTTATCACTTTTAATGTTAATTTTCCAGATAACATACATTTCTTCAGTTTGTAGCAGCGACAGATGTTTTTTTTATTATCCTCATACAGAAATCCAAGTAAAATCCATTCACAGCTAAAGCCACATGTTGTTTGTTTTCTTTGTTTCTGTGGGCATGCCGTTTCGGTGCGTCTCTCATGTGTTTGCGCTGCTACACACGAGAGCACGAAATGTTAAATTTACGCAAGGAAGCGCCGTTCCTCGTTCGTGTGATGTGCTAAGATTGCGCCCTATTCCCGCGGTTGATCGAGTGTGGATCAAGTGTGAGTCATCCAAGGATTCGGCGGGTTTGGCGGCCGCTCGAAGGACTCCGAGATGACGGCTGACGCCTGTGGTCGCTTCCCTCAGGACAGTGTGAAAGAAACTAAAGGTAAGGGGGACACTTTTTTATGTAGACCAAGTATGCCACTTAGTGCAAGTGTGTGTTGCTGCACTCGAACGAGGCGTCGTGAAACGGCAACCTTACGCGCCTTTGCGAGTGCGGTTGCCAATTCGCTTTGACAACACTAACGGCAGCAGAGCCATGGCGCATCGACGCGGCCTTACTGGAGCTAATTCGAGACAACTGCGGCAACATGCATGTGTATGGTGATCGATTTTTTCATATGTGCAATGTAGTGAGGAAGACGCACACGGCGCTTGCTACGTTGTTGATTAAACGAAGCCTGCAGTGCCATTTGATGCAAAGCAGCATTTTGTTTACGTTTGTGGGCGATACAATTTGTAACTTGGCTCGATTCACCTAGCCAACCGCCTAAGTGGGTTTATTAGCATACGTTCACGGCAGAGCGTTATTATGCCCCTAAACAGTGGCGTGTGCTTGTTTAAAGATATAATATATGTGCCTAGTGTAGAGAGAGAGGTGTTCGTGCAATCTGCATGTGTACCTGCAACACGCCTTTGCTTGTAACTAATGATGTATCGGCCAGCACCTACATTGTACGCCTGACTTTGAAGAAAACTTGCATGCACAATGGGAAATTTTGTAATCTGCCAGAGTTGCTTTTTATAAAATAATACACTGCCAGGATGTTCAAAATATGTTTCGCTGCTGTGTGCCAGGGGTGCGGTTATCACGCTGTTGTGTAGTTGCTGATGCAAGCGCTTATAGTTTTGATGCGTTAATATTTCTCATCTAACTCATCAGGTGTTTGGCTGTTTCAGCAAAAACAAGGCAAAGAGAGAAGGAAGACGGGTAATGACAGGACCAGTGCCGACTTTTGTTTGCAGGAGAATACCCATGTTGGTGTATTTATTGTGACAGCCTTTCTGTGTTGCTTTTTTGCTCAATTTATGCAACAACACAGTGGTCAGCAATATGAGAGAGAACACTGAAATTAGCTTTTAAAGATCATGGTGACTAAATGCTTAGTAATTCACAGCACAAATTAACAACAAAAGACATCAGTATGATCATTGTGGACGAGTACAGTCTTGCATCTAAAAATATATTGTGCAAAATTTTGCCTAAGAAACCTCTCTATGTTTGCAAATAGTGTGACGTCACTTCGAGCACCGTGCCAGTCATTCCCTACCTCTATGCAAGGGCTGGTTGGCAAGGAAGTTGTTTGTGACCTTCCTGATAGACCACTGAGATGTATGCGATTCTAAACCAGTAGCCTAAATATATATGTAATCGTTTGTGCAGTTACATCGCTGCATCTGACACCTACAACTTATTTGCATATTTAAATTGCTCCCTTAGGACCTAACACACAAACTTGTTGTTTCCGTTGTCACTTCATAAATATTGAGCGGTAAGGGTACTGAGTACATGTGATACAATAATCTCTGCTTAATACATGAAGACATATGAGGCCTTCGATAAAACGCGTTATACCTTTATTGGGCTTGCATACTCGTCGGGGCGATTCATACATGAAGCTTCAGCAAATGGTTATCTTCCAGCCCGGTGACCATGCAATTTTTTTCTGCACACAGCGCAAACACCGAGATGTACGCACTCGCAGATGGTCGCGTAAAGTGCATATTTACCTTGACTAAAATGTTGAATCAAGTTTTTTCATCGACCGGTCCCTGCCATGAGTGCTAACGTCTCGGCAAACAAGACACATTCTTATTGACACTGCACACACCACACACAATATTCTCAGTTGAACCAATATTCCCAATACCTTTCAATGCACACTACTTGCCGCAATCAACAGTACACATTTTTGAAGACTATGCCGCTGTTCTTCGCACAGGCCACTACATGTGTTCACTTCTTCAAGATAAACAGACAGCGTGGCAAATATTTTACCACACAGTTTACCACACAGCTAGATGTTTGCTGACACATACTGCAGCTAATATCGACATTGTAACGTGAAGTGTAAGCTTTAAAAATTAAAACTTGTCCCAAACACCGCACGACTGTTGGGCTGAGCCACCAGCGGGAGTGCTTTTCCAGCCACACCTTTTACATGTGCCAGTGACATCATGCTGTGACGTACCTCGGTAGGGGCCTATCGCTGCATGCTTTATGTGAATCAGGGTCCTGTTAGTGGAAGCAGGCATTGTTGATTTCGTAACTTGTTCATTCCCAACTGTACCTTCATTTGCACGAGTTGTCTGACTGATATTTGGGCGAACTTTTGTGCAATAAATTATACAGTTGGCAGTCTGTGCTTGCCCCATACTGTTGTTACTGGCGTTTCTAGTTACTTTGCACTGCTCATTACTGCTCACCTACAGAAACTAGCCTATCTTGCCGCTGTTTTGGACAAGATGCAGCTGGCAAGTGCGATAGTGTTCATAACTCTAAATTCTCAAGCAAAAATTATCGTTTCATATTCAGTTAGTTGCATTCATATCAGTACAATATAAGAAAGCATTGATTAAACATGAATCCATGTTCCTTCACATAATGCTCACAACTTTCATATCAAATTGAATGGTGTTTATATAAAACATGGGTTTTAGCCAAACTTCATGATCTTTTCTCGAACAGCTAACAAAACGCTATTGCATGCTTACTTGCCATGAATTGGACTGTGTTCGAAATACATTGCAATTCTTCACTGGACTGCCAGTACACTTCACATTGGGGGAACATTTATTAACCATGGATTGATTAATTAAGAAAGGAAAGAAAGAAGCAGCAGGCCGGGATACTTGATATTGGCATCCGTTTTGCTACCCAGCGCATTATCATGCAAACTTCCTATAGAGTGGTTATGCGTCTTGCATGTGTGTCTGTAAACCAAGAACTTTGGGTAGAACTATATCTTACAAACGGACTGTGGAGGCTGTAGGGCTGCTTAGGAATGGTGGAATCCCTGGACATGTGTTCAACCTGGCTGCATCAGATCCTTGGTGTTTTCACGGCATCTTTACAGATGTGTTGGGTGAGTAAAGCAAGCAGGTTTCAACACAAGGAAAAGTATTATATGGCAGCACCTCTTGTGCGTGCCTTACATCCCAAGTATATCAAATATTTTTCTTGCACCTTGTGGCCTTTAATTTTTAAAAAGACACTTCTTTTTGCTTTATATTTCAGTCTTGAGGCTTCGACAGCAATGTATTTGTGTTTGAGAGCAACTGTTCTTGAACAAATAACTGATCTCAATAATGACAAAACACCCTTCATACTTGGTTCTTAGCATAAGCTAGCACATATCTGTAGCAGATTCAATTATTCATTTTTTTCTGGAATGATAATGGGCAAGTAGCAAAGGGAAGTTCAGATTGGAGTGGTCGGTGACGTCTGTTTAGGCTCTGCCATATTGCTTTGCAACCAGAGTTACTTGTGGCCACATATACAATGAAGCCACATGACCTGCATTCTAAATGAGGTTGCCATATCACATTTCACTGCATCTTAATATGTGCCAAACAAATGCAGATATTATTAGCTTGCCCCTATAAAGCGATCCTAAACCAACACAAGTTTGAAATTTAGTCGTGGTGTTGCAGGTGTGTATGACTCTACAATGGATGCATGGCCGTGATAATTTGTCTATATGTTGTCGCAATAGTAATGTTACACACATTGTACGATACAAAAGAGGTCCTCGCTTATTTCGCTTTTTTCTCCTATGCTTCTTTCTTGTCTCTTCTTGCCATGTGCTCCTCCTCACTGTACAAGGAGCAAGAGCAGTGGGCACACAAACACGTATTCAAAAAAATGTTGTAAAGTGAGCACTCAGAAGCTTAACACTTCCAAAAGGCTCAAAGAGGTAAAGGTATTGTTTCTAGCTACTTTTTGGGTACCCATAGCTAGTTGTGCTGCTGCATTTAAAAAATAAATAAATGATAAAAATTATTTGGAGGTGGTTTGGCACCCATAATTGCAGTTACATACAGAACTAGGTTTCAATGCGTAAGCAAAATCTGTTCACTCTAAATCAATCCAAATGATATATGAAATTCAGGAAATATTCACAGAAAAGCTCACGAAAAGGCTAAGTGGTTGCCCCCTGAACGTGAAGGAGATACCCTTCTTCTAAAAGGTCTATAGACAGTCTAGTAGTCTCGATATTACATGCACTATAAAATATTCTGGTGTGGTGCTTTTCATGCATGTTATAATGAGAGGGGTTTTTAATAGAACTGTTGTCACTTTGCCCTGCGTTGCTGAAATTGTTCACATAGTTATAATACATGAATCACTTTATGCCTTTTGATTTTATGCAAATGGTTTGCTTACCCAGTTGGTTTAACTTGATTTGCATAAAATTATAAATGCTCTAAAAACTTTTACTATCAGCAGGTTTATTTTTAAAATACGCAATCATTGATGTGAACGCAGTTGGTGGCGTGCTTGATCAATCCATCACTATCACCACTCTAACTACACCTGCTACAGTGCATAGTGTGACAAAAGTAATGGTACCTAACATTACTGGCAGCATACACTTTTATGTCTCAAAATGTGTTAAAAAGCCTGGTAAAAGTGTGTGTACGTTTTTCTTCACTCCAACTAAATATTCTGGTCTACTCAAAGTAGCTTCCGCTCTTTTAGGGTCCTCAAACTTTTAGGTGTTCAAAAGAAGTATCAATGCCACATACTTTCTTTGTCAGCCTACTCACCACTATAATAATTAGAATTACCCGACAACATTACCCAGTAAAATATAAGGATGTTATAAAAAGTATTGTCAATTAAATTGTCAACAAACGTTGCCAAGTTACGGTTTCGTTCACTTTTGTTTTCACAATTTTGTTAAGTTACTTTTGATAACATCCCCTATAGTTTGTTTGGCATCATTTTCTGCTAGTTCTCATTTTAATGTGTTCAACAAAGACAACAAACTCTTAAATTTAAAGTTCTTTTCTTTACTCATGAATCTGAAATAGTGAATCTCAGTAATCTTAGCGGTGTGTGACTTGTTTTTTTTTTGATCAGTTGTGCATGTGTTCAAGTACATGCATTTAGGTGGGAGTGCGAGCCATTGCCACCTCCTGTGACTAGCAGAGTTTCTGAGAACTGACAGATGCATAATGCTGCCAAAGAAGCATAGGGATATTGGAAGTAATCGTAACGTGATTGCAATCGTAATGTAATTGCCAGTAGGCAAAAAAAAGGTGTCCCACACTCGCCATAATGGCAACGGGCAGCGCTGACTGACTCTTCCATGTATAAATGCACATATATACCGTGCGAAACGGAAGAGGGATAGCCGCCATCGTAGCTCAGTTGATAGAGCATCGGGCATGTTATTCGAAGTTTGCAGGCTCGGTCCCTGTACAGGGCAGGTTATCTTTTTTTCCTTCTACTTTTCTTTCTGCACAATTACAACACTTCTATTCTTCTTGATGATTTTCTGGTGTAAAAAGGTACCTTATAATCTGAAGAGGCAAACAGAATGTGCCAGTGTGCGAGTTAGCTCTTGTAGTGGTTACAAGTAAGATATCTTTTGAAGAATAAATCATTCTGCCACTTGCCTAAACAATGGCTACAGGACATGGCGCTGGATGCACTTTGTTATTTTTGAATCAAGCTATCTTGTATTCTATTTTTATAAATTACATGGGATACACATGACGGTATCACACACTGTAATGCCACAAAGATTATGCAGCGAACAATGTTATAAATGCGAAATTGCATAAGGATAAGGTGAAAACTGCACCCTCAACGAGAATGTACGGGGAGCACAGGGTGCAGGCGCCATTCCTTCTGCCGATGCTTTTCAAGTGCGAGTTGTTTTCACCTCGTTCTGACCAACTAACTAGATTTAGATGTATTGTTATAGTGCAAGAGGATGTTCCACGGGAAACTAGGTTTGTCCCAAACTCTGGGTGTGTCTTTCAACCTATATGGTGACCGGTTCAAGAGTTCATGCAGACCAGATCGTGTAAAGCAGGACCGTGTAAAATGGACCGTGTAAAAATAAAATGGACCATGTAAATAAACAGGATCGTGTAAAATGTCGTTTTCGTGTGCAACTGTAGTTGTGGTTGTGCTGCATGACCTTTCTTTATATACACTACGTAACAAACTTGCTCCTTTAGAGTCGAGTGCCGCCCCGCCACGGTGGTCTAGTGGCTAAGGTACTCGGCTGCTGACCCGCAGGGCGCGGGTTTGAATCCCGGCTGCGGCGGCTGCATTTCCGATTGAGGCGGAAATGTTGTAGGCCCGTGTGCTCAGATTTGGGTGCACGTTAAAGAACCCCAGGTGGTCTAAATTTCCGGAGTCCTCCACTACGGCGTCTCTCATAATCATATAGTGGTTTTGGGACGTTAAACCCCACATATCAATCAAATCAGAGTCGAGTGCATCTTCGGATCGATTGTAAATGTTTGCATATGCGAGGCTTTAAGTTTTATAAGAAATTCCTCAGTGTGCCACGAGGAAATGTGTGTTCAGCGAAAATTTGTATATCATTATATACAACTCTTAAAGCCTCGTTTACAACTTTGTGCAGGTTGACCTTGAGCAGAAAACGAGAAGCGGCAGCAGCCCCCAGAAAAGAGCAAGCACCCTCCAAGCTCACGAAGCTCTCTTCGACAGGAACAGCAAGGTCACAGTGTGGCATTGAAAACCATTGCAATGAGTGCCTTATCAGTACACTGTGCTGCTCTTTCATCGCAGAAGACGAAGTTGACCACTCCAGAGAAACTTCACGCTGTGTATTGTGAGTGCTTCAGTGGTTTTGTTTTTGTCCAGCCAGCAGTTAAGAAATCATGTGTCAGATTCAGCCGGGATGGCTAGAGGGAGTCGGGCAGGCATGTTTGGACATTTGTCTAGCCAAGTAGTACCAATTTTTGCACTGGTCCTGTTGGAGTTACTGCCACACTCACAGAAGCTACGTCACCTCTCTAAATGTACAGATGTGTCGGGGAAGATTAGCTGCATTAGGTTTTTCTATAACTGATAGCTGCCAACATTCTTCATTATACAGGAGTTTTGTTCCTCACTTATGGGTGTAAAGACCTCCACAGAAAAAATGCAACACGTCTACTTCCAGAAGACTCCAACGCCCTACTTGTAGGTTTTTTCGGCTTGTATCATGAGCACCTCGTTTGGGGTACATGAACATTTTATAAACATGTACAGCAAAAAATTTGGGTGGCTGGTCGTTTTGTCGTTATCATGTTCCTCGCAGTATTCTTAAGCATGTTGTGCATTACGTTGTCAATCTGGTTCATGTGCATAGAAGACATTACGAAGTTTCAGGCTACAGTATAAAAAGCCTGGAAGCAGGCTATAATTACCTTTTTAACAGAGTTGCTTAATCTGATACATGATACATCACTAAACTTTCGTGCGTATTCATCAATGTAAGCTCGTCTTAGTGTTATCCAAAATGAAGATGTGAGTCGACAGATGGAAACATCTATTGGGGTAATCAGGGTGAACAGTAGAAGTGCTTCAGACAGGCTGGCCGATGTTGCGATAGGAGGACCTATTTTTTTAGAAGTCACCTTGTCATCCTTGGCGTATTGGTTTAAATGGGTTCAGTAATGACATCATCTTTTGGTGTAGGCGTGTGTGCCTGTTGGAAATGTTTGTCCGAAAAAAAAACCTATAACGCAGAAGAGTGCAGCGCTTGCTTCTTTTCAAGTTAGGTTGCACTGATACAAAGCGTTCTCCTGTCGGAGGTTGGGTGTGAGGGAAGCAAAAAAAAAGATAAACGATAGAAAACAAGAAAAAAGAAGAAAAGGGGGATGCAAAGTAAAAGTAGTGCTACACTGCTCCTACTTTGCATCCCCCAGCCCCGCCGCGGTGGTCTAGTGGCTAGGGTACTCGGCTGCTGCCCGCAGGGCGCGGGTTCAAATCCCGGCTTCGGCGGCTGCATTTCCGATGGAGGCGGAAATGTTGTAGGCCCGTGTGCTCAGATTTGGGTGCTCGTTAAAGAACCCCAGGTGGTCTAAATTTCCGGAGCCCTCCACTTCGGCGTCTCTCATAATCATATAGTGGTTTTGGGACGTTAAAACCCCGCATATCAATCAATGAATACTTTGCATCCCCTTTTTCTTCTTTTTTTCCTATTGTTTTCTTTTTTCACCTTTTTTGTTACATTTGCATTTTCCCATCTAGTGCATGAATCAATGACATATGGCTTTGCTATAGCAAAGATGCCTATGTGATGTTGGATTGAACAGTGCATTGTACTTCATTCAGTTGATTACAGACTGATCAGTCTTGCAATAAGTGCTTCCTGTCTATCACCACACATGTTCAAATGAAAAGTTTGTGCTTGGCTCTTAGTATGCTGGTATATAGCTTGTGTCTCGGACTACTCAAAATGAATGTTATTTTGCTGCTGTTTATGGTAATGAATTTATCCAACATGAAAATATCTTGCCTTGTGAACTTTGCCGGACCTGGCTTTCTTTTTTTCTTTTTCTTTCCTATGCAGGCATTGTATATGAGGGAGGCAGTAAGAGAGAGGTGATAGCTCGAACTTCGGAAGAATAAATGCTGGCAGTGAGGCAATTACACATCAAACATCCCAGCCATTTGGCCAACCGTCCTAAAAGTGTTTTGAAAAAAAAATTTTTCTCGTTTACTGTATTGAAAACAGCAAAAATGCTAAAATATATCGCAGAGAACAAAATTTAAGGCCACACTGGTGCCTTCTGGACTTCCCAGGATGTCGTCTGGGTGTTTTTTTTTTGTAAAAAGTAATTGGTGTTTCAAAAATACTGCCTCTTCTACACCAAATTCGGTCTAGGTATTAAGTAAAGGTGATTGTTTGTAGTGCATGAAGCTCAGTAATATTAGTGCAATTTTTTTGCCACATCAAAAGCAAGGAAGAAGTTCTTTTTATATGGCAAGATATATGATTACACTTTGTCTTAAAGTAGAAATGAATTTTTGAAGTTTTCCTGTGATGGCTGTTTTCTGCATTTGATATACGACAGCTTCCGTTCCGAAGTTCCGCATGGCCCTGAATAGGAGACTTCAAAAATCATTTTCCTCATTTAAACAAAAATTGTAATGATAACACTTGCCATATAACAATAACTGTTTATTTGCATTCAACATACACATAAAAGTAATTTTCAATTAGACAAACGCACATGCCCCGCCGCGGTGGTCTAGTGGCTAAGGTACTCGGCTGCTGACCCGCAGGGCGCGGGTTCGAATCCCGGCTGCGGCGGCTGCATTTTCGATGGAGGCGGAAATGTCGTAGGCCCGTGTGCTCAGATTTGGGTGCACGTTAAAGAACCCCAGGTGGTCTAAATTTTCGGAGCCCTCCACTACGGCGTCTATCATAATCATATAGTGGTTTTGGGACGTTAAACCCCAGATATCAATCAATTGCATATTTAAATTGCTCCCTTAGGACCTAACACACAAACTTGTTGTTTCCGTTGTCACTTCATAAATATCGAGCGGTAAGGGTACTGAGTACATGTGATACAATAATCTCTGCTTAATACATGAAGACATATGAGGCATTCGATAAAACGCAATATACCTTTATTTGGCTTGCATACTCGTCGGGGCGATTCATACATGCAGCTTCAGCAAATGGTATCTTCCAGCCCGGTGACCATGCAATTTTTTTCTGCACACAGCGCAAACACCGAGATGTACGCACTCGCAGATGGTCGCGTCAAGTGCATATTTACCTTGACTAAAATGTTGAATCAAGTTTTTTCATCGACCGGTCCCTGCCATGAGTGCTAACGTCTTCGCAAACAAGACACATTCTTATTGACACTGCACACACCACACACAATATTCTCAGTTGAACCAATATTCCCAATACCTTTCAATGCACTCTACTTGCCGCAATCAACAGTACACATTTTTGAAGACTATGCCGCTGTTCTTCGCACAGGCCACCACATGTGTTCACTTCTTCAAGATAAACAGACAGTGTGGCAAATATTTTACCACACAGTTTACCACACAGCTAGATGTTTGCTGACACATATTGCAGCTAATATCGACATTGTAACGTGAAGTGTAAGCTTTAAAAATTAAAACTTGTCCCAAACACCGCACGACTGTTGGGCTGAGCCACCAGCGGGAATGCTTTTCCAGCCACACCTTTTACATGTGCCAGTGGCATCATGCTGTGACGTACCTCTGTAGGGGCCTATCGCTGCATGCTTTATGTGAATCAGGGTCCTGTTAGTGGAAGCAGGCATTGTTGATTTCGTAACTTGTTCATTCCCAACTGTACCTTCATTTGCACGAGTTGTCTGACTGATATTTGGGCGAACTTTTGTGCAATAAATTATACAGTTGGCAGTCTGTGCTTGCCCCATACTGTTGTTACTGGTGTTTCTTGTTGTTACTTTTCACTCCTCATTACTGCTCACCTACAGAAACTAGCCTATCTTGCCGCTGTTTTGGACAAGATGCAGCTTGCAAGTGCGATAGTGTTCATAACTCTAAATTCTCAAGCAAAAATTATCGTTTCATATTCAGTTAGTTGCATTCATATCAGTACATTATAAGAAAGCATTGATTAAACATGAATCCATGTTCCTTCACATAATGCTCACAACTTTCATATCAAATTGAATGGTGTTTATAAAAAACATGGGTTTTAGCCAAACTTCATGCTCTTTTCTCAAACAGCTAACAAAACGCTATTGCATGCTTACTTGCCATGAATTGGACTGTGTTCGAAATACATTGCAATTCTTCACTGGACTGCCAGTATACTTCACATTGGGGGAACATTTATTAACCATGGATTGATTAATTAAGAAAGGAAAGAAAGAAGCAGCAGGCCGGGATACTTGATATTGGCATCCGTTTTGCTACCCAGCGCATTATCATGCAAACTTCCTATAGAGTGGTTATGCGTCTTGCATGTGTGTCTGTAAACAAAGAACTTTGGGTAGAACTATATCTTACAAACGGACTGTGGAGGCTGTAGGGCTGCTTAGGAATGGTGGAATCCCTGGACATGTGTTCAACCTGGCTGCATCAGATCCTTGGTGTTCTCACGGCATCTATACAGATGTGTTGGGTGAGTAAAGCAAGCAGGTTTCAACACAAGGAAAAGTATTATATGGCAGCACCTCTTGTGCGTGCCTTACATCCCAAGTATATCAAATATTTTTCTTGCACCTTGTGGCCTTTCATTTTTAAAAAGACACTTCTTTTTGCTTTATATTTCAGTCTTGAGGCTTCGACAGCAATGTATTTGTGTTTGAGAGCAACTGTTCTTGAACAAATAACTGATCTCAATAATGACAAAACACCCTTCATACTTGGTTCTTAGCATAAGCTAGCACATATCTGTAGCAGATTCAATCATTCATTTTTTTCTGGAATGATAATGGGCAAGTAGCAAAGGGAAGTTCAGATTGGAGTGGTCGGTGACGTCTGTTTAGGCTCTGCCATATTGCTTTGCAACCAGAGTTACTTGTGGCCACATATACAATGAAGCCACATGACCTGCATTCTAAATGAGGTTGCCATATCACATTTCACTGCATCTTAATATGTGCCAAACAAATGCAGATATTATTAGCTTGCCCCTCTAAAGCGATCCTAAACCAACACAATTTTGAAATTTAGTCGTGGTGTTGCAGGTGTGTATGACTCTACAATGGATGCATGGCCGTGATAATTTGTCTATATGTTGTCGCAATAGTAATGTTACACACATTGTACGATACAAAAGAGGTCCTCGCTTATTTCGCTTTTTTCTCCTATGCTTCTTTCTTGTCTCTTCTTGCCATGTGCTCCTCCTCACTGTACAAGGAGCAAGAGCAGTGGGCACACAAACACGTATTTAAAAAAATGTTGTAAAGTGAGCACTCAGAAGCTTAACACTTCCAAAAGGCTCAATGAGGTAAAGGTATTGTTTCTAGCTTCTTTTTGGGCACCCATAGCTAGTTGTGCTGCTGCCGTTAACAAAATTAGTTAAATGTTAAAAATTAATTGGAGGTGGTTTGGCACCCATAATTGCAGTTACATACAGAACTAGGTTGCAATGCGTAAGCAAAATCTGTTCACTCTAAATCAATCCTAATGATATCTGAAATTCAAGAACTATTCACAGAAAAGCTCAGAAAAAGGCTAAGTGGTTGCTCCTTGAACGTGAAGGAGATACCCTTCTTCTAAAAGGTCAATAGACAGTCTAGTAGTCTCGATATTACATGCACTATAAAATATTCTGGTGTGGTGCTTTTCATGCATGTTATAATGAGAGGGGTTTTTAATAGAACTGTTGTCACTTTGCCCTGCGTTGCTGAAATTGTTCACATGGTTATATTACATGAATCACTTTATGCCTTTTGATTTTATGCAAATGGTTTGCTTACCCAGTCGGTTTAACTTGATTTGGATAAAATCATAAATGCTCTTAAATTTTTTTACTATACAGCAGGTTTATTTTTAAAATACGCGACCATTTAGGTGAACGCAGTTGATGGCGTGCTTGATTAAGCTTTCACTATCACCACTCTAACTACACCTGCTACAGTGCATAGTGTGACAAAAGTAATGGTACTTAACATTACTGGCAGCATACACTTTTATGTCTGAAAATGTGTTAAAAAGCCTGGTAAAATTGTGTGTACGTTTTTTTTCGCTCGAACTAAATACTTTGGTCTACTCAAAGTAGCTTCCGCTCTTTTAAGGTCCTCAAACTATTAGGTGTTCAAAAGAAGTATCAATGCCATATACTTTCTTTGTCAGCCTACTCACCACTCTAATACTGAGAATTACCCGACAACATTACCCAGTAAAATATAAGGATGTTATAAAAAGTATTGTCAATTAAATTGTCAACAAACGTTGCCAAGTTACGGTTTCGTTCACTTTTGTTTTCACAATTTTGTTAAGGTACTTTTGATAGCATCCCCTATAGTTTGTTTGGCATCATTTTCTGTTAGTTCTCATTATAATGTGTTCAACAAAGACAACATACCCTTAAATCTATAGTTCTTTTCTTTACTCTTGAATCTGAAACAGTGAATCTCAGTAATCTTAGCGGTGTATGACTTGTTTTTTTGATCAGTTGTGCATGTGTTCAAGTACATGCATTTAGGTGGGAGGGCGAACCATAGCCACCTCCTGTGACTAGCAGATTTTCTGCGAACTGGCAGATGCGTAATGCTGCCAAAGAAGTATATGGATATTGGAAGTAATCGTAACGTAATTGCAATCGTAAGCTAATTGCCAGTAGGCAAAAAAAGGTGTCCCACACTCGCCTTAATAGTAACAGGCAGCGCTGACTGGCTCTTCCATGTATAAATGCACATATATACCGTACAAAATGGAAGAGGGATAGCCGCCATGGTAGCTCAGTTGATAGAGCATCGGACATGTTATTCGAAGTTTGCAGGCTCGGTCCCTGTACAGGGCAGGTTATCTTTTTTCCTTCTACTTTTATTCCTTCCCAATTACAACACTTCTATTCTTCTTGAAGATTTTCTGGTGTAAAAAAGGTACCTTATAATCTGAAGAGGCAAACAGAATGTGCCAGTGTACGAGTTAGCTCTTGTAGTGGTTACAAGTAAGACATGTTTTGAAGAATAAATCATTCTGCCACTTGCCTAAAGAATGGCTACAGGACATGGCGCTGGATGCACTTGTTATTTTTGAATCAAGCTATCTTGTATTCTATTTTTATCAATTACATGGGATACACATGACGGTATCACACTCTTTAATGCCACAAAGATTATGCAGCGAACCATGTTATAAATGCGAAATTGTATAAGAATAAGGTGAAAACTGCACCCTCAACGAAAATGTACGGGGAGCACAGGGTGCAGGCGCCATTCCTTCTGCCGATGCTTTTCAAGTGCGAGTTGTTTTCACCTCATTCTGACCAACTAACTAGATTTAGATGTGTTGTTATAGTGCAAGAGGATGCTCTACGGGAAACTAGGTTTGTCTCAAACTCAGTGTGTGTCTTTCAAACTATATGGTTCCCGGTTCAAGAGTCCATGCAGACCAGATCGTGTAAAACAGGACCATGTAAAATGGACTGCGTAAATAAAATAAAATGGACCATGTAAATAAACAGGATGGTGTAAAATGTCGTTTTTGTGTGCAACTGTAGTTGTAGTTGTGCTGAATGACCTTTTTTTATAAACACTACATAACAAACTTGCTCCTTTAGAGTCGAGTGCATCTTCGGATCGATTGTAAATGTTTACACACGTGAGGCCTTACGTTTTATAAGAAATTCCTCAGTGTGCCACGAGGAAATGTGTGTTCAGCGAAAATTTGTATATCAATATATTCAACTCTTAAAGCCTCGTCTACAACTTTGTGCAAGTTGACCTTGAGCAGGAAACGAGGAGCGGCAGCAGCCCCCAGAAAAGAGCAAGCACCCTCCAAGCTCCCGAAGCTCTCTTCGACAGGAACAGCAAGGTCACTGTGTGGCATTGAAAACCATTGTAAGGAGTGCCTTATCAGTACACTGTGTTGCTCTTTCATCGCAGAAGACGAAGTTGACCACTCCAGAGGAACTTCATTCTGTGTATTGTGAGTGCTTCAGTGGTTTTGTTTTTGTCCAGCCAGCAGTTAAGAAATCATGTGTCACACTCAGCCGGGATGGCTAGAGGGAGTCGGGCAGGCATGTTTGGACTTTTGTCTAGCCAAGTAGTGCCAATTTTCGCACTGGTCCTGTTGGAGTTACTGTCACAATTACAGAAGCTACGTCACCTCTCTAAATGTATAGATGTGTCGGGGAAGATTAGCTGCATTGGGTTTTTCTATAACTGATATCTGCCAACATTCTTCATTATACAGGAGTTTTGTTCCTCACTTATGGGTGTAAAGCCCTCAACAGAAAAAATGCAACACGTCTACTTCCAGAAGACTCCAAGGCCCTACTTGTAGGTTTTTTCGGCTTGTATCATAAGCACCTCGTTTGGGTGTACATGAACATTTTATAAACATGTACAGCGAAAAGTTTGGGTGGCTGGTCGTTTTGTCGTTATCATGTTCCTCGCAGTATTCTTAAGCTTGTTGTGCATTACGTTGTCAATCTGGTTCATGTGCATAGAAGACATTACGAAGTTTCAGGCTACAGTATAAAAAGCCTGGAAGCAAGCTATCGATAATATTTTAACAGAGTTGCTTAATCTGATACATGATACATCACTAAACTTTCGTGCGTATTCATCAATGTAAGCTCGTCTTACTGTTATCCAAAATGAAGATGTGAGTCGACAGATGGAAACATCTAGTGGGGTAATTAGGGTGAACAGTGGAAGTGCTTCAGACAGGCTGGCCAATGTTGCGATAGGAGGACCTATTTTTTAGAAGTCACCTTGTCATCCTTGGCGTGTTAGTTTAAATGGGGTCAGTAATGACATCATCTTTTGGTGTAGGCGTGTGTACCTGTTGGAAATATTGTCTAAAAAAACCTATAACGCAGAAAAGTGCAGCCCTTGCTTCTTTTCAAGTTAGGTTGCGCTGATACAAAGTGTTCTCCTGTCGGAGGTTGGGGGTGAGGGAAGCAAAAAATGATAAAGGATAGAAAAGAAGAAAAAAGAAGAAAGAAAAGGGGGATGCAAAGTAAAAGTAGTGCTACACTGCTCCTACTTTGCATCCCCCCTTTTCTTCTTTTTTCTTTTGTTTTCTTTTTTCGCCTTTTTTGTTACATTTGCATTGTCCCATCTAGTGCATGAATCAATGACACATGGCTTTGCTATAGCAAAGATGCCTATGTGGTGTTGGATTGAACAGTGCATTGTACTTCATTCACTTAATTACAGACTGATCAGTCTTGCAATAAGGCCTTCCTGTCTATCACCACACATGTTCAAATGAAAAGTTTGTGCTTGGCTCTCAGTATGCTGGTATAAAGCTTGTGTCTTGGACAACTCAAAATGAATGCTATTTGGCTGCTATTTATGGCAATGAATTTATCCAACATGAAAATACCTTGCCTTGTGAACTTTGTTGGACCTGCCTTTCTTTTTCTTTCCTATGCAGGCATTGTATGGGAGAGAAACAGTAACAGAGAGGTGATAGCTTGAGCTTCGGAAGAATAAATGCTGGCAGTGAGGCAATTACACATCAAACATCCCAGCCATTTTGCCCACCGTCCTAAATGTGTTTTGAAAAAAAATTGTGCTCATGTACTGTATTGAAAACAGCAAAATGCTAAAATATATCGCAGAGAACAAAATATTAGGCCACGTTGGTGCCTTCTGGACTTCCCAGGATGTCGTCTGGGTGTTGTTTGTAAAAATTAAAGTGTTTCAAAAATACTGCCTCTTCTACACCAAATTCGGTCTAGGTAATAAATAAAGGTGATTGTGTGTAGTGCATGAAGCTCACTAATATTAGTGCAATTTTTTTGCCACATCAAAAGCAAGGAAGCAGTTCTCTTTATATGGCAAGTTATATGATTACACTTTGTCTTAAAGTAGAAACTAATTTTTGAAGTTTTCTTATGATGGCCGTTTTCTGCATTTGATATACGACAGCTTCCATTCCGAAGTTCCCCATGGCCCTCAATAGGAGACTTTAAAAATTATTTTCCTCATTTAAACAAAAATTGTAATGATAACACTTTCCATATAACAAGAACTGTTTATTTGCTTTCAAATTACACATAAAAGTAATCTTCAATTAGACAAACACACAGCTAAAATTGCATCTCAATGTGAACAAAAACGATTATATAGTGATATTTGTAATCTGGACCGAACATTACTTTTTTTCGTGTAATATAACTTCTGTGCAATGAGTATTTGTGGCTCAAATATTCATACAAAGTGCAGTATTGCCATACAAGGAATGCAAACGATAAACAGTTTGGCTGAATTCTTCAAAGCCTATGTAGCGGAAAAATTGCACTATTGTTACTCGGCTTCAAATACTTTGAGAAGCACCTTTACTTAATATGTAGATCAAATTTGATATGGCAAGAAAAAGTGGTACTTTGAAATTTTTCTCACAAATAACACCCGCATGACATTCTCCGAAATTCTGAAGGTACCCATGTGACCACTACTTTTTTCTCTTCAAAACATTTCTGCAAATAACTATTTTCAGAAGAGTAAATTACCATCATTTTTTAAACTACACATCTGTGATGGTCGCCAGGCAGTATGGTTTGTATGTTTGGTGTAGAATAGCCCAGTGCGAAAAACAACAAATGTCTCAGCATTCTTTGACGCTCGGGCAATTTTGAAAGCATGTGTTTGTTAGCAGCAATTCAGTTAAGCCCTTGTCTTTATGCTTAGGCCCAGAAACAAAACACAAGTAACCAAAGTAGTCCTAAGAGTCATGCAGTCTCGCTGTTCTAAGGCTTGTGGAGCCTAATTTAGTGCAAGCTTCACCATTTTTTAAAAATTCAGATTCAACCAACAGGTTTTGGAGGCACAGTGCATTTTCAGGCAACTTGTTTCACACCAGTTACTTAGATAAAAATCTGAAAGTAAAGGTAAAAATACCATTTTAAAGGCATTGTAGGTAATAACAAAAAGGACTGCTTTCTTTTTTTTGTGGTGGTTTGCCTGAATGCTGCGCTTTTTGTGGTATAGTTCATTGTTTAGTGAACATAGGCCTTAAAAACTAACATTAGCCATGTTGAGGTGGATTTCTTGGTTATAGTCATAGTAGCCATATTAAAAATTATGACTTCAAACTTGATTGTTCTTTTGAAGATTTTTTCTTGCTTAATGATATTATAGAGTCTTAGTCAATTTTGTTATAAGAAAACGTGATGTCATAATAGGGTCACTTTTTGTAGAGTCATTCAGTTCTACCTTACCTTTTACATTCCTAATAGAGCAGTTATTTTCAATATCGGTATTTAAAATGGAATGAGCATGCTGTATGTAGTAAGGTGTAAGCACACAGATAGCACATGCACCCAACTTTTCTGGTGGCAGTTTATTTCTGTTATTCTTGATTTATTTGTGGGGTTTCATGTCCGAAAACCACTATATGATTATGAGAGACGCCGTAGTGGAGGGCACTGGAATCTTCGACCACTTGGGGTTCTTTAACGTACACCCAAATTTGAGCACACGTGCCTACAGCATTTCTGCCTCCATCGCAAATGCAGCCGGGATTTGATACCGCGACCTGCGGGTCAGCAGCCGAGTTTCTGTTACTCTTGCTCCCCTATATGTGTGCAGTTCGGTTATAGTTATCTGGCTTACACCGATTTTTAATGGCACCTGCCTGGTCCTGCTTGCTTTCATGGTGATTTTAAGCTTCATAAGTTGCATAGGTTTAACTCTCAAAATTGTTCAAGATGCCAATTTTGTGCACAAACTGTATAGTAAAAAGGCAGCAGATGTACATGCACACTATGAAATGTACATTGAGAGCTTTCACTTGCTGTTGTTAAAGTTTTACTGTGCAGGAAGCATTTAAATTATAATCTAATAGGGACATAATAATCGATTATCTCTATCATTGAAATTCGTGACAACCTAGTTATTTTCACTGTGATAAGCATGCTGTTTTCTTTGATGTGGCAGAACAAATTTATACACTCATTCCTTCTATTATTCACATATGCATAACATGAAGGATTGTGTGCCTTACATTTTCAGTTTCATTCTGTGTGTTATATTTCTTGTGCATGTGAACTAATGTGCTAACATGTGTCTCTGACATTATCTGTGCCAATTATTTTCATTTCCAGGTGCCTATGAAGAACACATACCTTCTATGGCAGTGACCTTCCAAATTTACAGTGGTGCCGGAGCCTCAAGCAGCATTTCGCCTATCTCCACAAAGCGTTCATGAGATAAACACAGCGCCACACTTTCGCAGTGCTATTGTTAATATTTATGTTTAAACATTTCATTCTAAAATTGCTGTTACAATGTGTTTTGTGCCACCATCCTGTGGCTTTGGTGTAGCTAGTGAAATTTTGGTGCAGTCACCTCATTTATGTACCATCAACACTGCAATGTCACTATTCACAGCTGGAGCATACAGACAAATAAAAAATATATAGATCGTAGCAGGGCTGATGTGTATAATAATGCTTCTCTATTGATAATAATAACTTTATAAGTTCTTTAGGTCTTGCAAAGAACACTGCATTAATGTGTTGCATTGTAACCACCATTTATGATCGCTAGCATTTTAATTTAGTAGTTTTGTAATGTATTTTATTTAAAAGGTAATTTTGCTTCTGCATCACGACAATTAGAAGATGCCAATGATTCAATCCCTCATCATGCACATTTCAGAAATATTGTGATTTGTACACAGTATTGCAAGTACTCAAGATGTGAACGTCTATTCAATTTACACATTTTAATGCTTTGCACTAGATTCAGACGTAACATGCACACGTTTCAGTATTTTCTGCATGATACGTCTTTCCATATGCGGACTCCGCATCATACGTCTTACGCGGAGTCCGCATCATACGTCTTATGCGGAGTCCGCATCATATGCTTTCCATATTCAAATTATTCTGTACTTGAGATCTCCGCATCATACGGAACGTTTCAGTAGGGAAAGGGGGGGGGAGCCCTCTAGTGGCCATCATCACCTTCAGTGGCCGCCTATTATTTATGGCGCGTTTAGGTGCACGTGGACGCCCCAGCGCTTTGCTCCTCGTGTGGTGTACTCCACGCTGAAAAAAGAATGAAGCTCATTTCCGCTCCTGCCCCCGGCCTGAACAGGTTCCTTCTGTTTTAACTCGCTGCCACATGCATGGTTATAGAGGACCTAACCTCGGTCCCTATAGTGCGTGTTTACCGCTCTTGGGCAAACACGCATTTTGCAGTCGCTCTCGTAAGGACATGACGTGTTACCGGCGAAGAAAATTAAGGATTCGAGCGCGGACATTTGCAGGCGTGCGGTTTTCTGGAAGAGACATGTCGGGAACAGCCGAAAGACAGCAGCGCTGGGCTTTCAGTGAGTGGTTACTCGAAGTGCATTATTCAAACTTTGTTTCATGAACTTTGGACTGAATAAGTTTGACAAACTGTTTGGTCTTTAAGTGTCTTGGTTAGCGCATGAAAATCTGTTGTAGCGTGTGTTGTTGTTGTGCCCACTGTTCTTAGTGTATCAGGTAGAATTTTGTAGCCCGTTGTTTGTGTTCGACATATTATGTTGGACTATCGCAGAGTGTGCATATTTGTGTATTGCTTGTTCCACCATATTTGAGAATATAGTTTGGTTTCTTTATCAACTCTCGGCTCTGACTCAACTTTCGGACCATTGCCAGCGTTCGCTGGCACGCCAAGTAGAACCAAATCTAAGTTGTCCGTCCTTTCGTGCTTCAGTGAGGGGGGCTGATACGCCTGCTCATAAAATTAGTCCGCCGATTGCCTCACTGACTAAGGGGACTAGTGAAAGTGCCCAACAACGGTAGTACAGCTTTTTTTACTAAATAAATGTTGGAGGTTTCAAACTTTGTACTCAATTTTGTTACAGCGAACACTCAAGGTAGAGTGATTCGGCCGTGAGCAGACACAAATTTGTTGGAATGCAGTTCAAGTTCAAGAAGTGATATAGACTGTAAGAATTGTAGTGAAGAGAGTGTTGTGGTATCTCAGTAAAGCAATCCACCAGGGCGTGTCTGCTGTGTTTTTCCCGTTCACACCAGTGCAAGAATTCACACTTGGTTTCTGACATATACGGCCAGTGTGGTGTATACGGCCATTTCATGATTGGATAAGGACTGGTTTGTGTTGGCAAGACCCGGTCTGGTGTGTTTGGAAAAACCTGGACTGGCATGTTTCAGTGAGAGCTGGGCTGGTGGTTTTGGCATCACGGGTTCTCGTGTAATGTTTTTTTGTGCAATTAAGCGCATTGTGGATGAAAACATGCGCTTCTACGCGCCCTTGTGCAAAACAGCAAGCTTGCACAGTTGTGTAGGATTGCAAATAATTTCTCTGTACATTTTTCTCTGTCCTCGTCTGAGCTTGGTCTTTGAGTAGACCTACTTCGCTTTCTTTTTCAAAAGGCTTCGGGTAGCACTACAGGGCATGAAAAGATGAACCATTCATTACAACATTGCCTAATTTTATAAATAAAAATTTCATATTTGTTGCAAATTTTCGCTCTTGCAATAAAAAACAAAGGATATGCAAATATTCAAACTTTCATATATTTTTTGTATAGAACTTGCTATTTCAATAATTTCCACTGAAACTTTTACTATTACAACTTCCCGAACACAATACCAGTCAATGCCCGATTTACTGCGGCCCGTTCAGACTTTTTTAATAGCTTTACCTCAATACAGTGTAACTTTGCGGGGAAGCTGCTCTTCTAGCTACGGTAGCAAGTGTTTTGACTCAAGAAAATGCTGGTTTCAACATAGATATGCATTGTGCCCATATAGTCATGCCTTCATTTTTTTAACAAGCTTCATTGCTTCACATGCTACGCTACAGGCGTAGTCATATTGATCCACTAAAGCACTAGTTCAAACATGCATTGCAGAGGTGGAGGATTTAAATATTGTTGTCTCAGACCGAAAAGTCCAAAATAATTAGACGAACAGGTTTACTATACGAAATTTCAGGTGTTTTTATACACAGACATATGCAGGGCAGATAAACAACTCCAAATTTCAAGGACGCACGTCCTTGTCCACTACATCAGAAGAGCCTCCACAGAAGACGATGAGGGGAAAAGGGGAGGAACCTTTTCCGTTTCAAGTGCTGTCCACGCAATATAAGTTGCACTAAAAAAGGTAAATATATGCAATCCGGTCTACAATGCCTCATTCTTCATAAAACAAGGAGGCTCCTTCCCTCCGGAAATTCACCAACCTAGCCATAAACTAAAACCGCATTACTGTCCCTTATTATTGTGCTTGAGAATTTTCTGCAACCTTTGTTCAGTAACTTCACTTCGAAGTATTCAAAATATATTCAACAAATGTTCAAATTATTTCATTCACACTCACACTTCAATATTGAAAATTGTTTCACACTTAAAGGTCCCTGATTCGCACAGCTTTAAAAATAACTGTCACAGAATAATTCCTGTTCATTACGAAATGCCTATTGCTATACTACGGCAGTTGACTAGGCCCACCAAGGAAGCACTAGCAGTAAACATGCATTTGCAAAGAATCTACATGATCTTCACACAGCTGAACTAACTGAGAAACCTATTATTATACAAACCATGACATAGGGAAGGCTCACACGTCATGAAACAGCAACGGTTGGAGTGTCAGTACAATCATAGACCACAGTTGGGGTTTTCCTTACACAGACCACTACAGACAATGGAGAACACGCAACAGCTAGATGCCATCTTAATTTTCAACAATGCTAAACTATTTCTGCAAGCATTTAATGACAAAAGGATGTAGCACTGCATTTCACCAGTTCCCCATTAGGCATGTACAGTCATAAGCACGCTTTCTCCACCACATGGCCGCGACCTGCTTCGACGTACGCGAACGCCGCCAAGCATTGTAAACGGTTTATTTACTGCAGCAAATGATACATGCAGTGCGGGTCAAATTCTCCAGTAAATTTTCAGTTCACTTCTGCCTAGCTGGTGGTTCAAAGACAGACTTGGGAGGTCTGTTGTTGTCCCGTTTGCCCGTAGTTCTTTTCACGCAAGCCAATGAAATTTGTTGTCGAAGCTTATCTCAACAATGGACCCTTGCGTGCGACAACTTACGCACCTTTATAGTGAAATTGCGGCTGCTGCTCGAAAGAAATGCGGTATTAGAAAAACAGAAGAAATGCACATTCACAGCGCATGTAAGTTTTGCACAATTAAACATCTGAATTGTTGTGAGCAAGCGATTGAACTTCTATGGAAATATATTACTTCATTCAAGCAGCAGCTGCAATTACAAACTCCAACAATGTGTTAACTTTCACACACAATGATTGATTGCAGAGACAAACATATCGCAACGAAGTTGATGAGGGTGCATGGAATATAGCCACGAGCAAAACATGGCGAAAAAGGACTTGCCGAGAGTCCATTAAACCACCCAATCAGGCACACGTGAAAAAAATTACTATTGAAATCAACCCCCGCTCCCTCTACTGTAATGCGCAGCATACATGCAGTATCCAACATTTCGCAGAACTGGCATCAGTCAAAGAAAGTCAAGGCCCTGCGTCGAATCTTTCAAGTTAGGTGCGCCGATGGCTGGACATTCTGTAGCTGATAATATAACTTACAGCTGTGTACATAAACAGCACACTATGATCGCCAAACTGGAAACAGGTTATAAAACGACATCCATGCATCACAAAACACACACACCACGGAAATATGCATATTCCTACTAATATCTCTATGCTTCTTCTTCTTGTGGAGACAATTGCTGCTGTGCAGGCTTCTAGCCGCCTTTTGCTGCAAACCAAATTCAACAGTTTTTGACAAGCTCCTATGCATGCTATACCGGCCTCTGTCTTCCTTATATCGACGGTGAATCACTCGGCCAAACAGAAGTTCTTGGGACTCCCATCAGTCAACTCTAGGCGTTCCTTCAGAGTATCACAACACCAACCAGTGAACCTGCACACACAAAAATAAGAAAATATAGAACCTATGCAAAATTGCTGCAATCTGTCAGTTGTCTTGTGCATACCGCCATGTTGGGGGTTCAACGCGGCAAAGTACGCACAGTCCAGATCTCTTTACGAGTACGCAAGTTGTGTATTCTTTAATAATCACAATACCGACGTATTGCTGCGTATGTTGCTGCACACAAAGAGGTCAAAATGCTGAAGGAAAACAGATGAGCCATAAACTTTGCCTGTTGTTATTTTATCAAGCTGGTGATGTTTCCAGCATGTGCTCCGGCTACTTCTCGCGAAACAGGTGTTTTCATTCCCTTTTACAAGCACGTAAGATGAGCAATACATTTGTACTCATGTTCTGTCAAATTGCTGCATGCCGAAGCAAGGCAGTTTTTGCAACGTTTTCACCATCACCCGCTATCAGTGAAGGCTACTCGTACATTGCACACAACAGCAACGATCACGCAACAAGCTTTATCGCAGCTAATTGCACGTGCTTGACGCTCTCTAGTTCAATCAGTACAAAACGTCACTGTCGTAAATAGGCAGGAACGCTTTAGGCAGGCAACGTCACTCTCGTAAATAGGCAGAAACGCTGCTCAGTTTGGCATAGAATGCCTTTTTCAATTAAATTAAGAAATTGCAGTGACCTAATTCAGTTATGCCTAGGTGCTCGTAGAGAGAGATACAGTTAATCTTATTGGAAAGATTTAGTTGGCATCCGCAATACCTTCGCGAACAGAGCCTGCTATAGGAAATGGCTGGCAGGCTTCATCTACAGAGCTGCTGTGCATGCCCACTAAACCTGTCTATTGTTTTTAGAGTGGTTCTCCTTACGGTTACGTTTTTCGAGGCATGTGGCTAGTTCTTTCTTCGTGTCTTTAACTTGCTGCCTCTTTTTGGCTTCAGTCCGACGTCTATGGCTCCTTTCAGCCCATGGCTACGACTCACTTTTTATATCTGCTTTAGTACAGTTTTCTTTTTCTGAGCGTTATTGTTTACTAGAATGATCTGCATGGTTTACTCTTCTCCTATTGTACCCAGCTAGGCTTACGATGGGACAATATTTGTTTAATTGCACAACTTGTGATGTTATCATTATTTTTTGTAGTTGTGTACTCAACTACTGCAATAGACCTGAATTAGTCTGTAGCCCCTGAAATAACAAATAAAAACTAAACAGTCGTTCGCATCGGTCGCGTTATCCCCATTTGGGACAAAAAACGTGACCAAGAGCTGTGGTATTCGACAAGTCACTTGTTTACTAACGTTGGTTCACTCTGACTTGAAAAGTCTTCACTAATCACGGCTTCATAGATTTGCACACTGCGCAAAGCATAGCATCCACTGAGATAGCTCTCTCGCATCGACAGCAGCTCGGCGTAAGCACACACTGTTGAATATACAGTTTTATAACAGCGCAAGCAAGGCTTCGCGTTTTCGTTGTGCGTGCGTTCGCGTCAATTTCTGGCGGGCTACCTTTGCATATCACCCGCAAAGCTACACCTGCAAGCTTTGCGTACGGTATTCTGTACGCGGCCCCGCCGCGGTGGTCTAGTGGCTAAGGTACTCGGCTGCGGACCCGCATGGCGCGGGTTTGAAGCCCGGCTGCGGCGGCTGCATTTCCGATGGAGGCGGAAAAGATGTAGGCCCGTGTGCTCAGATTTGGGTGCACGTTAAAGAACCCCAGGTGGTCGAAATTTCCGGAGCCCTCCACTACGGCGTCTCTCATAATCATGAAGTGGTTTTGGGACGTTAAACCCCACATATCAATCAATCAATTATTCTGTACGCTGGTTACATGTAGCTAGCGGTCAGCAAGCGCTCTGGTAAATGACCAGTTGGTTAAACATGGCGTGTTTGATCGCATCCCAATTAAAATGGGGGTGGGATCTCTTCTTGTACGAGGCTGGCGCGAAAAGACAACACATACACATGCAGTACGCGGACCATGCACTGAGGAATATACTTCACCTGTCGTACGCAGAAATACGGTGTCGTAGCGGCAGTCTTTCGTCTTCTCATCGGTTCTCCTTATAGGCACTGTTGGTGTCCCCATGGGTGAAGTCGTCGACGTCCTTGCGGCTCAATCATCGCACTGAGGTGACTACTACAACCACAAGGTCTTCGCACTTACAAAGCTTATTGATTTTGTCAGATTGGTAGAACTGCGTCTCAGTAACAGTCGACATGTGAGTGATCGTTGACGTGCACGAGATTTTATGACAGCCATTGAAAACAAATTACAGTGTTAATGTTGTAAACAGAGCCGTAAAAGTGAATTTTCACCGCTAAGGAAAGCTATACTAGCAATAAATCTTCTTGGTCAATTACCTTTTTGGTTTGGATTGAAAGCACAGAAGGTTTAAACCACAGATATTGCAGTAACAAGCATGGCAACACTACCAATAGAATATAAAGTTGTCACATTTTTCGTATAGTCAGTTTTGGTTTCAAACGACACCAAAGCCAGGTAATTTTTTAATAGAGTGCTAAAGATTGTCACTCCTTTTTTTCAGAGCTCGTGACTTTTTATTAGTGTAATAAATTAAGGCACCAATATTACACCGGTACCTCATTCAAATGAGGCACCAGTGGCAAAAGCAACAATGACATGCGTAACAGACCAATCAAATTGCTTTACCAACAATAACGAATTCTTCGAAGCAGTCAATGAATTATCCCACAACGCGACAAAATAAGGAAACTTCAAAAAAACATTCTCGTTCGAGAATTCAACTTGCGACCCCATGCAGTCGAGATTTTTACCGCCAAGCGTTTACCCACTCGGCCACCGCAACATGACAGATTTGGAATGCAACAACAGATTAATAAAGCATGACGTGTGTGTGTGTGTGTATACGTGTGCGCGTGCGTGGGTGTTATTCGTTTTTGCGTCAGTACCATGCACCTGTGGAAGTGGTGGGCCCGTGAAGGTTGTTAAATATTGTGTGAACGACGAATAATGTCACTATCATCATTAGTAAATTAGTCTGGCATTCGAAATAAAGAAGAGGTAGATCGGGTAGGCTTCGCCATGGGCAGAGCAGCTCGTCCTTTCCTTAACATTTTGCTGCCGTGAACCCCAGAAGAAGAAGGGCCTTCGGAGGTGAGATGGAGCGGACTTTATGAATTTCTACCGAAATCGTCATCTCGAGGACTTTTGTGAAGCCGCTGTGGCTAAAGCTGATGAGCGAGGCCTGACCACCACTTTGACCTGAGAGCCAGTGCCGTTTGCCACTAAGACTACTAGGAAAACCAATGAACTGACGTCAGTGCAGGCATCGTCGGAAGGTTCGCGAGACGGAAGCCCTCACGTCTACTTCGGCTCCATCCCGACTCGCCCTTCACGACGACGGCCCGATGTTCACAAGTGAGAACAGCCCATAGGTCAACGACGTGCATCTTGACAGTGCATCCCCGTGAGTGCAGGCATTGTCTGGTGGTTCGCGAGACGGGAGCCCTCACGTTTACTTCGGCTCCATCCTGACTCGCCCTTCACGACAACGGCCTCATGATCGCAAGGCAAGCCAATCTATGGTGGTCGACTACGTACACCTTGAAGGTGCATGAATGTGAGTGCAGGCATCGTCTATAGGCTCGCGAGACGGGAGCCCTCATGTGTACTTCGGCTCCGTCCTGACTCGCCCTTCACGACGATGGCTCGATATACGCAAGATCCCGAAGAACTACAGCCCGACAACTTATGGATATTCGTTGTGTGAACCGTCTGCGATGGAGGCCGAGTTGACTCCGAATTCGCCTCGTGACACGGCCGACCAGTGACTTCACACGTTTGCGGCACTAGACTGGATCATGGGGGCTCTCTACAAAAGGCGGAATTAAACACGCAAGGCCGTCACACAGGTGATCGCAGATATCGGACAGCTTTGGCATATAAACCACCCATCAATATGTGAGTTGAAAAAGTTTCACCTAGTTTTTACTGAACACTACGAGCTTCTCAGAGAAATCAATGAGGCGATTGCAAATAAAGTTGACATCGATCATATTGTAGCGGAAATGTAAGAATCCAAAGTTTATGAACGCCAGATTGTTTTAGCGAGGATGAGAACGGAGTATAGGATTGAAGAGGCACAAAAGGTTCGGCAAAGTCACGTGGGAGCGATAAAACAACGGATGAGAGCATAAGCAGATAGGAAAATACTGTCTTCGTCTCCGTCACCACAATCTAGCCATTACGTGCCCAAAAACAATCTTGTCGCACAGGAGCTAAATGAGTCGGCCTCAGGACAAAAGGGGGAATACACCTGCAACATACAAACTAGGGTTCCCACGACAGAAAAGGCAAACCAAGAACCCAACACCGAAAAACAACCCCCAAGTTTGAAGACAACTTCCAAAGCTTCAGAATTCACGCCAACGGACTGTACCCACGAAGGTAATGATAGACAATCTACAACAACCCAGCTGATCATTGTGGAAGACATTTCCTTGATAGGATACTGGGAACCCTTGAAGATCACAAAGGTAAACCACCAGGTTTTAAAAGTGAATGCACGTCGAAGACGACAACTCCATGCCAAATATTGTCACCACCAATATGCTTAGAAGCGCCTGGCGGAAGCAAGACAAGACCACTTCTTAAAGCGAGTGGAAACAGAAAGAATACCGCGAGGACAGAGATGCAAGTTCCTTGTACTGCATTAAGGTTCTCCTCTTTTAGGTAGCTACAAACGTCAAGGTTGAGCGTAATATGCAGGACCGATCTTATTTCAGCAAATACCGAAATATCGTCACAGGCACGTATAAGACAGAATAGACCAAAACAGAAAAAGACGGCTGGTTCTTCTGAGGTAAAGGCAAGATGATAAAATCAAAAGAGCTACAGAAAACATTGTGGAAGAGACTGCATCATCGTTGTTCATGTGAACTTAAAGTGTCAATGGAAAGTCCACCATGGTGAACTCGTTCAAAAGCACGCATTTGGAACAAGTGTCAGAAACACCACTGGAAGTGCCGACACAGGAGAAAACTTCTATTGTCCCATATGGACTAACTTGAAACTCAATTAACATCTAACTAGTATTGTGTAATTAGAACCTGGGTATGTGTTTAGTGTTCTTCGTCGTCATGCGACATTATGGGGGCACGGAGGATGTTAAACAGTGTTTGAGCAATGAAGATGGTCACTATCATCATTAGGAAATTAGTCCGGCATTCAAAATAAATAAGACGTCTATCGGGTGAGCTTTGCCATGGGCACGGTGGCTCGTCCTTTCCTGACTTGCCAACAGAGGTTTTGGCCAGTCACAATGGTTGGCGTGCACCAACTCATCATTAAATTTCTCCTGCAGACTGTTTCCAGCCAGAAAAGGCATACTCTGATACCCTAGCTCTCACTCAGGAAAGTTCTATTTTACATAACTATTGTCATCCGTCAATGTCGATTTGCCAATGGAGCTATTACGATCACGCTTATGAGGAGCCATCGCTTTTTTTGTCCTTAATGAATGTTTTCCTCCGCAAGGCAATGCAGTCAGCTGTTTCACATCTATGCATTAGCTGGGCGCGCAGTGCAAGGAGAAGGAGTAAGAGGGGGGGTTGTAGTGTAATAATGGGAAGAACGCGTAATTATGCAGTTCATATATGCCGCAATGATTGAGATTAATTTTAACAGAATGAATAAAGTAATGCTGAGTAAAGTAAGATGTGAAGAATTTCCGGCCTGGAATGTTTCTGTTTAAGATACTGTGTACTTTCATGTAAAAAACATTATCGAATAAAAAATTACCTTAAGGAATATTACATTGGCTGCGCTGTGATGTAATCCCTTTTATTCTTTGTTCTAGTTATTCAAAATGCTTAGCACCTGTCGAAAGACAGTGATAGCGCGAATTGTGTTCACAAAACTGATAAGACTTATTATTACTCTTTTCTTTTCAGAACATTGAATGGTTTGTTCACATGACTTGTTCAGTAATACAGCATCTGTGATCTCTTTATGATCACATCAATTTGCTGTCATAATTTTCAGGTTTACATCTGCTGTTGTGCTGTGAGTTCTCAAAGCCCAAATACCATGAGTTATTTTGGTAGAAAAAGTTGCATGCAACGAAATAGACTATCACATGACCTAATTCCTGATTCCCTTTGCTAGATTGCTCAGTTGCAGATATCAAAAATAAATTCTCGTTGTCCAGAATTGCTATCAGAGACCAGTCAGTATCAGGAAGTTTGAATAGTATGTGCTTTTTATTAACTTGCTACGTTGGTTGTCACATGGAAGGAACGAACAAAAAACAAATATCGTTTACTTGTTAGAGCATGTGTCATGCTGGTTTCGGTGTGTAATGCTGCCTTCATACCGACAAGATTCGCCAGCTTCCATTGTCGCGAGTTTCGTCTTCTAGGTGACAGCTATGTCTCTCACGTCGCTCTCATGTCGCTTGTTGCTCTGTCTACAAATTAGCTTATGTGCCTCTTAAGCTTCATTGTCTGACTTCAAGTATTCCTGAATGTTGTCTCACTGCTGTTTCATTTCTTTCTTTCTTTGCAAGCAAGTTTAAATGAGCTAGCTGAGGAGATTATTAGGCTTGATGATTAACCAAATATACGGGATGATTTTTCTTCGTAACAGTCAGCAAAGTGCACGCTAGTTCGGAAAGTAGTAAAAAAGCTTCGTAAGATGCTCAAGTCATTGATTCTTATGTCGATCTTAGAATGTATATTAAGAAATTCAACAAATGCCTTCGTGCCTCTCTAAGCAGATTGAGAGCTATGTACTAGTTGTTGGTTTTCTTTTACCAACTGGACTGCAATAGATACAGGTGGATGGTTCGCTGACGCTTCATAATGCAATATTTAGAGAAAATTTGGCATCAATTGAAAGGGGCACAAGCATAAATTTTAACAACTGATCCAAATATTCTTGACACAGAGATGACTACAAGCTAGCGTGAAACTTAGTAAAGGCAGGGAAAATATTTTAGTTTGACATTTACAGTTGACTTAGCTTGGTGAACCTTGAGATGTTGATCCTATAGTTTGGTTCATGTGGCCCCGTAACAGTGCGGGTATTTTGGTGATGTCGAGAAGAAAAAAATCAAAAGCGCTGCATGTACATTACCAACAAAGCTAACAGTGGTAATGTGACAGTCTTAAACTAGGTTTATGATGCGTCAAAAAGGTTGTATCACTTCTCGTGGTGTTACGGTACAGTAGGAACTGATACTAACGTGCATTTTATTTTTCAAGGTGCTCACATACTTACTAGTGCACTATCTAGGGCCCTTGAATGTTGGCCGAAATTTTGATGCTGAAAAATGCAACTGGTAATTTTCGAATCATCACTTTTGAATACTGAGTTCCAAACTCTTAGCCACATCATCGGTGCTACTTTAAGAGTTTTGGCAAGCCTTTGAATCCCCTATAAGTGAACGAAATTTATGAAATTATACTATTTGTAATCTGCATCAACATTAACATAGCAGTCAGTAGGAGCTTGTGCTCATGGAATTCAAATCTTCGCGTAAAGAAACAAACTAATATTTTCAGAGTGATTGTGTAGCTCTTCATATTGTGAAATCTGCTGCACTGGTGAACACCTTATGAAATAATGTCATTGAACCTACGTTCTTAGGTGAAATCACCCCTTATGCATAAATACAGATAGAAATATGTCGTGCACCACACATCCAAACGCGCTTGCTATTATTGATCTTGAAGGTTTAAATCAGGTGTTGTATTTATTGGTTTTTGATGGGCATGCAACAATACAATACAATGCAGAATTTAGGTGCTCTTACAATCAAGTACCTATTTTCCACAGTGTTTTGTCAAATTTTAAGAATAATTTATTAATCTTGGTGTATTAGGGTACTTCATGTAGCATGTTGTGCATAACAACTGCTGTAGAAAAGCTTCGGGTTAGTGCAGTTAACTACGTATTCTGTAATGAAGTAGACACATTGCTGCCTAGCCTAGTTTTCGGTGCTTTTTGTCGGCCATCAGTTCCACTATATGTGCAGATTATGTGTTCACAGTACGTTGTAGGACTTCCTTGTGTTTTTTAATGATCCAGAAATCACCTGGCCAGGATAGCTCTGTTGTGCCACATGAAGTTGTGGTTTGTGAAAAAGAATATGACGTACTAGAGCGAGGTATACATATGTCAGCGGACTTACTCAAGAGTCAACTGAATCTTATTCAGATCAAGCTGCAAGTGTGAGTCAGAGTAAGGTTGAGTGAACAACGTTTGGGAAATTTTATTCCGAGAGTTGAGATCATAAAGATTTCAGGGATAGCTTCTTGTCAGCCATAAGCTCTTGAGTGAGTAACCATGATTTCCATTTTTCTGTCGACTTATCCTGCTATCTTCTTAACTTCATTAGTATCACCATTATTTCAGCTAGTATTCATGCTTGTGCCTACCCACAAGTTTCAGTGCAGGACAGTTTATACCCCAGGTGGATACTTGCTGATAAGAGGCATAGGTTACCGAAGTGGGTCGCTTATTTTAGCAGTTCTTGTATTCCTGCTTCTGAAAAGGTTCTGATGCCAAGAATGTATGGTTGTTTAGAGTGTATTTATTATAATGTTTTAATACCACTCAATAAAATATTTTTTTTTCATATCGAAGTGGTGGTATTATAGTGAGACGTTAAAAGTGTGATGTATTTCTAAGTCACAACGGGATAGTAAGAAGCACTGAGTATATTCCTGTAAATTGTGCGGATTGCACGTAAACAGTGAACGATGAATGTACATGCAGGTGCTTCATCAGCAATTTCGTTCACACAGAGATACCGAGCTTGCAAATAAGGTGAGGTGTGCTATCTTGATGTGATAATTAAGCTCTATTACCAAGGTTGTCTTAAGACTTCCGCGATTTTCATAAAGCTTGGGAAACAATGCAGGTATGCCACAATACAGTAAATTAGTACTGCAAGATATTACATTATGCTTTCCACAATGCGCCGGTGCTTCAAAAGCTGTATGGGTCAAGAAGACTTTGATGTTTGTTTCTCAAGGGCCTAGCGTACTTCTAGGACAACTAAAACTTTAGAATGGAACTAAATTTTGATATACCAGTTTCCTGGTTCTAGTGTTAATGGTGAGTATTAACAATGAAAGCCAAGAAAACTTAACAGCATTGACACCAAGGTTGGAAAAGCTAGTTATAAGTTCACGTATTAATGAGTCAATTAACTCAAAATGCTTGAGCCACGAGTGTGAATGCGACCGGCTAAGTAATATTATGCTGAGTTTGAATCCAAGAAAGTCTGGTTGAAGAAAATTTTATAAAGTGTCAATTCGAGTGCATTCGGCTTAAGAATATTCTCCGTTCGAGCCCTAAGCACAAAATAGATTTCTTAAGTTCACTAAAACAGATTTGACCAGAACACATAAAACCAGAACAAATCCAAACAAAACACACCACACCGGTATAATCCTACAGAAACATACCCCACCAAAACACACAAGACTGGGTCGGTGGTTCCACCAGGACACACCACACTGGGTCAACTTTCACCCGAGAACACAACCCAACAGAAACATTCCACCAGGACACACCAGAGTGGGTCGGCTATTCCACCAGAACACAGCGTGGTTGGCACCAAAACACAGCACACCCTGTTGATGCATGCAACAGAACACACCAGTGTGTTTTGGTGTATCCACCAGATCACACCAGAACGAGCAGACACAATCTGGTGGGTTTTTCAACTAGGATGTAATGAAGGACAATACTAAACAACGAAACCAAATGGCTCTGTGTTGGGTTTCTTACTATATTTGCTGCGATAGGAATTATAAGGGTACTCTCGGCTGGAGTTTGCCGGCGAATTTGGCGCCGGCATCGATGTCATGCACCGTATATGTACACAAGTCTATATATGTGAAAACACAAGAAAGAAAAAATACAAAAAAGGAACTCCAGCGCATGGAATAGCGCTTGGCACCTCTGCGTCATAAACGCGAGGCGTTAACCAGAGCACATTCTCCGCCGTCAAAAGAGCAAGCTACTTATATCTATCGATTACCGCTGCTTACGAGTATCGCAGGGGAGAACTGTGTTTTCAGCATCACTATCAAGAAGACGCAATGAGCGCGCTTCACTACATCGCGCGGCAGCACCCACTCTTATCTCCTATGTGCACTTTGGCCACCTAAGAGAAAGGAAGCGACGCTCCCTCACGCACCCTTATCTTAAGGGGCAAGGAGGAGGAAGTTGTATGCCTTGGCTGGACTCGGGCTTTACCTGGCACGATTCTTCTGTAGTGACCAGGTGCACAAAGGTCACTGCAATCATTGCAGGCTCCGTTTTCAAAAAGCGCGCGCTTTTAAGACAGAGCAAAGTAACAAATGAGACACTTATTTGCGTGTATCCATACCAGTGAGTATGTTTAGTGTGTCGTCTGTGCGTGAGGAACGCGGGGCATGTTTCGATCCGCTTTCTATTCTGCGTGTGACCTTTCAATTCATTGCTATCGCTTTCATAAGCTTTCATAACTTTGCCTTTTCGGCAAAGCTGTGACTTTTTTAAATATAATAAGGATTTACCCACTGTGTTAACTTCTTATATTCACCTTTGCGACCACAACTGCATTGTTTTCGAGAAAATTGCATCCAACTCTGATGCTAGTACTTTGCAAACTGGCACTGATATTATTTCTATAACGTGCAGAACTTGGAGCCTGGACCTCATCAACAGGATGTAGAGGTTTACGCATTCGACAAACTACGGCGCCACCTGCTAAATACACTGCTAAATACACAAACTATGCTGCTCTAAATTTTCCAAATTTGTATGAATACTTCGGGATTCACATAACATCTGTTGTGAGCTGGAAGCATCAAAATAACTACTTTATTAACAACAGCAAGTGTACACTGGGATACCTGCGACATATATTTAGTGACGTCCCGCAAGCCGTAAAACGAACAATGTGTAAAACACCAGTTTGTACAAAACCTAAATACGCATGCTTCATTTGGTACCTTTTGCAACTGAGCTCTACTCACTCTCTTGAAATGGTACAGAATAACGCAGCACACTTCACATTCTATAACGGCTGCCGCACCAGCAGTGCAACCTCACTGAAGTACTGCCCATTAGTTTCTTACTCCTAGGCTATATGTAATGCAAGTTAAGAAGGGAAGATGTTTGAGGTCCGGAATGGGTGCCCCTTGATGATACGAGTGCTCGGTGGCTGCGCGAAGGAAGAGCCACTGCCCGGTGAAGAGGCGCTTTGTTCCTCCTCTGAGACGTTTGCCCGTGTCCAAGTCCGAACCTTCGCTCTCTCTTTGCATTCAAACTCCCTCTTTTTAACCATCGGTTAAAGAAACCGTCTCCACACGCCAATCACACCTGTGGGCTGACATCATCACAACCGATTGCAGCAACACTTTCATAACAAACAATGCATACTTAAAATTCACGTTACCAAATACGACACAAGAGGGGACAGGTTCTCTGCCAAACGCATCTCGTCGCAATCGGTCTCATTTCAGCCCCATGTATCGGCTGACGTCCGACGGTAGCAGTTTCCTAGACTCAAGCTCCCTCAGCGCGCGCAATAAATGTCTGTATAAGCCACCATAAACACGATGAGTACACTTTCAGGTCTTGTGAGCTGACATTATGTGCATGCGACAGCGATGCGCCCCACCATTCGTTGATGACACTTTCATGCTGGAACCTTTATTCTAATGTGTTGGAGAATTCGATTGCTAGATCAACTTTTGCAACATGAATGGGCGCCTTCCAAAATGTAGTGACAATATGCGTGAAAGTGTATGGATCTATGTGCCTGAAATTATAATGAATTGAACCTAAGACAACCATAGCACCATAAAGATGAAATTCACCTCACTTGTCACATAACGGCCCTACGTAAAAATGGTTGTCTTAACTGTATTGATAAAGCCTCTTCATTTAAAACATTCAAAAGTAAACCAATATCTCGAAGAAAAGGAGCTCAGTACGTCTGCTTTAGCAGTGGCTTCGCTACATTTCTGAAAAAAATGCATCCAACTTCTAAATGTCGGTTAGTGCTGCACCATTTGTGCCCTAATCGTTTGTTCTTTATGGCCTATCCTGCTCATATTTTGAAGCTATAGCTGGTGCTATTGGCAATCACTTCAAATATGCTTTTATTTATCGATAAGTACATCACTCCTTTTGGTCTTGCCTGCAGAAAACTACCGGCTTTCCCTAATTTTTAATTATCCTTCTTTGAAGTACAGAACTTTATAATAAATCTTGTGGGTTGGAAACAATCTGGCGCAGACGGTGTTCTCAATATGTTAATGAATTGGTATGAATAATGGTGTTCTGAATTTAATACTTTATTATTAAAAAGCCAATATTCTCTGCAGCAGTTTGCCAACTGTGGGAATGTGCAAATATTATGCCCATACTTAGGTATGGATTCAAGTAAAAATACTAAATCATAGGTTATAAATTTTAGAGCATATAAATAAGAAACACCTTGCAGAATGCCCTAATGCACATAATATATTTTCCTCATAAGAGCACGGATTTCGTGCTGACTATTCTACTGTCACGCAGCTGCTTCACTTTACGCATGAGATTGTTTCTTCCCTTACCAACCGAAGAGAGATTCATGCCTTATTTATTTACTATTCCAAGGGCCCTGGCATGGTTGGCCATGCGAAAGTTTCTGCCTTTACACAACTTTTTGGCGACAACAAGATAGTTGATTGAATAGCAGACCACGTGCTGTGGCGCCGATAAATTGTTACGTTTAACCACGCCGAGTCAACTGACGTACGTATGCAATAGGAAGAAGCCTCAAGGCTCTCTTCTGGGGCTCTTTTTCTATTATTCACATAATTGACGGAGAAGATACTGTAGGTGATATTGAAACAAACACACATTCTTCTCACATGACTGCGCTTTCTGTAGAACCATCTCAAATATTCAATATAAGGACGCGCTGAATGGCGTTTATTTTCTCGTAGTTTTGTCACAGGAGTGAAACAAGACAAAATTCTATAAGACTGCCCTCACGACCTTTTTAAATAAGAAACAACCTATCTATTTTGTATTTACTAACGACGGTGTAAGTCTTTTAGGTGTTATGTAGTTTAAATACCTCGGTGCAACTTTCGCAGTAAACAGAAAATGTCACACGCACAATGAAACAATCCGCAACAAGCTCTTCAAAACATTGGTGTGTCTATACACGTTAAGAAACTCTACAAAATGCTAGCTGACAGCGCATGAAACATTGATCAGGCTTGAATATGCGTTCGTTGTTTGGTCCCTTCACTACAAACACGGAATCACCATACATGTTAGAATCTGTTAAAATAATCACGCATATCCACGGAGTGCATGTTGATGAGGGAAGCAAAGCATCCGTCAGTCCATCCGCACTTTCGTTAGTGCGTACTTTCTTGCTTCCATCCGTCCACACGTACGTTCATCCGTGCATTCATCCGTGCCTCCATCCGTGCTTCCGTTTTTTCATACGTGCATCCGTCTGTCCGTGCATCTGTCTGTCTCTCAGTCCGTGCATATGTCGGTCCGTCCGTCAATCTAGTGATCAATTCAAGTACCACCGTCTCCCATATTTTCATCATACATTCATCACATAGATATAACGCAATCCAGCGGCCATTCTAAGCACTTCACAAGAGGTGGCAGGGCTGGATTAGAGGAGCGATGCGAACTTTCTTGTGGCCTGTGCTTCGTGTCTAGTTGTCAACTTTAACCGCTGCTAGTTAATAGCACTGCGGCCCAAATCTTGCTAAACCTTGTTATAACCGAGGAGGTTACCCTAGCAATTTTAACGTGGCAATCCTTTCTGGTCAGATAGTGCTCAAAGTGTGTCCTTCTGTAACTAGTTTTTAGTAACAATGAAATTCAAGGCAAATTATATTCGAGATTAAGTCACCAATACTCGTCTCTGTAGGTTGCTTTATCAGAAACAACTATTTTTTTTGTAATTAACATGCGCGTGTTTCATTCTCAATTCAACATTTTGCGCCCATGCCGCTTTTCTAATCCCGCTGTGGAGGTGGCTACCTAATACTACGACGCCCTACGGCTACATAGAATGCGCACGCACGACCCACAGCCTATGTAGCTTAGCCCCTAAAAATCACAACATATCCACGGAGTGCATGATGATGAGTTCGGCGAAGCATCTGTCAGTCCGTCCTTGCGTCCGTTTGTGCATCCGTCAACGCGTCTGTCATTGCGTCTGTCCATACATCTGTCCGTCTGTGCGTTCATCCGTCCGTTTGTCTATTCGCTCACCCATGCATCTCATCCATTCATTCATCCGTGAATACACCAGCCCGCCTGTCTGTCAGTTCGTTCATCTCTCTGTCTCTCTGTCCACGCGTCTGTCCATTCATTTGCCCATCTAGTTAACACCCCAAGTACCGCCATCCCGCATCTTTTTATGATATATTTTATGAATGGATGAAGGGATTCATATGCCTGTACACTTTAGATCAGGCGGTAGCTAGCGCCGCCAAGAGGTATTACTTACTGAAACATAACTAGATTTATCTTTTTTTCCTTTAATAGTGAAGTAAAAGACTGGTCCTTTGCAGTGAAGGGTTTAATTTGCACTCGTACTTTGACATTTGCCCCCAAGCAGATTTATTTATCTTTTTTTAAATAGTGAGGTAGATTGATTGATTTGTGGGGTTTAACGTCCCAAAACCACTATATGATTATGAGACAAGCCGTAGTGGAGGGCTCCGGAAATTTCGACCACCTGGGGTTCTTTAACGTGCACCCAAATCTGAGTACACGGGAATAGTGAGGTAGAGGGCTGGTACTTTGCAGTGAAGGATTTATTTTCACTCATGCCTTGACTTTCGTCACGAATCAGATAACCTCCTTCTAGTTAATTCTACCTGATAAAGTCTGTTTTGCCCTCTCTATCCCTAAACTCTAATGCTTTGAAAAATTCTGCGCCATCCTCCTGAACTATTAGGTGAAGCTCTTTTCAGAACATTATTCAGGCAGCTTTCTCCTCCTCTCCACATGCACTGTGCATACCGTGTCCACCCCTTCGTATTTGGCCCGATATGTCCTTGTTCGCTAAAATCCGTCCTCGCCTCATACAGTAGAGCACTACCCCGAGTATTATCATAGATCGTTTCGTTGACAATTTCCTGCTTTAAAGTTCGATAGTTCTCAAGTGCTGACTTTTTAAACATGCCAATTCTTCACATATCGGTCTCAGCTTTCTTCACCTTCTTCCTAACCGATACTTCTTTTGGTTTGATCCCCTGCTGTTTTTACGTATTTACCCGTCAATTTTTTCGGTTCGCTTCCTCCACTTTGTATCGACATTTTTTATGAACAAATAGCTGAAAACCTTCTTATCCCAACGCTCCTCCCCCATTTCTCTCAATCGCTTCTCAAAATTTATCTTCCTACTAGCTTCCCTGCTCTAATATGATGTCCATCTCATATCACCTTTCACTCCCTGATTTGGTGTATTCCTGTGAGCTTCTAAGGCAAACCTACCTATACCGCGATGCTTAATTTCTAATCTTGATTGAAATTGTGATTCAATGCACACGAACCCATTGCCAAACGTTACACCAGCAACGATGATCTTTCCGTATGTTCCTCTCACAGCATTATACCTATTGTAATTCCACAGTGCTCTATTTTTGAGCACTGTTGCAATCCTGTTACCTTTAGTCGTCTTGTATATTTCGTGTTTGCTTAAGAAATCGGTCCAGATGCTTATCCGTACGCCCAGATATTTGTAATTATATGTTATCTCTAGCATGACCTCCTGTATTTGAAGCTGACTACCTTCAATATCAATAAAATCTTGACTGCTGATTTTTTCTTACTGAATCTGAAATCTAACCTATCTCCCCCATTACCGCAGATGTCCATCAATCTCTGCAAATCTTCCTTGTTGTCGGCCTTTAGCACTATATCATTAGCGTACATCAATGCTGGTAGTGCCCGTTCATTGAGTTTTCCTTGTTTGACGAAAGAGAAGTTGAAGGCAAGGCCACTTTTCTCTGATTTGGCCTCTAATCCTTGTAGGTACATCATGAATGACAAGGGTGACCGAGGACACCCCTGCCTATTCATCATATAGAATAAGCGCCATTCAGCGGACATTCTATGGACTGAACGAGAGGTGGCACAGCCGGACTAGAGAAGTGGCACGCACGGACTTTCTTAAGGCCTGCGCTTTGTGTTTAGTTCCCACCTTTCACCGCTGCTAGTTCATTGCACTGCGGCCCAAACCTTGCTAGACTAAGAAAATTACGCCCACTGAGTTAGGCGAGGCAACCTTTTCTGGTCAGATAGTGCTCAAAGTGCGTCCTTCTGATAAAGAGTGCTTGACAGTGCAAACGACAAGACGGGAAAGAAGAGACCAGACACAGCACTGAACTAATAACAATTTATTTCTTGCGAAGGTCTTTGCTGTTTTACAGTTACCAGTTACACCAGTCATGCGCGAAACACAATGATAATGCTTAAGTACATCACACCGACAAGCAAAGGAGCAAGTTTTCTTCATGGGTGAGCACGACAAAAGGGGTGCTAACACAAGCACCTTTCAATGAACATACCTTCTCTTCTTCTATGATCTCACGTGTGGTGCGATCCCTGCATGGTGCAACAACGGTCTTTCTGATACTAGTTTTCTTCAGTAAACATCAAATTTAAGACAAATTTTATTGCAGATATAAGTCGCCGATACGCCCCTCCGCGGGTTATTTCATCAGAAACAACTATCTTTTTGAATAACGTGTGCGCGTTTTCTTCTTAATTGATGAGTGCATGTGTCGCGCTCCTCTAGTCCGGCTGTGGAGGTGGCTACGTACGACTACGTCGCACTACTACCACTACTACTACTACTACTACTACTACTACTACTACTACTACTACTACTACTACTACAAAGACGACGATGACGATGACAATGACGACGACAATGTCGACGATGACGATGACGATGACGATGTCGACGATGACTACTACATACAACGCCGACGCACGACCCACGGCTTAAGAAGCTTCACCCCAAAAAAGCACTGCTGGCTAGGCTGCGTCGCTGTGACCAGTGTTTCTCACCTTCGCACGCGCATGTTTCTACGAAACAGCCCCTCCCTAACATCGTGCACTTACAATCGTGTTTTCCCCCACGCATACATAAATAGGACAGTTCACGCTGGTTAAGGTGCTCTAGCGCAGGTATTATTTGCTGCATCGTCTGCTTACCATGACCGGTGATTTGGTCCTCTAAATACTGTGCACGTTGAATCAAATGAGCATTGTTTAGGTTCCTTTTGTTTATTTATATTTTGCTTTTCTTCAGAACGACTGCTCTTTAAGTGAGCTTGTCAAGCATCTGTGCGAATTTGGTGCTGAGCAATCGGGAAAGAAGACCGCATGAACTTGTATTTTATTAAATTTAAGTTTTCAAAATGCTGAACATTTCTATTTTCGGCTGCTATATCTCGCGAATCGAGACAGCAGTGCTGGTAAAGAAATAACATAAAAGCATGCTGCAAACGTTGATTGATTTGCTATGTGGGGTTTAACGTCCCAAAACCACCATATGGTTATGAGAGACGCCGTAGTGGAGGACTTTGGACCACCTGGGGTTCTTTAACGTGCACCCAAATCTGAGCACACGGGCCTACAAGAATTCCGCCTCCATCGAAAAGCAGCCGCCGCAGCCGGTATTTGAACTCGCAACCTGCGGGTCAGCAGCCGAGTACCTTATCCACTAGACCACCACGGCGGGGCCATGCTGGAAACATGGTAACGGCTTTGCCTCTTCGGCAAAACCGCTCTTTTGTTTCAAAAGTCAAGGCGCAAGTGTCTTCGCACACCAACTCTTCCTTAGCTGCCAGACCACCACGGTAGGGCGTGTTTGCAATACGGAAATGCAGCGCCAAAAAGAAGGCGCTCCAGTTAATAAAAAGGCAATAGTCTACATGCATGAGTTTGTATGTGCATGCACGTGTGTGTGGATATTATTGGCGCGTTCTTCTTTCTTGGCTAATTGAAGGGAAAATTTCGTCATAAAGTTTCTAAATGATGTATCACAAAACCTACACGCATTCTATTATTAGGAACCTAAGTCGACAAGCTACCCTTGGGAGTCTCACTGTTATCGTCACGCAAATTTCACCTCTCTCATTGTAAGCAGCATTGTAGGGCAGGTAAACCTTCAGTGGCTGCCGAAAGTCGATCCTAGGGTAATCCGTACCATACCCATGTCGGTACTGTCGGACCACTGCCATCAGCCGTACTTTGCGCCTATAAGTTCTTGTGAGACTTTGGAAGCAAGCACACTACTTAAATTAGTATATTTTGTGCAGAACGATCATTGGTCATCCATGCGGGACGCCTACAATCATATTCCGGATTTGACGAGGCATCTAAAGGCTGGTTCACACCGGCGACTAGCAGTGGTTGCGCGACCAGCTGCGACTGGTCGCAAACAGTTGCGGACGGTCGCAAAGCAACTGCTTTGGCTGGTCACCTCCTGACTGAATTTTCAGTCGCGCGACTCTAGTCGCAAAGCTGCTGCAACCAATCAGCCATGCTCAATTTTCGTTTTAAAATGCGAAGCATTTCTCAGTGAACTTCGGCGACTTTGAGCGTATCTATCTATCTTTCTATCTATCTATCTATCTATCTATCTCTTTATCTATCTATATATCAATCTATCCGCTTTTGTTTGGGTGCTCTCGGGGTCAACCCCTTAACTTTGCGAGAACCAAAATTAGCATGGGAGGGTAAGATGGTTTGACGAATACGACGCGCTGGTCAAGACATGAATAATGTCAAAATCTTGTCGCGTACGTCGCCAAACACTTCCCGCCAGACAGTGGCACACACCCATGGGTTGGTATGTGCCTCGTGTATGCGGGTATGTGCCATAGGCGATTGACACTTAGTATCTGCCCAGGAACGACGAGAACACACGAGCGCAATTCTAACGAACGAGCGTTAAGTAAACTCAACTTCTGTAGCGTCGACGCGATGAATGCAATGAATAAATGTTAGGTTCACAGCTGGAATTGAACCCTAGCATTCTGCGTGGCTATACAACATTTTACCACAAAACTACGCCAGGTCTCAGAAATACTTTTTAAATAAACGCTAATCTTCTTGAGAGAGAAAGAAAGGAAAGGCCGGGAGGTTTACTAGATATTGGCATCTGATTTGCTACGCAGCGCTGGGGTCGGGAAGATAGGGGCAAGAAAGAGGAGGTAGATAGAGAAGAAAAAAACACACGCGCACTCATGTGAAAACAAAAACACACACAGGAAGGGCGTCCTAGCTACAATCGTTCAGTAAGGCCGGTCGATCACAAAGAATGTAGTAGCGCTTTCACGGCTTTCTTCTGTGAAGCTGTATCTTGTGGTTATTGCGGAATTCCTTGCTCTGACAGAGGTTGATTATCTCATCAGTTGAGTTCCTTGCGAAGGCATCGTCATTGTTTACTATACTTAAGGCAGTGACAAAGAATATGTGGGATCGTTTCTTCTTTGCAACAGTGGCCACAGGCTGCGGTGTCGGCCATCCCAGTGCGGAAAGCGTAGGCGTTGTTAAACGCAACGCCCAACCACAGCCTTTATAACAGGGTCTGGTCTGCTTGGCAAAGCGTCGACGGGTCTTGAAGACTTAGCATAGGGTCAAGCGAGTACAGTCGGGCATGCTTGAAGTGTGGCTGATTCTATTGTGATGTGGTTTGCTGACGAGCAAGCCTGCGAAGCTTTTCGTGCAGAATCTGTCCTAGAAGGTGGTAGTCGTACTTTATGATCTTCTGTGTGGGCTGAGAGGGCAGCTTGATCGGCCCGTTCATTGCCGATGATTCCGCAGTGGCTGGGTTACCACTGAAATGTAATTTTGTGCCCTTTCTCAGTCAGCTGGTGTATAACCTCTACTATCTCTAGTAACAGCTGCTTCTGTGGTCCACGGCGTAAGGCTGATAATAGAGACTGCAGTGTCGCCTTCGAGTCGCAGAAAACAGTCCACTTGCGTGTAAGTTGATCAACGACAAATTGCAACGCGGCACGAAGTGCTGCCAATTCTGCTGCCGTTGATGTTGTTGCGTGAGATGTCTTGAATTTATAATCAAGACATCTCAAATTTGCTAGCACTTCTTCTCCTGTACAGCTGTCCGGATAAACCGATCAGTCAGTGTATATATGTGTGGAGTCTTAGTATTTCTCATACAAGTAGTGTGAGCTGTTTAAGAGCCGCTGACAACAAATTGGCCTTTTTCTGGGCGCCAGGTATGGTATTAATAATCGTTGGTCTAGCAAGGCAGCATGATGAATTACAGGTCTGGCGGCAGGAGAGAACGGTTAGGATCGACTCCCCAAGTGCGGTCACTGTTTTGTAGTAAGATGTGCATGGTCGGTCCACTGGTAGAGAAGTTAGGTGATGTCGAGGAGTTTAAACAAGCTGTGGTATATGAGTCATCAGCCCTTCAACATTATTGTGAGTCTTGATGAGGTGGTGCCTTGTGATGGCGATAGTTGCAGCTGTTGATGCACTTTGGGACAAGCCTAAACAAATCCGGAGTGCTTGAGCCAGGACACCTAGAAGCATTCGTATGCTTGTTGGTTAACACTTGCGTTGGTTAACGCAGGTAGGCTGTACCGAAGGAATCCAAGGAAAATAATCCTGTATAGTCGCAACATAGCAGCTGTGGACATTCCCCAGTTCTTTCCAGCGAAAAATTTGAACAAATGACAGATGCTTGTCAATAGCCTTTTAATGTATGATACATGTGGGCTCCTTGAGAGGTCTCTGTCAATTATAACACCCAGGAACTTGTATTATCGGAGGTGACGTATCCTTTCGCTGTTTATCAGAACACGGTAGTTCTCTATTGGTTTGCGCGTAAATGCCACAAGTGCGCATTTCTCAGAGGAAATTTTCAGACCTCGTGGACGGAGGTAAATAGCAACTTGAGTGGCAGCTCTCTGAATTCGCGCTGGCAGCTGTAGACGTGTTACTGCAGACGTCCAAACGCAGATGTCATCCGCCTATATTGACAATATCACAGTACTTTACAGATGCTCATTGAGAGTTATTAGCGTCAGGTTGAATAGTACAGGGCTAAGTATGCCACCCTGGGGAACAACACTGTGACTGTAATGTAGCGAAGTGTCACCATCCTCTGTTCTGACGCAAAAAGATCACTCAGAGAGATAACTGCCTAGCCACTGAAACATCCGACCGCCCACTCCAACCTCCTTGAGAGCGGTGAGGATCGCTTCATGTGTGACATTATTGTACGCTCCTTTAACATCAAGAAAAAAAGAAGCGCAGAGACGCTTACGGCCTCTTTCGTGTTGCACGTAGCTGACCAGGTGTATGACGCTATCAATTGATGACCGGCCACTGCGAAAACCCGTCATAGCAGCCGGGTAGATGTGATGCTCCAGAAACCATTCTAGCTGTCCTAGAACCATCCTCTCCATCACTTTGTCCAAGCAACTAGCCAGTGCAATTGGACGGTACGATGTGAGGACCAATGTTGACTTGACAGGCTTCAGTAATGGAACCAAACGGCTGGTCTTCCAGTTAAGTGGGAGGGTGCCCTCTCCCCACGAATCATTGTATATCTCGAAGAGGGCACTCCTTGCACACTCACCAAGGCGACATAGTGCTCTGTATAATATTCTATGAGGCCCCGGTGCTGACGTCTGTCTACACAAAGCCAGTGCTGCTTTAGGCTCATGGATAGAAACAAATTGTTCATGTGGTGATCGCGTGATGTCGTGCCACCACCTGAGAGCGTGGAGATGTTGGGATCTGCGAGCTGACCAGATAAATTGGCACAGAACTCTTCTGCCACGTGGACCTCCAGTCTCTGTTGAGAGAGGGCTATAGCCTTGAGTGGACACCGCTAAATGGAAGTTGTCCGAACCCCTCTTATTGTCCTTCACAAGTGTTGTGATAAAGGATTGCGGAGATTTAACGACACGCAGACGGCTGCCAACGTTGTGACTCTAGCCTGTCCATGCGGCGTTGTGTCTTCTTCTAAAGATGTCTAGCGATTCGTAAATCGTCGATTGCTTTCGTGCGTCGGTACCTTCAATCCGCATGCCGTCAAAGAGCCCGAAGTCGTTCTTATTCTACATCAAATTCGGTTACTCTCAAAGAGCATGTGAGGGTGCACACCGTGTCTTGCACTGTGGACTTGATCACCTCTTCTACGTCAAGTGAGGTGTTCTCTTGACAGCGTTCTTCCATGAGAGATTGAAACTTGGACAGTCCACTCTTGGATAGTTGCCATGCGCTGAAGTTGATTTACGTAGAAGTGTCCAGTACCAGCATCCGCGCGAGCATAAGTGCTTCATATCAGCTTCTAGTGTTGCTAACAGTCTTATTCCAGTTTGCATCGTTCCGCAAGTGCAAAGAACTGGTTTTATAAACATCTGCAACTTTTCAAAACGTGGCTGTATGTGCAAAATTTCTACAGACAGCATCATTTTATGACATGTCGCTCAATAAAAAAAATTGCAACATGGTCACTTTCCCTCGGCATGCTTCGCATAACAGTTAATTCCTAGGTACTTGGGGTCTCCTAATTATTATGTTTTTTATTGCGCTGGCCTCCCGCCTGCCAGATACAAACGAGTGTATTCATCTGGAAATTCGGCACCACGGCCACCACGGAATATTTAGCTTGGAGATGGCTGGGTGCAGCAGCTCGAGCAAAGTGTCGAATTTACGTAGTGGCATTCACAAGAAGCTAAAGACCGTCAAAGTAAGGAGAAAATGAATGGGGCTCTATCTTTCCCCGTATTCAGAATCGTTTTTTATCTTCAATTTGACTTGCCACCGCCTTCAACGCAGCGCGTTTGGAACGCATTCGTGCTTCATGCCTTCGCCGCGACTTAAGACACCGCGTTCCAGGCGCGTTTGTGATGCATTGGAGGCTGTGGCAATTCCAGATAAATTCAAAAGCATTTCTGAATACGCACGGCTCTCGGAAATACTGCTCGTCATCTCAGCTCAGCTTGGGAGATAGGCAACTTGCATGGCCGGCCAACTCTCGCGATCGAAGAGCTGATCACACCCACCAAGAACTTTCAATGCGAGGCATTTTTAGCAAACTTCGGCAACACAAAGCGTCTCTATCTATCTCTCTATCCATCTATCTATCTATCTATCGATCTATCTATCTATCTATCGATCGATCTATCTATCTATCATTCTATCTATCTATCAATTTATCTATCTACCTATCTCTCTATCTTTCTATCTATCCATCTATCCATCTATATATCTATCCATCTATCTATCTAGACGCCTATAACTATTACCTCTCTTGGCCGTTTTGATAACGGTATCGATACCAAACTTGGTATGGCACAACATGACTGTATGAAGAGCCTATATGACAACTCATACCATGGAAATCTAGACATGTGTGTCATGAATGTCATGAGTTACATTTTATGGTCCTGCAGCTCTTGCAGTGGTTTCATTCACAAGGAATGTTGCAAAACTGGTATGGTATGACATGATTGCATGGTGAACACAACCGATAAACCCTAACGAGAAAATCATGACACGCGTGGCATGTACAACATGACTGCATGCCACGCTCATGAGGCGCTTGCGGCTGTTTTGCTAGCGTTATGTATACCAAATTCGGTATTACGGTACGTCGTTTGATGACGAAGGTATCTGACTGGCGCAAACATGATAATCATGAGATGCCTGTCATGTAACACGACTACATTCCACGCTCAGTTTACGCTGGCGTCTGTTTCGCTAGCTTCACGTATACCAAATTTGGTTTTACGGGGCGTGAATAGATGACGAAGGGATGATACTTGTGCAAACGTGATAAACAAGACATGCGTGTCATGTAACTACCCGACCTTATGCTAGGCTCATGATGCGCTTGCTGGCCGTCTCGCTAGCATCACTTGCACCAAACTCAGCATTACGCGTCGCGAACATACGACGTAAGGAAATGGTGCATCGAGACAGGATAATCACGACATGCGTGTCATGTAGTAAAATGACATCATGCCACACTCATGATGCGTTCGCAGCCGTTTCGCAAGCTTCGCATATGCCAAATGTGGTATTACGTAACGCCAATGAACGACGAAGGTATCTGACTGGTGAAAACATAATAATCATAAAATGTGTCATACGTGAGAACATGACTACATGCCACCGTCAAGTCGCCAATAGATTTCGACATGATGCGGTGCGCGTGGTCGCTGTTGTTCATTTCATCGCGTCACGCTGGCGTTGCCACGCAGGCGCTGGTCCTGCCATGTACTCGCAGGCATGCGCGGCGCTGCGTTGCTTTGACGCATACGCGTTCCAGCGCGTCCAACGTCCCTCCGTCATGAAAAGAGGGAGACGCAGTGCTGTCTGGGTAACACATCAGCATAAAGTGATGTTACTCTATGGCACCGGCGCGATATGCAGCATGTCGCATTTCGCGCCGGTTGCCGTCGGGCACTGCTGACGGTCTCTTGTCGCCCTGGCGTCAGACCATACACCAGAACACAGCAAGCTCAGTGCTAGCAGCCATATTGAACAGAGCGCGGTGCCATCTGAAGCAAGCGGGGCGAAATAACACCCTCAACTGCCACGCTAGCAGACGCTCTGCGAATGGAACGCGTAACTTCACAACCCGAGTCCGGCTGCAAGCATGTTTCGCGCTTGTCCTTTGCTGGACTTTTGTGCTGATTTCGTTTGAAACGTCGAGGAGACCTTCCTCCACAATTCGAAATATCTGCATCGCGTGAATTGCAGACTGCGAAAACAACTTCATCAGGTACGTATTATCTGACTACAAGAAACGCGAACAGCGGCAAGCGTCAAGTTCGGTGTGCCTTGGCTGTGACAAGGCAGAATGTGTGCTGTAAGCCGGCATCAATGTAGCTCTCGAATCTGGCTCCACCGTACGCTCATGCACCGCATGCGTATCAACTGCCAGTCCTTCTGGGCACTCGGAACACACACGAGGTGCAAAAGTGCTAGCCGGAACAAGATTTTAATATACTATAGTAACGCTGGTCAAAAGCATATGTAGATTCGTCTTGTGACATTCAACGCATGTCGCAGTTTGACCAAGCCGAAAGCCATGATTTCCGCGCCGTTCACGTCTCTTTGCGTCGCAATACTAGGCCTTTACAGTTGTACTAAACATGCGCGGTACGTGCATCCACGCACAAGTTATAATACGTATGTCCTAATACTGAATGCGGCCTGCGCAAGAGCACAGCAATACTTTCGTGCCGCATACTACAGGCATACTACATGCAAATCGCTGCAGTAAAATGGAACATCTGGAGTCGCGCTTGAATAAACTCAATAAGTATACGTACTTGCACACTTCACTGGACACATAGTTTGCTTGCTGATTGCAAATACATCCTAGGGCGGCGGACCTCAGCGTTTGTCGTTGTGGACGGAAATGTGTGCAATTGCAAAACACCGCACTGGCACCATTCCCGCGACTGGCTGTGAGCTTCACAGACAGGGATCAGCAATATCTTCCTCTTAGGCTGGTTGTCACCTCAGATAACAGCGCAGTGGTACACAGATGACATTTCATAAGTGGGTGGAGTGTAAACAGGCGCATTTTTATTTTTTCAACCACGAGAGCCACCGCTTATTACGCTAGCGATGCGCGCCTTGGTAGTTGCAAGCAAATTATGGCGCCTCTGGTGCGAGGGTATACCACCAAAGGCGCTTGGGTGCGAGATAGGCGTGCTCTCGTCTATAGAGTGCTCACGTTTTGCTAATGTAGCGTCGTTTCCCAGCGTGCGCATGTGTTAACGCTCAATTGAAGTATATTGGGCCCTTCATGATGCACCCTTGGCCGTTTTTCTAGCTCCACATATACCATATTTGGTGTTACGTGACGTCAGTGGATAATGAAATATATGACAGCTGCAAACATGATAACCCTCACGCGCGTTTCATATAAGAACATGACAACATACACTGCTCATAGCGTGCTCGCAGCCATTTCGCTAGCTCCACATAAACTAAATTTCGTATCACGTGACGTGAATATGTGACGAAGGCAAACAACACATACAAATATTATAATCATGACACCGAAGTCATCTACGGCATCATTTACCTCCACCTCATAACGTTGTGCTGAGTTTTGAGTGACAAATCAACATTTTTCATTTATGCTTCGCATATCATCGATTCCCACTCTACGTGGTATCTACCAATTTTTTTTCTTTGAAGGTATCTGCGCTGTCAGCGCTGACACCATGGTACAGCACACCATCACTATGACAATCTCTTGTCCTTTGCCTAAATCGAACTCCTTGACGCTGTTGGGAACGCAGTGCGAGAACGTACGAAAACAATAAATGCGGCGCGCTCGATTTGCTCCACTCTCAGCTGGCGGAGATCAGCTGATCGGCGCCGGTCTCCAGAGTTCTCGCTGGAAATGATATCTGGACGCGACTCTGCGATTCTGCGACTTCTGGTCACTCGCGTCCAACCTCTGCTGGTGTGATCATCAGTCACTCTTCAGTAGCCTGTCGCGAACGGTTGCGTGACCGCTGCTAGTCACCGGTGTGCACCAGCCTTAAGGATACCTAAAGCTGTCGCTTTAATAAGTAAACAGTGTTGTGTCTTAAGTACCGTTGTCGCAAGTGCGGCTGCAATGTCGCAAGACGGTGCCGGTGAAGTGCTATAGAAAAAAAAAGAAGAAAGTCTGGCGTGACGACATCAAGCATTGCAAGCTAATTCTAATGACGACAGCTGCGTCAGAGAACTATTATGTACAATGACTGTTCACCAGTTATTTTACGTTTAATTATTTTTTGCTCATATAGTCATAGATGAGGCAGCTCACACGTGTGGCAACTGAATTTAAAACAACAAATCACTTCTTCGGGGTGATGAGGATCTCACGGTACCACGTAGCCCCACTCTACCAGTGTCGTGTTCAGAAGCATCCTCCTTACATGAAGGAGGCCCGTTACTGCTGAAGTCGAAGCGTTGCTTTTTTTTTATGCGTGCTTGATGATTCATCATCGCCATGCTGTGAAGTCACCATCTCCATGCGCAAAAACTTTTGTGTGTGTATTAGCAGTCGTGTCAGGCACTTCAGACGGAGTTGAATATTCGGCCCCCGCTGCTTCCTAGACATCAGCAGTAGAGACAAATTTGTTTCCAAGAGCTTTCCTTGTTTTTTTCGCTGCAGCGTCAGGTATTTTGTGCAGCCCCGGCAAAATGGAAGGTACAACAACCGAAATGAACGTAGCTTTGTTCGGGGCGTGCAACAGGTCGTTTCTCTTGTGTATTGCATAACATGCGGGAAACGCTTGGTGCACACATGGTCAGTAGGCGTCAAGGCTATATCAGCTCTCGGAATTGCCCGTCGCTATTTATCCAAGCGCTCTTGTTATCATAAAATATTCATAAAAACATCCTTATCACAAAAAATTCCTATACCCCGACTCGCAATTTTGAACAAAACACCACTTGCCTGTTTCGAGGTGCAACCAGAGACAAGGCACTTCACGCGTACTCAGTGTCATATGCAGTGTCGGGGAATGCGTGCTCTGAATCACATAGTGCGAATCAGCAAAACTAATGCACCTGCAATGCTCACAGGCACAGGGAGAAGCGTTTATGAGACCCCTACTCACGAATCAACCTTGGCCCTACCTCACCTCTTTCTCATCACTCTGTGCACCCTACATGTGTTATAATGACGCGAACATGATAAAAGGGTGGAAGATGAGGAGAAGACTGGTGCATAGATACAGGCATCATTTGTTCTTCAACTGCAATGAAATAACTCGAGAAGAGGATGAGGCTAGTTTGTAAATATGGACCTAAGTTGCGAAAATCTATGTACACGAACCTTCCAGCTGGATATTCTTTGCACGCGAGTTTTATATTGGGCGCTGCGTGAATACCTGACTCCCCTTGCAGTAGCGCCATCTCAACTCCCACAACTGACCTGTTGAGCTGTCATCGAAATGAGAAATAACTAGAGGCAGCGCTGTTTTCGTCTTTTCCTTATCATATTCGCTTAGAGAAACTCGCATGATGGAAAGTGCTCGCAGCTCAAGGTCTTCGGTGAACACAATCAGCTCATGCCCTCTCCTTGTGTGGAGCGGCAAATGTCTCCACCTAACTCATTCTTAAACTGCGGTACCGGTCGCTAGGGGCCGTCGACACGAGTGGACTTCTTCGAACAAATTCTGATGGCAATCGGTGTCATAAAGACAAGTTTAAAAAAGCTATAAAATGTTCATAATGCAGGGTGTGTTCAAAAATAGACGCAATTGCAGACGCGAATGGAGAAAAAGCTGTCGAAGTGCAGGCATTGTGAGGTCCAGGAAAAAATGAAGAAAATTATGGTTGCCCAGAGTGAACTGCTGATAAGGATCACTGAGCTGGAGACTCCGTTGGCGACAGAGCAAAGAAAAACGAAGGCTATGGGAAAGAAGATCAGGTGCGCCGGGGAGGCACTTGCGAAAGTGAACACAGGAGCAGCCGACGGAGCGAATGGTAGGACACCGACAACCAGAACGGCGAAGATGAAAGAGCAAGCAAGTTCGGAAAAAACAGGTTCAGCCGGTTGAATGGTCGCAAGACCCAGCTTCAGTGAATTAGTCGTGAAGTTGGGAGGAGACAAAACAACTGGCGTCACAGGTGAAAGTACCGCGACGTACAGGAAGCTCCGGCTGAAAAGTCACAGAACGTGATAATCGGCGGAGACTCGAGTATAAATTGATACCCAAGAGGAATCGAAGAGAGGGTAAGAGGAGACAAGAGAGTTGCAGTAGAGGCGTTCTCAGGACACAAGCTGAAAGCAGTCAGAGAAAAAGCGAGCGCAAAACTCAAAACTGCCGCTGATGAACGAAATTTCGTGATGATTGCAGGCAGTTTAAACGATGTCTTAAATGACGATACGGAAGGACAAGTGACCCCATGGGTGAAAGGGGTCGGTGACATGCACGCCATTTCTCCTCAGGTACACATGCCCCGCCACGGTGGTCTAGTTGCTAAGGTACTCGGCTACTGACCCGCAGGTCGCGGGATCAAATCCCGGCTGTGCCGGCTGCATTTCCGATGGAGGCGGAAATGTTGTAGGCCCGTGTACTCAGATTTGGGTGCACGTTAAAAAACCCCAGGTGGTCAAAATTTCCGGAGCCCTCCACTACGGCGTCTCTCATAATCAAATAGTGGTTTTGGGACGTTAAACCCCACAAAATCAAATCCTCAGGTACACGTAGCGATATGCATGATACCGGAGGTACCGGTGCGTGACAGCAACCTGCGAAGATCAGTTGTCAGTGCAAACCAATAGTTATGGCAGATGCGTCGAGATAAAGGCTTTGAGGTGGTGGAAATATACAGAGTGGTGCATAGGCGGGTGGTTTTCAACAAGGCAGAATTCACTTTGATGGGAGGCTAGGTCATGAGGTGGGTTGGCACCTTGCAAGACGTGCAGTAGCTTTTTGGGGGGGCACATGGGCCCTTCGAGCACCAGGGTAGCTAGTAACGAGGCAATCAACCAGGAGAACCCCTTAACAGGTGGTATTGACAGATACGATTCCAAAGTGGCACCAATATCTAAGACACGTAGAGTCCAGCACAAAAATCAACGTAGCCACAAGGGCAGAGCCAATGCAGACATAGCGTATATTAATATGCGGGGTGGCAAGTATAGGCTGAACTGTGAAGAGATAGAAGTACAGGTAAGTGAGGAGAGGCCGTTGGCATATGGTTTTGTAGAAACACATCTAGGGACATGGAACGACCACCCGAGAATTCAGACTACGCATGGGATTAATAGAAGACAGAAGAACGAAGCTGGTATTGGGGCATTCATTCAACAAAGTACACACTGGAAAAGGTTCAAGCAGAAGTGCAAGGATCATTTATGGCTAAACAGGAAAGTTGCAGGGCAAATTACGCTCCTGGGTTTTTTATACTTGTGGACAGGGGCAAAAGTCAAAAATAAAAACAAAGGAACGATGCAGTGCCTAAAAAATCGATGATAGGCGAAGCATGAATGAGAAATGTAGATATGTCACTTTAAAAGCAGCACAAGGTTACAAGGTGGAGGTAAATGATGCCACATATTACTTCCGTGTCATGATTATTTTAGTTGTATGTTATTGACCTTCATCATCTATACGCGTCTCGTGATACCAAATTTATTATATATGGAGCTAGCGAAACGGCCACGAGCATGCTATGAGCGTGGTAATTTGTGATGTTTTTATATTACAGGCGTGTGAGGGTTACGATGTTGCACCTGTCATATATTTCGTCATTCACTGACGTTACGTAACACCTGTACATCCAAATTTGGTATATGTGGAGCTATCAAAACGGCCACCAGCGCATCATGAAGGGCCCAATTTACTCCAACGTAGTGTTGACGTGCGCGCACGCGGGTCACAGCGACGCTACGTTAGCGAAACGCGAGCACTCTATGGACGAGAGTAAGGTAATCTCGCACCCAGGAGCCTTCGGGGGTATACCCTCGCTCACGTAGACGCCATAATTTGTTTGAAACTGCCAAGGCGCACCTCGCTAGCATGGCAAGCAGTGACTATAACAGTTTAAAAACCAAAAACGGGCCTGTTCAAGGAGCGCCCACTTATGAAATATCACCTGGGCACCACTGCGCTCTCCTCTGATGCGACAATCAGCGCAAGAGGAAGAGATTGCTGAGCACTGCCTGGGAAGTTCACAGCGCCTTGTGGGAATCATGCCGGTGTGGTGTTTTGCGATTGCAGGGATTTCTATTCACAACAAAAACGCTGAGCTCCGCCATCTTAGAATATAATGGCAATCAGCAGCAAAACCTACGAGCCCAGAGAAGTGTCCGAGCAAATATACTTATTGCGTTTGTTCAAGGGCGACTCCAGCTGTTCCATTAACAGCAGTGGTTTGCGTGCAGTATGCCTGTAGTATGCGGCACAAAACTATTACCGTGCTCTTTCGCAGGCCGCATGTCAATAAAAGGATACACATATTACGACTCCTGCGTGGATGCACACCCCACACAAGTTTAGTACAATTGTAGTGGCTAGTATCGCAATGTTAAGAGACGTGAACAGCGCGCAAATTATGGCTTTCAACTTGCTCGAGCTGCGACAAGCCTATACTGTTACTAGGCGAATCTACCTGTGCTTTCGTCTAGCGGCACCACAGCATTTTTAAATTTTGTTCCGGCTGGCATATTTGCACAGCATGTGTGATCCGAGTGTCCGGCCGGACTGACAATTGATACACATGTGGTGCATAAGCGCGAGTTGGAGCCGGATTCTAGCGATACGTTGACGCTTGCGCACAGCTCACATTCTGCTTTGTCACAGCCAAGGCGCGCCGCACTTAACGCTTTCCGTGCTCGCGTTTCTTTCATTCAGATAATACGTACCTAATGAAGTTGCTCCCGCAGTCTGCAATGGACGTGCTGAACACATTAGGGACGTTTGAGGAAGGTCTTCTCGACTTTTCACACCAAATCAGCTCAAAATTTTAGGTAAGGAACAGCGCGAAGCATGCTTGCAGCCGGACTCGGGTTGTGAAGTTTCGCGTACATTTGCAGAGTGTCTGCTCACGTGGCAGTTGGGGGTGTTGCTTTGCCGCGCTTGCAACAAATGACGCCACGCGCTTTCCAATGTGACAGCAAGCACTGAGCTCACTGTGTTCTGGTGTATAATCTGACGCCAGGCGCGGCCAGCGTCCATCGGCGCTGCCCGACGGCAACGGGCGTGAAATGCGACATGTATTTCGTGCCGGTGCCATAGAGTAACCTTACGTTACGTCAATGCACTACCCAGAGAGCACTGCTTCTCCCTCTTTTCATGACGAAGGGACATTGGACACGCTGAAGCGCGTATGCGTCAAAGCAACGCAGCGCGGCGCGCGCCTGAGAGTATATGGCAGGATCGGCGTCTGGGTGGCAACGCCAGCGTGACGCGACGAAATGAACGCCGGCGAGCGCGCAAACCGCATCATGTCGAATTGTATTGGCACCTTTACAGAGGCATGTAGTCAAGTTCCCACATGACATGCCTCTCATGATTATTATGTTTGCACCTCTCACATAACTTTGTCATTCATTGGCGTCACGTAATAAAAATTTGGTGTATGTGAAGCTCGCCGAAACGGCCACGATTGCATCATGAATGTGGCACATAGTCATGTTGCTACATCACACGCACGTCGTGATTATCATATTTGGATGTGCCATATACCCAAGTCGTCTGTTCGCGTTGCGGAATACCGAGTTTCGTACGTGTGAAGCTAGTGAAACTACCGCAAGCACACCATGAGCGTAGCATGTAGTTTTGTTGTTACATGACACGCATCTTAGGTTTGCCATGTTTGCACCAGTACCATACCTTCGTTATCCATTCAAATCCCGTAATACCAAGTTTATTTACGTGCAGCTAGCGAAACAGCCACCAGCGCATCATGAGCATGGCATAAATCCGTGTTACATGACACGCATCATATGATTATCATGTTTTCACCAGTCAGATAACTTCGTCATCAATTCACGTACCGTAATACCAAATTTCGTATATGTAACGCTAGCGAAACGGCCGCAACCGTGTTACCAGCGGCATGGCATGCAGCCATGTTTTTACATTACACGCATGTCAAGATTTTCATATTAGGGTTTGTCGCTTGTGTTCGCCATGCAATCATGTCATATCATGACAGTTTTGCAACATTCCAAGCTAACAAAACCACAGCAAGAGCTGCAGGAACATGAAAAGTAAATGTTGACATTCATATCGTACATGTCATAATTTTTGTGTTATATTTTGTCAAGTATGTTCTTCATATGGTCATCTTACGCCATACGAAGATTGGTATTGATACCTATATAGAAACGGCCAGGAGAGCTAAATGTCGTAGACGTCTAGATAGATAGATAGATAGATAGATAGATAGATAGATAGATAGATAGATAGATAGATAGATAGATAGATAGATAGATAGATAGATAGATAGATAGATAGATAGATAGACTCAAAGTCGCCGAAGTTCGCTAAGGAGTGCTCCGCAATGAAAATGACATTGAAGAACTAGCAGAAGAGTGCAAGGTAAATATATAAGGAGATATGAATGCGTACATTGAAGATATGGATGGATATACTGGCCCAACAGGCAGAATGCTAATGGATATGTGTGAAAGGCATAATTTAATGATTTGCAACAGCACTGAGAAATGTGAAGGGCTGATAACATGGGTGGTGGGAAGCTGCACTCGACGATAGATTAGGCAATAATGTCACATGATATGTTTGATTGGCTAAGGGTTATGAACATAATTGAATATGGGTTCAGAAGCTTAGGTAGTGATCACAAACGTATCAAGCTGAGTTTAGGAAAAGATATTGGAAAGGTAGCATCACGAGCAACCACACGACAATACTCATTCAGAAAGGCAAAAAGAAATGGCAAATAAAGAGATTGAGAATATAATCACCGAGGATACTAAAACAATGTGGTCGTACGAAAATCTTACTCGATTGTTGGACTTAGAGCTTGCTAAGATACGTGTCAAATTAGGAGGGAAAAGCAGACACAAACTTAAAAGCTGGAGAGATGAGGAAGTTCAGAGAGCTATAGTAAGACATCTGGAAGCCTCCTAGAAATACAGGTATGCTAACAGAGGGGTGAACCGGAAGAGGATGTCAAAACAAAATGGGATAACGTTTTGAGCTGCAGAATGGAAGCGTTTGATTTGATCAGTGAAAAAATTAGAAGAAAGAATCCTAATAGATGGTGGAGGTAAACATATAGAATAAAAAGGCCGCAGTAATATTTTGGAACCATCTCAATTTTCTGAGTAATAAGACAAGCATGAAACAGAGGTCCAAACCAACAGTTATGAGGGGTCAGACAAGAAGATGAGGCAATAGAATATGGAAGAACAATGATGACAGGAAAATTTAAACACCAAAAAAAACGCTGCATGTACCGTACGAGATGAGGGTGGACGAACTATCTCAGTGGCTCCACCGGGGCAACGAGAGTGGGAAATTGCAGAGAAAAGGGTTCCTAATAGCTTACCACCAAGCCCTGATGGCATCCCAGTCATGCTAGTAAAGAAAATATGACGAAACTCTAAGCAAACATAAGGAGAGGCAGCGAGCAAAGCAATAATGAATGGTGAAGCTCCCAAGGGGTGGACTAAGCAGATTGAGCAAGATTTATAAAGTATAGAAGGACAATGCTGATATAAATAACTACCAACCCATAACAGTAGCATCATTAGTTTACGCGCCGGTGATGCAGATAGTAAAGGAAAGGCTACAGACGTGGGTGAAGAATGGGAGGGGGGGGTGCTGGGACAACTACAAAATGGGTTCCGTGAACGAAGGAGGTTGAAAGAAAATCTATTTTCATTGATGCAGTGTATTGATATAGCGGAATAAAAACACAGGACTCTGTGGCTGACATTTTCTTATATCAGAGGAGCTTACAATAGTGTGATTCAAGATGACATGCGCGAAATACTGGACACACTAGACGTGTAGGATAAAATAACTAGTCTTGTAATGAATATCTCTAAAAGTAACAAGATAGTTATTAAATGGGAGGAACAGGTATCTGAACCCTCAGAGATACAACGAGGGCTTCGACAGAAATGTCCTTTGTCACTTTTGTTATTTAGGATGTATCTCCAGAGACTAAAGCCAAATCAAAGGGGATTCTACTCGGCTTCAGCTTCTCTATTTTCAAGCAAGGAAACACAATTAACAGTCATTACCAGCATTGATATATGAAGATGATATAATATTACTAGCCGACAACAAGGAAAATCTGCAGGGTTTTTTAGACATCAGTGGTAATGAGGGAGATAAGGTAAATTTGAAGTTCAGCAGAGGCAGTGAGCATAAAAAACAGGAATTCACGCTAGAAATATTGTATAACTACAAATACTTGGGCGTATGCATAAATACCGGCGCTGAGTATCTAAGGGAGCAGGAAATATACGTAATGGCTAAGGGCACCAGGAATGCAGCTGTTATAATTATTAGGGCATTGTGCAACTACAATACATGTGACTTTGTGAGAGGAATTTGGAAAGTTGTCATGATCTCGGGTTTGACATCAGCAATGTGGTCTTGTGCATAAAATCAGAAGTTCAAGCGAAATTTGAAATTAAACAACTTGGCATCGGTATATTTGCTTTGGTAGCACACAGGAATACCCCGAATCAGGGGGCACAGAGTGATATGGGATGGACATCATTTGAGTGCAGGGAAGCTAGCAGCAAGATAGAATTTGAGGAGCGATTGAGAATAATGGGAGAGGAGCGTTGTGCTATGAATGTTTTCAGCTACTTGTACATGAAGAATGTTGATACTAAATGAAGGAAGCGAACTCAAAAACTGTCAAGCAAGTATTGATACAACAGCAGAGTACCAAGAGAAATGATACATCGGCTAAGAAGAAGCTGGAGGAAACAGAGAGGAACATGTGGAAGATCGGAATGCTTACGAATTCATCACTTGAGACCTACCAAACTCTTGCAATTTCCCTTGCAATTCTCTTGCAATTTCTTTGCAATTCCCTTAAAATTTTCCTTGCAATTTCCTGCTATTAAGCAGGAAATTGCAAGGGAAATTCTCGGGGTAGTTCTCGGGGTAGTTCTCGGCAGTTCTCTGCTCTTCGAGGCTAGAACAGGGTATTGCGGACCAGGACGTACCAAGCAAAACACGAAGGCACATACATGGTACGTAGTACGAGGAGAGAGGAGGAAGAAACGACCCAACATTTGATAATGCTCTGCAAAGGGCTCCGTCCTATAGTAGAAGGTAATGGCACTGAATTTTTTAAAGCATTGGCGTTTAGAGACAGTGAAGGCAAAACATCTTAAACATGTAGAAATAACCAGGAGAGGCTAAATAATTGGTGGCTACATTCGAAGCGCGAATGAAATTCAATCCTTCAACACAAAGAGATAGTGCTTGCATTTATGGCTTGGCCGTGAGCAACTACCCGATCTAAAGGGCACAGCCGGATACATCCATCTATCTATCCATCCATTTCCGCATCACCTCCGCCTTCTGCTATACTTTTTTCTGGTCTGGTAAGTTCAATATACCCTAATTTTATCACCAACGTTTTCGCTAAGTCTAGGGAAACACCCGGATACCAACTTTGGCGTGGGCTACCCCACTTTTTTTTTGTCTTAGAACAACGTTTCACTTTCACTCGCTAATCCTCGAGTAGGCCTTATACGAAAACGTACCCCTGCACCGCCACACCCTGCCACTGCGCCGTCATCATGCCTGAAGCAATGACAGATGGAGAAACGATTAATGATAAGAAAGCCGCACGCCTGGCTGGATCGATGCAATCCGACGTCGAGCAAAATCTTCAACGTTATAATACCACTGGCTATCCAGTCGGCGCCCCCATTGGCGCCCTGCGAACCATAGCTGTGACGAGGGTTGTAGCAGCCAGCCGTCTCCCCCCGCTCCCGACGGATCGACCCAGTGTCATCATCCACCGTTGATGTGGCGTGGATGTACGTGGGTGCAACAAATCTGTTCCAATAATACTGTCACTTGGGCGAGTTGGTATATATTTGGACAGGGCTTCCGTGCGAATTAGACAAATACAAGGAAGACACACCGGACACAGACGAGCACCGACAAAATATCTCTTCACTGACACCTAGTTACGGATATCAAGTTTGCGCATGTCACGGCTTGATCCGTGCGGAAAGTTCCAGATAGGAAGAAGCCCAATGTAGAAGAAATCAGCTCCAATCTGCTCTGACTTGGGCAAGTTGGTACATACGTGAATAGGCTTCAGCCCAAATCGCTATTGAAGCAACTTTGCGAAATTTGTTGTAGGAAAATGCAATTGGAACATGATTGATTTGTGGGGTTTAACGTCCCAAAACCACTTCTGATTATGAGAGACGCCGTAGTGGAGGGCTCCGGAAATTTTGACCACCTGGGGTTCTTTAACGTGCACCCAAATCTGAGTACATGCAATTGGAACATGTTCCTTCTACACCGGGCCTTTTTTTATTTGGAACTTTCCACGCTTCTCCAGCCTTGACATGAGCAAACTCGATTATCGTATATACCTGCCAGTCAAGAGTTATTTCGTCAGCACTCGTCTGTGTTCTGTGTGGCTTCTTTGTATTCCTCTCATTTGCGCTCATGCTTAACCGAGTACATACCCTCTCGCTCATGTCAAAGAGCTATTTGAAGCTTAAGTTCTTCCAAGCTCTACTACTCGCTGCTTGATTCCCGCCAACGGTGGCAAAGAAAAATATTGTTTGCACTAACGACACACTGAAAACTTTGCAATCAGTACGCCGAACTTACAAACGCCCGGAGAGTACGCTAAAGTACATGCAATTGTTCTCAAAGAGAGAGCGAATCTACTATCCGCCTAAATAGTGGCGTCTAGCACTGCCAGCTGAGGTGTAGTCCGATGGGTCGAGGTGGACCGTCTTGACTCAAAGCATCAACACGTGTTTGTCTATTCACACAACCCCACGTAATGGGGGTACGATGACTAAAGGTTACAACAACCATCACCCTGCTCTTCATTGGACTTAAAATCCCCAATTATGTGCGATGCGGCATGCTCCTACTGCGTAGCACGTTCTACATGGGACAGATTGACACCTGCCGCAAATTCAGTCGCATTGGCCTGCGAAAAGACGTCTGCCATACCCCATCTGAGAAAGTCTGCGAAAACTGTGGTATCAAACCCACTGAACCAAACCATGAGTGTGTGATACCTAGTGGGCGTTGTGCAGCCACGCCCACATTACGGGCTACCACACATGCTCAAGTCGGTATCAAGTCTCTTACGTCGTTCGTCGTCGAAACTGCCGCAGATGACAGCGTAACAACAACCAACAGTCCCGGGGAGACTCGGTCGCGTAACAGCCGACGCCCAAGCAACCAGCCCCACATCCACCGAGGAAGCAACTGCGTACCGCCACCAAGGATCCGACTGTAACACCTACTTCGGCCGACCGAGCCGCCGGTAAAGGTGAGACTCGCGGGTACGAGTAGTCGTGAGATTTGCGATATAGCGTTGCTGCGCAAAAAAAAACGCAAAATACAAAGCACTCATTAGAAACATGCAGCAGTCGAGCGAACGCGCTGTCGAGATTGCGACGCCCGCCACTCCGGTCATTGAACCCGCTTCCACCAACTCTTCGAACGCTAATCTCGCTGAAAAGCGTTGCGCGGCCAAGGGCCCCCTGGACGAGCTCGTTACTATGTCAAATTTCGCGGAGGCCCCTGCCCGCCTCCGCACAAACAATGCAGCAGACCACCCTGCCGATATGACCCTACACACCCTCCAGCTCACCGAACTTCACGCGTGGTTGCAAATACTCGAATGACAGCATGCGGTGGTTGGGCCCGTAGCGGGCGAAGACGCCGGTGATCGCAATAATTTTATATGGGTGCGCATAACAATTCGTATGCCGAGCGCATGCCGCAGACGCGGCCAACATGCCTCACGTTATTTCTGGAGGGTCGCGAAAGATACGCAGCCACGCCCCTTTTTGTTGTCACTTTCGAAGCCTGTCCGCATCACCGACTGCACTGAGCCACATAAATGTCATTGCTGCGACAGGAAGGCCCGAACATGCAGACCGGTTAGGTCACTTAGAGGATAGAGTTGACCGACTGTCTGCATCAGTTGAAAACCTTGCCCTGTCCAACACCGGCCTGCACGGCATCGTTCGCCGTCACGTGCTCGAAGCCCGCAGCACCGTGGACACTCAAGCGAGGCAGAGCAGAGCATCTGCTGGTACCACCGTCGTTTTAGAGAGCAAGCCACTCGCTGCACCCAGCCATGCTCGTGGACGGGAAAGGCACCGGCCAGTCGCTAACGGCGGAAAGCGACACGGGCAATTGTTCAAGCCGCCTCTTCTTCGTTGTCGACCGCATAACCGGCGCACGCCTCCTTGTTGATACCGGAGCGGAGCTATTCATCCTACCAGCAGCAGCTCAACATCACCGGGGCGGCAAGTCTATTTCGAGCCTAATCGCAGTCAATAATACTGCTATTGCATCATATGAAGTCCAGTCAATAACGATAGACATCGCACTCAGGCGTACATATTGATGACTCTTCGTGGTGGCCGACGTCATAATTGCCATCCTGGGAGCGCACTTACTGAGCCACTTCAATCTTGACGTCATCGTTCGCTATCGTCGTCTCAAGCATAACGTCACTTTGCTCGTTGTTATCGGACTGAAGTCTGACCTGTCCTTATGCGGCATTCGCACTTTCAACCAAGAGTCGAACTTTCAAAAGATTCTGGCTGAATTCCCTGAAATCACCAGACCTTGGAACACCTAACTGCCAATCAAACACAAGGCGACGCATCACATTGTCACCACCTGACCACCCGTCACCGCTAGATCTAGGAGACTCGCTGGACAAAGACACGAAGTCGCCCGCCGTGAGTTCGACCACACGCTCCAACTCGGCATCACTCGAACTTCTTCCAGCAACTGGTCTTCCGCGCGGCACATGTTGCCAAAACAAGAGTCTGGTGAGTGGCGGTCTTGTGGTGACTATCGGGCACTCAATGCTGTGACAACGGCAGACCAATATCATCTTCCCCACATCCATGATTTCAGCGCTCGCCTCGCGGGAACGACCATCTTCACTAAGCTGGATCTAATGGCCGCTTATCAGCAGATTCCAGTAGAACCAAGCGACATCCCAAAGACGGCCTTGACAACGCCTTTTGGTCTCTTTGAATTTGTTCGTATGCCGTACGGACTGAAGAACGCGGCACAAACTTTCCAGCATTTCTTGAATGAGGCCACTCGCGGACTGCTCCTTGTTTTTGTCTACTTAGACGACATTTTGGTCACCAGCAAAATGCCCGAGGAGCATGAAAATCACCTGCGCCTTCTCTTTAAGCGTCTTGACGAGCACGGTCTGGTTTTGAAGTCCCAAACGTGCATCTTTGATGTTAAAGCACTAGATTTCCTAGGTCATCGAATCAGCCCGCAAGGCATCTTGCCGCTCGAATCACGGGTGCAAGCAGTCACGGAATTCCCCAAGCCTACCTCTTTCCACAAGTTGCGCGAGCTTCTCGGGCTAATCAACTTCCATAGGCACTTCATCTCATCCTGTGCACACATTCTACAGCTGCTAACTGACTTTCACGGCGCCGACGCGGCCAACATGTCTTACGTTATCTCCGGAGGGCCGCGGATGATACGCCGTCACGCCCCTTTTGGTGGTCGCTTTCGAAGCCTGCTTTTCTTGGAAAATAAACTAGCCTTGTCCCAAACATCAAAGAGTGTAGGTGCCCTTTTTTGCGCCTCCATGGGGCGAGTACGCTACAGGCCAAACACAAGCAATCTTGTAATTCGGCACTGGAATTGCTTTAACTGCCCCAAGCGGAAGACCACATTGAAACACTTCGTTAAAGCCGTAGCCAATCGGCCTGTCGTAATTCTATTAGAAGAAAAGATAACCACCGAGCTCATTTTGCGTACCTATCGCACCAAAGCGGATCATCGAGTGAGGACGCGAGGAATAGTGATGCTGATCTCCAAAAAGTACGCATTCATTCACCGTGAGGTGCACCCTGATCTCAAAGATGAAAATATTATGATAGAGTTAAACCCAAAGTCAACGCCTAAATAGTTGGTATTTATTCTCAACGTATATCGTACAATCAAAAACAAGCAATATGCATCTATGGACGTCTTTGAGCGAGCGAGCGAAATTGCAGGCGACCACATGCTCATAATCAAGAAAGATTTTAATGCCGCGCATCCCGACTTTGGGTACCCTGGTTCTTCCCGTAAGGGCACTGCCCTGGCATTGAAAATGCACACACATAAACTCATGCTCTCAACAAATGCCACTTTCGCTAATCGCGAGGGTAACTTGGTTACGCGCGATAGCACCCCGAGCTCATTGTAATTAGGCACGCGGGACAACCAACGAGGACTAAGTGAAAATCTGGGGAATCATTATTATTATATACAGACGATCGTAAATGTAACAACACACATAATCTGACAGTTCTGCATAACAGAGTGGGATTTCTTTCTAGAGCCCAGAAAACTCGATGACACTCACTGCGAAACCTTACCAGACCTCGTTGCACGACTAAAAGAGGGCGTTGCGAATTCTACTAAGGACGTTTCAATCGAACTGAAGGTCGAGTGAATGAATTGCCAGTTAGCTCACCTACTCGACGTAAGAAATCACTGCACGCAAAATCGCGTACGAAAAATCTCATTCGTAACATTTGGAAAAAGATAGCTGACCTTAATCGTCAAATTGAAGAACATTACCGTAACCAAGAGCGTCAGCAACCGAATGACGTGTGTCACTCAGCCGATGGTCCAATGTGAAACGGGGCCAATGAGCCCCGTTGGAACACTTACTAGGTGACGAACCACTTAAAGCGTCTAAACAATTCACGATACCAACACTAATACAAGACCTCAAAGTCTCGAGTAAGACTGACAATCAAATCACCAACGAGCTGGCTACTCGTTACCTATGTACCGATCCCAGCTGCCCATCTGATTACCCGCCTGTCCGGGGCGATAGGGAGGAGGATACGTTCAAATCCTCCTTCACTTGCGCCGAAGTTCAGTCTTTCATCTCTGAACTCCACTGCCGCTCACGCCCGGGCCCGACAGTATAAAAATAGGGTTCTCAAAACAATCGCCAACGAGGACATAGAACTTTTCACCGAGCACATTAACAAAATATTGTAGACTGGTAACGTCCCGCTTGAATGGCCCAAGGCAACCGTCATACTTAAACCTAAGGCGGGTAAACCGTTAGCGCTAGGCTCATTTCTTCACATTTTGCTAACGTCCTGCGTGGGTAAGGTGACCGAACACGTAATACTTAAGCGATTCAACAAATTCGTAGAACGATCGTCAGATTCTACGGATCAAGCAAATTGGCTTTCACCCGTCGCTGCCCACGCAGGTTGTAATGCTGAGGCTCAACTATGAGCTCATGAACAAGAACACCAGAGACACTTGAGCCAATCCGTCTTTCGACCTCGGGAAGGCATTCAAGCTCGTAAAGCACTCTCACATCCTCGACTCGATTAATGAAGCAGAAGTAGGTATGCATTACTACAACATGTTAGCTCGTTCCTGCGTGACAGGACGGCTACAATTCAACTCGGCACGATGGGCTCGAAGTAGTTTAACCTGAGAACGAGTCACACACCCCCGAGGAGCCTTGATATCTTCGTTCCCGTTCAAGCTCTCCATGCGCGCTCTGTCGCAACAACTCTCACAGATCGACGGCATTAGCCACGCCTTCTATGAAGACATCACCGTGTTGTGTCAAGTGGCAGGGATGGCCTAATCTAGGAGCGACGGCAAGACGCGGTAAACAAGGTATAAACGTTTTTACGACAGGCTGGTCTTTCACTATCGGCAGGGAAATCAGAGTTACTTCTATACCGCCAAAACACGAGGTGCGCAGAGATGCATACCCAAGAACAACGCCCTGACGGCGGACGGTACACCCACGGAGGGCCAAGTTCACATTCTATGCCTGGCCATTTGTGCCAACGGCCATAATCAAGTCAGCATTTCTTACATTTCCAAGAAGGCCGAAACACTGGCTAAATTAACGGAGTAGCTATCAGGCACGGGAGACGATTTCAGGGGATTCCCCGCAGACTGTTCTACGCTTTAGTCATGAGCTACATCAATTAGTTGGCTCCCGCCTGCCTGTGGCAAAAGGGGACATACGCCATCTCGACGTGATCATCCACCGGTTCGTTAAACAGGTGCTTGGGTTTCCGGGCAGCACCCGCACGGCCACGCTCAAAAATCTAAGCGTTCATAACGCATTCAACAAAATTTTCAAAGCTCAAAAAGTAACCAAATTGTAAGGCCCGTATTCACAAATGCACCTTAACCATACCTCGAGTTTTCCTTATCGTTTTTAAGCCTTGATCGCACTTGATTAACAAACTAGGCCAGTATGCATAAAGCAAACTTGTTATCTTTTATCGTGTTATCATTTAATTGCCATTATAACGCGCGCAGAGAGTGCAGGAACTTGAGGAAAATGTGACGTAAAGCCAAGGTTGGTTTGTCAATATGGGCCTAAAGCTGCCTTCCGCTGAAGCTGCGCGACGGTTACTAGCCCGCCTGAGACTCAAATATCTCGTATCCAAAGCATGTCTGCGGCAGCTTCCTGAAGATCTGTTTTCAAAATTTACAGTATACCCGATACCCCGTAACATACAACCCACGCATAACGGGAGGAGACGTCAGCCATGGGCATGAGCCTTACTCAGTACCGCAGCCGCTACGGAGGATAACGTGACCTTCGTAGACGCAGCGTAGTGCGGCTGTACAGACCACTTTGTCTCGGTAGTTACAACACTCAGAGGGGAAAACTTGTCTTTTATGACTTTATTAAATTCAAGCGCTGATCACGCTGAACAAGTCGCTTTGAGACTACTTCTTGCTGCCACCAATCTCACTGCCATTTACACAGGTTTGAGCCAGCCACACGGGCCTCTATGGCAGTCTCAGTTTGTCGAGAAGCCGCGCGTGTTTTCATTGCTGCCAACAGGTCAGACAAAAAGAACAAAATCTGGATCCCAACACACAGTGGCCGACACGTACACGGAACTGTTCCTTATTACAACGAGTTGGCTCACACGCTGGCGCGAAATCTCGCATTCGACGCTGAGGAGAACCACTCGAAGGCTGAAGATGTTACTTGATACTTCAGAGACCCACTGTTAAGTTTTAATCAAATTTGCAAACATTACCAGTAGGAGCGGTGGATCTACCCATTCCCGCACCCATGCTTAACAAGACCTCAGTTCATCACTCTATGAATATAACAGACGGAAGCGTATGCATCGCCTCTAAGTTGTTTTAAATTGATCAATTGCATAGATACGGAATTCCCAAGCTGTGGTATACCAAAATGCATTTTCTAACACACGCTATGGCAATGCCCCACGTGGCGCGAGAGCAGAAAGTCACCCTCTACGAAGGCGGACTCGAACTGTCTCCTCACAAGCCATGACAAAGGAGACCAGCTTAGGGCTATGCAAAGGGCCAACATGTATGCGGGGTTAACAGCGAGAGACACATTGTGTGAATTCGAATGTGGTTCGCCATAGGGTGATCCTGCCAACAGAGGCATCTGGAGACATTTGACAGGATCCGATGGCGTGCTACGACCATACGCACGCCGCGCGCGTATCTAACTTTCTGGATGTAGCCTCGCAGCAACCGCACCAGTCTGGCGGCCACAGCCAAGGGTAGCGCGGGAGCGTGACAAAGGGTGGCACTGGTGGGCACCCGTCGCAAGTTTCTACATCGCCACTCCGATTTCACCGATCGCCCTTGTAATTTAGGATATTGCCGTTGCCAGTAGCCTCAAAAACATTCGATGAACTGTTTTTGATCTGAATTATCTCATGATTGAATGAAGTGATGCTTGAAGTGTGCTATTTTTGCAAGTTAACGCCCGTTTTCGAACCAACGACGAGATGTCGAGCCGTCATGGAAGTCCATTTTGCAGGTAAACAAACAGTGGCACCGGTGGTCTCGGCGAACTGACGCGCTTTGTTCCCACCTTCTCTTTTTACATCGACGCCGTCAAATAAAGCAGTTGTGCGTGTGAAAGCGTCATATAAGTTTACGAGTTTTTATTGTGTTGGTAAAAAGAAGCGCTCGATATTGAGCTCACGTTATAAATGAGCGGCGTTACCAAGAACGTCGGCCTTGCTAGGCCTACGCTCGAAGTCAGTAATGAATGTCGGCTGTGTCGATGTTTGTCGTTTGCGAATGCGTAGCTTTGTTGGCGATGTTATTATACAACAAGGTACGTCTGCGTGAGCGTCTTTATTTTGAGCCTAGTGATTGGATACGGTGTCCTGCGAGCGTGCAAGCTGAGGGGCCGTATGTGGGCGGAGCCTGCGCGCTGATGGCTGTTCGCCCCATGTGTCGCGAATCGTCTTACGTGGCGTGTGGCGTCGCGCGCCGCATCGAATGCCCGAATCGCACCGGGTCTCCCGCTTAAAGGTTTGGAGCCGGCAGAGAGTCGCCTCATTCGGCTACTACAAAGCGTCGCCGATAGTGGTGCTTGCCTGTTCCTGAAAACCAATAAATGGGACGTATACGTCGCATTCATAAAACAAGAAATCAGTTTCAAGCAAGGGCAGAAGCAGGAGGCGTACTTTTAAACGAAAGATGTCGAAGGTAAGCAATACCGGATGGGGTCTGAAGACCGCGTGTTTAATAAAGAAGGTCATTCGGATATATTCTTTCAGTATCCCCCGCGTTTCGTGAGCATATATATGTACGATTGCCAAAATAAATTTTGCTGGAAGTAAGCGCTCCGCTCTATCCCTTTCCTTGTTGTCTGTCTCACATATATTACACGTTACGTCATTATTATGTCTTACCAACACGCCGAACGTTTTACTCTAGTATGCATATGATGAATGTCATGATTTACACTTCATGGCCCTAATGCTCTTGCGTAGGTTCTGTTCCCATGATATTTTGCAAATGTCGCATGGCAAGACATGACTGCATGGCGAACACAAGTGACAGACCGTAACGTGGCAATGATAACATGCATGTCATGTAGGTCATGATGGCTGTTCACCCCATGTGTCGTGAATCATCGTACGTGGCGTGCGGCGTCGCAGGCGCATTGGATACCGAATCACACCTTGTTTCTCTCGCTACACTTGCCGTCCCGTCATGAGGTAGGCCCACCGGGGTTATATTCGAAGGGGGGTTGAGCTCCGCATTGGGATACTATTACGATTCCTTGCCTGCCTGTCTGCTCAAGTGATGATGCCCCCACACTTCCATGTGTTTCTTGTTGTTGTTATAGTACATATTTGTCACGAATACAAAAATTCCGCCTTCCATAACTCTCTCGCTTTATTAGTACCTAAAAACGTACACAAATGGTTCTACGGCCTTAACTTGACATACTAGGTCAGCATAGAAATTATTAGTCTTGCACGAATAAATATATCTTACGAATTGAGCAAAACCTTCTAAAATCATCACAGTTAGGTTTTGAGAATTCTGGCAAACTGTGTAAAACAGAGTTGCGCATGCGTGACAACCCCATAAGGCATAATTGCTAAAGTGATACGTGCCGCGACGACCATGTTATTATCAGGCGCGTTCAGTGGAGTTCCGCGGATCAATTTCGACCTACCTATGTTCTTTACAGTGAATCAAAACATAGGCACAAGGCATTCTGGCGGGCGCCAATACGTAATCATGTGGCCAGCTTCAATTTTTTCAAGCTTTATGAAACCTCTCTAAAGGAACATTCAACAAAATAATGAGTTCTTTAAGATTGTTTGGCCGAACTCTGAGAACTATAATGTCATAAGTTTCACTATAATTAGTTCCTAATTGGCGGGTAAAATCAATGTTGAAGTGTCATTTCCGAACTTCATGCAGCGATCTTCATTTATGACGTAAGAAATTCTACAATATATTTTGTCTTTTCACAACATTTGGTCGAAATCTTCTGAGAGTTCGCATGTGAAGTCTATCGCACCCTCAGATTGCATTCTGCTTCATATTTCACGATTAGAATTTACGCAGGATTCAGTATATGTCTCCAAACATTGATGACGTCACAGTGTTAGGTACGGGAATCTAAAGAAGACGCCTCCACAAGAAGTTTTTTTTCGTGGGTTCTCTCGTTTACTAATTGTTCTGCCGCGGTAAGAGTGGTGTTCTCAGGATTGTGAAATTGTACTTTGCTAATAAGCGAAAAAGCGTTTTCCTTTTCAGTATCGCTGTGTGTATTCTTTAGAAAAGCTTAACAAAATGAAGAGTTAAAAGTATCAACTTACAGAGTACGGATCAGTATCCACAGTTTTCGTCACGTTGTCGCACCTTTCCATTAGTCCCACCTTGGAGCCACTACTTGTCTTAAACCAACGTGCTTTCAGGGTTATTGACACAGTATAGCGGAGGGTTAGGTTGCAGTGCGCCATGTAGTTCACCATAGATAAGGCAAATTCTGCGGCTTCAGTATGTTGGTGGAAATAGAAGAGAAGTAAGTCTACCTTTGTGTGGTTCAGCGCTCTAAAAAACGCAACGCAGTCATCGCTAGAAGTGAGAATGCGTAATACAACGAACCCTTGTCTGGCTCTTCTGATATAATTCACTATGTATTTGTATAAGCCAGAAGTTGCTGTGCTTGCGATACAGTGATACTGTGCGAATTATAATAAACATAATAAACACACATGCATACAGACGCGCGCGCACACACACACACACACACAAACATATATATATATATATATATATATATATAATATATATATATGTATATATATATATATATATAATGGAAAGAAGTGTATACTTGTGTAAGCTATCACAACCACTGAGCTATCACAGCTGTGATAGCTCAGTGGTTAGAGCATCGAACGCGTAATTCGAAGGTCGTAGGTTCGATTCCTGCTCACAGTTGGTAATTTTTTCATCCACTTTTCTTTCTTCTTATTTACATTCCATTGGTTTTATTAACTTCCCCTGTAGATTCCTTGGCATTACTGTCTGTTATATCTCATTATTATTGTGTTAAAACACGGAAAAACGAGCCCTTAGGTATACACTTCTTTCCCTTATTTCATTGAACGAGGGTCTCGTACTGGCAGACTTGGTGTGTTTAGGTTGTATAAGAGGGACAATTAATCAGCTGCCCGCTCATAATAAGTTCACGTGCTACGTGGCGCCAAACATGCGCATAAAAGTGTTTTCACACTCGTTGTTTGGCTTATAGATGGCGCTGACTGTCACTCCTACTTCTAAATTCACAGATAAACCCAAAAAAAGTGGATGGAGGGAGGGCCGCTGTGATAGCTCAGTGGTTAGAGCATCGAACGCGTAACTCGAAGGTCGTAGGTTCGATTCCTGCTAACAGTTGGTAATTTTTTCATCCACTTTTCTTTCTTCTTATTTACATTCCATTCGTTTTATTAACTTCCCCTGTACATTCCTTGGCATTACTGTCTGTTATATCTCATTAATATTGTGTTAAAACACGGAAAAACGAGCCCTTAGGTATACACTTCTTTCCCTTATTTCATTGAACGAGGGTCTCGTACTGGCAGACTTGGTGTGTTTAGGTTGTATAAGAGGGACAATTAATCAGCTGCCCGCTCATAATAAGTTCACGTGCTACGTGGCGCCAAACATGCGCATAAGGGTGTTTTCACACTCGTTGTTTGGCTTATAGATGGCGCTGACTGTCGCTCCTAGTTCTAAATTCACAGATAAACCCAAAAAAAGTGGATGGAGGGAGGGCCGCTGTGATAGCTTAGTGGTTAGAGCATCGAACGCGTAATTCGAAGGTCGTAGGTACGATTCCTGCTCACAGTTGGTAATTTTTCATCCACTTTTTTTCTTCTTATTTACATTCCATTGGTTTTATTAACTTCCCCTGTACATTCCTTGGCATTACTGTCTGTTATATCTCATTAATATTGTGTTAAAACACGGAAAAACGAGCCCTTAGGTATACACTTCTTTCCCTTATTTCATTGAACGAGGGTCTCGTACTGGCAGACTTGGTGTGTTTAGGTTGTATAAGAAGGACAATTAATCAGCTGCCCGCTCATAATAAGTTCACGTGCTACGTGGCGCCAAACATGCGCATAAGAGTGTTTTCACACTCGTTGTTTGGCTTATAGATGGCGCTGACTGTCACTCCTACTTCTAAATTCACAGATAAACCCAAAAAAAGTGGATGGAGGGAGGGCCGCTGTGATAGCTCAGTGGTTAGAGCATCGAACGCGTAATTCGAAGGTCGTAGGTTCGATTCATGCTCACAGTTGGTAATTTTTTCATCCACTTTTCTTTCTTCTTATTTACATTCCATTGGTTTTATTAACTTCCCCTGTACATTCCTTGGTATTACTGTCTGTTATATCTCATTAATATATATATATATATATATATATATATATATATATATATATATATATATGTATATTGTAGTGAAGAAGAGTGCTACGATGTCCACGGACGACGATCAGCAGGCGGCCGCCTCGGTTCCAACTACTGCAGCTCCTGTCTGTCTCGGCTGCTTTCGGCAACGCGATACGCCAACCTTCAGTGGAACTGATGACAAGAAGGTGGAAGACTGGGTCAACGAATATGACTGGGTGAGCAAGCACAGCAAGTGGGACGACACGCGTAACCTCACTGTCGTCCACTTTTATGTGACCGACGTCGCCAATCTGTGGTACCGTAATCACGAAAGAGACCTCCCCACCTGGTCGGCCTTCCGAACGGCGTTTGCGGAATTGTTTGGCTGTGCAGCGCATCTAAACTACGGGCTGAACAGCGTTTTCGTACTAGGGCTCAGCAGAATGGCGAGAATTACACCAGTTATATTGAAGATGTGGTCGACCTTTGCCGGCGTGTCAACACAGCCATGACAGAAGCCGAGAATATCAAACACATCTTGAAAGGCGTGACTGACGACGCATTTCAGATGCTCGTTGCCAACAGCCCGCAAACGGTAGCGGAAGTGATCAAAGTTTGTCAGAGCTATGGCGAGCTCTGGAAACGCCGCGACACCACTCGTAGAGCCAGCGCGCCATGTGCAAGAATCTTCGCTCTAACGTCCGCTGGCACTGCTATAGACCACATTACTTTGCTTCTCGAGATCAAACAATATGTACGAAAGGAGGTCCATGCCAGTTGTTTCTCGCGCCTTATACCTCCGAAGGTGCCCCATCAATTATAGTGCCTTTAATACAGCGAGTAGTTCAGGAGCAAGTGTCCGACACGCTACTAACAGCTCACGCACCACCCGTGGCTGCTCCACTGACCTATGCCGAAGCACTCAACGGAATCCGACGTCCACCTGTCGTGAACGCCCACGTTTCTTTGTCGTGAACGCTACGTTTCTTTGTCGCGAACGCCTACAACTACGCGCCCTTTATCGTACTGACTGAGCCTATGTACCAGGCTGCCCGTCTTTTTTCCCAACCACCATCACCACGCTTTCAGAACCCTTGGCGCACTAGGGAGAAGCGTCCCATATGCTTCGCCTGTGAAATTACGGGTGACGAGGCGCGATTTTGTCGACGGCTTGAGTTTTTCTTGCATGACGACATCCGGCCCAACAATTATGATTTCCCACCACGATCTGAGCCTGCTGTATCTGGCGAGCCTGCCACCACGAACACATTTTCACCTCGCCGAAACTTCAACAGACGCCGGTCGCCTTTACCTTAACGCCGTTCCCTTTCCCCTATGCTACGTCGACCTCGCCCTGTCCCTGAGGAAAACAAGAAGCCGCAGTTCCGAGGACAAGAGCTGTGGATCTTTCTAACTCCACAAGACCTTGTTTTTCACCGTCGAAAGTCGTTGCTGTCTCCGTTGAAGGTACACCTATTTTTGCATTGGTCAATACTGACGCCGCAGTGTGTGTAATGACTGAAAAACATTGCCGTCAACTAAAAAAAAGTCACAATGCCTCTTCACAACTTCGTTTTGAACACTGTGAGCGAGCAACGAATTCGCTCTTTTGCTGCATGCACAGCACGTGTCGTCATTGATGACAATATTTATGTCGTCGAGTTTGCAGTGCTCCCGCAGAGTTCCCATGATATTATATTAGGCTGGGACTTTCTCTGCACTCATCATGCCATCATCGACTGTGCCCGCGCCGAAGTGGAGTTCGCACCGTTATGCAACGTTGCTTCACTCGACTCGTCCCTTTCACCTGCAAAAGTTTTTTTTTTTTGCCGCCGACACTTCCATACTCTCGTTCTCAATCACCCAAGTTCCGCTTTTCTGTGACGTCTCTAATAGCTCAACTGTTCTTTTTGCGCCTTCTGAAACCGCAGTTTCGCCGCAAGTGCTTCCTGGTCCCTTTCGCCGTTCTGAACATTCACGATGGATCGAGTGCAATTTATGTTTCAAATCTGTTTCCTTCGCCGTCCACGTTACTGCGCAGAGAGTGCCTGGGCTTTACCGAAGACATTAACCCCTCTAGTGCATGTGTATTTCCTTGCCACTCGACTACGCTACCTATTGGCGCTGTTGATTGCTGCGCGTTACCCTCTTCTCCATCATTCACCGACGCAATTTCCCGCTGCATCGACACCAATCTTAGGGCCAAGCAGCGCGCCGACATCATCGCCCTTCTCCAATGCTTCCACGCCAGCTTCGATCACAGGCAACTGACTTTGGGCTGTGCTTCCACAGTGTCTCACCAAATCGACACTGGCCTTCACGCTCCTTTACGTCAGCGTCCGTATCGGGTATCGGCACCTGAGCGTCGCATAATCGCGGAACAAGTTGACGACATGTTGAAGCGAGGTGTTATTGAGCCCTCTAACAGCCCGTGGGCATCCCCAGTTGTTCTAGTCAAGAGAAATAATGGCTCAATAAGATTCTGCGTCGACTACCGCCGGTTGAATAAGATCACACGCAAATATTTTTACCCGCTACCCGCATAGACGATGCCCTTGACTGCTTACCAGGCGCGAAGTTCTTCTCATCACTAGATCTGCGTTCAGGTTATTGGCAGGTTCGCATGGCTGAGGCTGATCGCCCCAAGACGGCTTTCGTTACCCCCGATGGCTTATACGAATACAACGTCATGCCCCGCCGCGGTGGTCTAGTGGATAAGGTACTTGGCTGCTGACCCGCAGGTCGCGGGTTCATATTCCGGCTGCGGCGGCTGCATTTCCGATGGAGGCAGAATTGTCGTAGGCCCGTGTGCTCATATTTGGGTGCAGGTTAAAGAACCCCAGGTGGTCGAAATCTCCGGAGCCCTCCACTATGCCGTCTCTCATAATCATATGGCGGTTTTGGGACGTTAAACCCCACAAATCAATCAATCATCATTATAACGTCATGCCATTCAGGCTCTGCAGTGCTCCTGGCACTTTTGAGCGCATGACCGGCAACATACTCTGTGGCCTGATGTGGCAGACATGTTTGTGTTATTTACAAGATGTCGTGATATTTTCAAGCGACTTTTCAACGCATCTTCAGCGCCTTGAGACAGTGCTTACTTGCCTCACCTCCGCCGGTCTACAACTCAACTCAAAGAAGTGCTGCTTCAGCGCTCAAAAACTTCTAATTGTGGGCCATTTTGTATCTAGAGATAGCATTCTTCCGGACTGGACGAAACTTCGTGCCATTGCTGAATTTCCTAAGCCGGACACCTTAAAAGAACTTCACAGCTTCCTCGGTTTATATTCATAATTTTGTCGTTTTATTCGCAACTACACTCCGTCATATCGTTCTTGTCTGACCGTCTTGCCACCAACAATGACCTTTCTAGTTGGTTGTCAGCTTGTTATGATGAGTTTAGCACACTCCGCCACCTTCTTACGTCGCCTTCAATACTGCGACATTTTTATTCCCGACGGAAATACACATCGATGCTAGCGGAGTTGGTCTCGGTGCTGTGCTCGCGCAGAGTAAACCTGAATTTGATAAGTATGTCGTCTCTCACGCCAGCCGTACACTCACGAAAGCAGAAGCCAACAATTCAGTCATGGAAAAAGATTGTTTAGCCATCATATGAGCCATAGACAATTTTCGACCCTATGTTTACGGGCGCCCATTCAGCGTGGTTACCGATGATCATGCCTTAGGTTGGCTTTCCTCCTTAGAGATCCCACCACCCGGCTCGCCTGTTGGACGCTTCGCCTACAAAAGTACGACATTCACGTCGTTTACCGATTACGGAGATAACATTCCGATGCAGACGCTTTGTCCCGATCACCTCCACGATGTAGTGACAAGTTGCCGTTTTCGCCTGCGCCCGGCGTATCTGCACTTAGTGCCAGCGACATGCTACATGAGCAACAAAAATATTCTTGGAACGCTTCCCTTATCAACTTGTTGAGTCGAACTCTCTCGCAAAATATCCCTAGAGGTAGGCGCCATCAAATACAGCACTTCGTTATCAGAGATGGTTTGCTATACTGACGGAATTTTTTCTCCAAAGGATGCCAATGGCTTCTAGTTATTCCCAGACGTCTGCGCTCAAACATATGTGGCTTCTTTCACGCTGACCCCCAATGCGTCCATGCTGGATTATTAAAAACCTACACCCACCTGTTCAACCGCTACTACTGGCGTTGAATGTATCACTTCGTTCGTCGCTACGTACGTTTCTGTCTCGCTTGCCAGCGTCGGATAGGTCCCTTTTCACATTCTCTACATTCTCTAGCTCCACTACAACCCTTACCTTGTTTCACATAAAAAACAGCGCCAATAACGAGGGACAAGAAAAGAAGGAGACATACAGCGACAATGATTTACAACAAGATTTATTTGCTAGAACCACACAATATGTACTTGGGCAGTATCTGACAAAAAAGAGAAAATACAAAACAAAGAAAACAGAATTCACCTATAAACCGCGTAATCATCGTCGTAACGCACCGTGAACAACACCTGTGCCAACGTTCTGAAGAAAATCTATTTATTTTTGTGATAGCGCAATCGAAGGCCTGCTAAGACATGCACTGTCCAGCCTTTCTATTTCTGCAGCCTCATAATTTTCACGTATCATGTGGTCCCGATGACGCCTAATGACGGTACATTGCTGGAAATAGCGGACACAACCGCAGTCTCAGCAATGAATGCCGAGGTGGCCCGAAACTGTAGAGGAGACGTTGTGGGCGTGCTCTTTCAGCCGCTCATTTAAACACCTGCCTGTTTGGCCGTTGTACCACTTGCTGCAAGACAGGAGTAGAGAGTACACAACCCCTTCGATGCATGGAACGTACTTCTTCCGATGCTTGATTTTGCAGCCTCGCTCTCCCCTGGAACCAGGATTCACGGCCCTGCACAACCTAGCCAGCTTTTCTGGGGCAGAAAAACAAGACCCACGTCGCACCTGCTGGCCACTTTTTTGAGGTTGTGGGTGACGTCGTGGATGTAGAAAACAACGACGAAGTTTTGTTTCTCCCGTCCCTTCCCCTTTGTACGGGTTCGAGCCTTATTATCTGGGCTCATCCTGATTTCTCGGAGTACACACTCAGCAACAGTGGCCAAAATGTACATCGGGAAACCAGCCTCAGTAAGGCGTTTAGTTTGCTGATTAAAGCAGGACCGAATCACGTGATGGCAGGACATTTGCAGAGCGTTTGTGTAGCAAGTCTTAGCAAAAGCGCGCTTCACCACTTCTGAATGTGCTGAACCAGAAGGGAGGATTGACTTATTAGCGCGTGGCTCATAGGCCCAACACACATGGGAAGGACTCAATGTTAACATCAAATCTAGGAACCTGATGGCTCCTCTGTCCGGAACTTCAAATGTTATAGCAAGCGGAGAAAGGCACCTACTGAAAATTTCTAAAATACTAGTCAAAGGGGAACCGTCCGACAAAGTTCCAGCTTGAAACGACACGAGGAAGTCGTCAACATTGCGGAATACTCTCTTCACAGTTGTGGATTTTAAGCAATTCTGAATGGCACGATTACGGCTGGCTAAAAATAAATCACTCAAAATGGGCGCAAGGAATGGTCCTATGCACACCCCTTGACGTTGCAAGTAAATATGATCGTCCCACTCTGCAAATGTCGACCTCAGGTAATACTCTAGCAGTTCCATAAAACTTCCAACTGATGTGCCTACTGCATTCTGATAATTCACTACGCCAGAACTGTCAACGCACCCGCGAATGCAAGCTATAAGCTCACTGTGTGGCAATGAGTAGTACAGATCTTTAATATTCATTGAGCATGCCTGGTAGCCCGAAAATTGGTTATCTTTCAGCACAGAAATGATATAATCAGAACGTTTAGCTGAGAATAGATCGTCTATGCTTATTAACATCAGTTCCCCCTGAAGAAATTGTGCCAGCATTTTTTGCACGAGTTAGAAAAGCTTCATGCTAAAGTTTTTCCCGCCATTCATCTTTTTTACCAAACCATCAAGATTCAACCTTTTACAGAGACTTTTTGGGTAGGTTTTAACCTTCGGAAGCGACATATAAGCTTGGGGCTGCAAAAACATACAAAATCGCTTCACCAGTGTTTTTCTCATATAGTTCTTCGGAATACTAACAAAACTTCCCTCCTTATCTGCTGTACAAAGAACAATGACTTATCCTTCAAGAAGAATTTTACTTTCTTTACAGAAATCCTGTTCAAGCCTGCTCTATGGTTACAAAGAATGTCACAACCCTCGGAAATACACCTCTCGGCCCAGTCAGCAGGTACCTTCCTAGAAATGCTGCGGACCAGGCCCAAAAATTCCACCCTTGACCTTCTTGGTTCAACAGCATACTTGGGGCCGCGGCTAAGCACACTGCGAATGTTCTCATGCAAAGACACATTCGTCAGAGAATGCAGTCCTTCCTTGCTGGGGTAGGGCTTTTTTGGCAGCGAAGCTCGTAGTTCAGTCAGCATCTGCCGCTACCGAAATTCTGCCGCTGCATTAGCTGGTCACGATGATCGAGCCACCTCTTGCCTCCATTGTAGTTCGTAGTCTCTTGGAGCGAGATAAACAAGAACTGCCTGTAGAAACGAGTTTGTCGGTGCCACTCAGAACTAGTGATCTTGAGGAGTCGAAGTCCGTGATTGATATGTGGGGTTTAACCTCCCAAAACCACTATAAGATTATGAGAGACGCCGTAGTGGAGGGCTCCGAAAATTTAGACCACCTGGGGTTCTTTAACGTGCACCCAAATCTGAGCACACGGGCCTACAACATTTCCGCCTCCATCGGAAATGCAGCCGCCGCAGCCGGGATTCGAACCCGCGCCCTGCGGGTCAGCAGCCGAGTACCTTAGCCACTAGACCACCGCGGCGGGGCGAGTCGAAGTCCGTGCCTTGCGAAAGCTTGGAACCGCTGAAGAGCAGCAGAAAGTCGAGGGAGGGGAGTTGTTCGTACCAGACAAGAAAAGAGACCTTTTGGGCATTGCACACGGCATAGACGTACATGGCAATGATGACACATGGCTGAATGGTGAAACAAATAAAAGAGCCCAATGTACAAGAAATGAAAGTAGCTATCGTGGTTGCTTGGGCGACTTGGTACTTGATTCACATAAAAAACAGCGCCAATAACGAGGGACAAGAAAAGAATAAGACAGACAGCGGCATTGACTTACAATAAGATTTATTTGTTAGAACCGCACAATATATACTTGGGCAGTATCTGACAAAAAAGAAAATACAAAACAAAGAAAACATAATTCCCCTAACAACCGCATAATCATCATCATAAAGCACCATGAACAACACGAGACTGCTGCAATGCCTGAAGAACAAGTACTTGGATGTTGGCAGTGACGTTTCCTTTGGAAGGTGAGCATTCAGCAAGTTTAGTAGGCTTTCTGTGGCTTCTCTTGAAGCATGATGACAGAGGTTGTGCCCCAAAATCAAAATAAAGATTTCAACCACTGTTTCCCTCGGTCCAGCATAAAGCAGTTGGTTCTGCACTAGACAAAAAACTGAGTTATATTGAAAGCCACATTGTGAATTTTCCCTGAGAATGCTGCTCTCTTTAGGATGTAAACTTCAGCTGTTAAATTTGTCTAATAAAATAAGCATGATGTTTATAGAATAGCCGGACCTGAAGTTGGGAACTACATGTTGTTATGGTTTGCCTTGTACATCACTTTAGCTGTAAATATTGCTTTACACAGAATGATGCTCGAAGCATAACAAATGCTAGAACTATGTGATGTTTATGTAGAGAAGGAACCTATTACAATATATACACCGCCAGTAATATTTGTATTCAGTTTCATATATAATGAGCATGTATGTCATCTATTTCATAACACGAAGAAATAGCAGCCTACTTCCCGTCCCAATCAATGGTCATCTTATGAATTTTTTGTCTTCTCTTAAGTGGACGAGTCGTCACGAAGCATACTGCTTCTGTTATAGTTAGAGCACTACATGCCTGAACCAGTCACTTGTCTTATATTGAACCAACTATAACAGCTTTCAAAAATGCACAGATGTTTCTAAAATCACCAGGAAGTTTTTCAGCACCTACTCGCTTTGTGTCCTATGTGTCGTATGAGCTACACTCCTTCACAGAAATTATTTAAAATTAAGACACTTGAAACTAGAACATGTTATGTCAACTTCACGATCATGTGTCAAGTTAAGGTGACCGGTCAAAGGAAGTGCACAAGTAATTCACACAGGGCATAGCCACGCCTTAGCACAACATTATGTACCGCGTAGGTACCACAGCCCCTTGGTGCCAGAGCGGAGCTCATCTGTAATGTTCAAGGTAATGAAGCCCACGGGCGCACCTTCCTGCCTCTTTTTTGTCATCCCATTATGTGTGTCTTATATAGAGCCCTGTTTAGAATGAAAGATGAAAGAAGGCGCTTCGAGCCTGAGACAAATCATCGTAAACACCTCTAGTATGAGAGAAATTGAAAAGCTGAGCAGTAAAATATTCGCAAGGCAATAAACTATCAGAGTAAATTCGTTTGGTTTGTGCTTCAAAAGGGCTTATGGGAGTATTGTGGGGGCCCTAACAAGGGGAACATTAAGGGGTTCTGACACCTCCGTAAATTTTGTCATGTTTTACGCTTTTGGGTGACACCAAAGCAGTTAGTATACCAATGTCTTCACATCAAAACCAGTGGCCAAGTCGGCCGTTCTACAGACAAACACTAGTGGCTTGCAAATAGTGAGTTTAGGAACGAAATAGAATAAAACCAGTGATTACACTGAATCGAATATGAATGTACTTGACTAAAATACTAAAATAACAAAAACTAAGATAAGCCCCCATACAACAGAAACCAGTGCTATCGTAGCATTTTATAACTTTAGGTTAACATACAGCACTCACTTATATTATCAACGTGAGACTTTCTTGCCTGATGTTTAAGAAAATAGGCATAAAACTCAAGTTTTTAGGTGAACACCAAGAATACAGCTAAAGCTGTAATGAATCAGCTCAACATGTTGTCAGAACATGGCCTCGCACCGAAAGCACATAACAATCGGTGTAGAAATGTACATCTGCAAGAATGATTTATGCAAATGTAGCTCGTGCATTTGTTAGCCGTGAAGCTGCAAGCACTTGTCTCCAGCTTCAGTTATTACGCGTCTCTCATAACTATATGGTGGTTTTGGGACGTTAAACCCCACATATCAATCAATCAGCTTTAGTTATTGCAATATGAGGGCAGTAGCTGAATAATGTGATACCGCTTCAGCAAAGTAAAAACTGAGCAAGAGTGCACTTCTCAGAAAAAAACACAATCATCTGGCAATCAATATAGTGTCAGCAATCTTCCAAAGCTGGAGCTGCTTGCAGATCGCTTTAGGGACTGAATAACAAGAATGACATTTAGCTGTTTTATTTTTTTTGTTTTGGGGTTCTCTCAAGGTGCAGATTATTCGAAAACGATTAAGAAAATTATATATTTTTGCGATAATTTTGGTCATGTAATATATGTTATTCGAGTATGTAATGAAATACAGTGCTAATGGTTTCGTTATTCCAAATTATCCTATATTTTCACACCACTAATACATGCCCCTCCTGAAAAAAAAGTTCCTTGATACATTCCTGCTTTTTGTAATGTTGTTACATTTGTCTTTACAATGTTAACAGCTGAAGTATGTTTAGAGTGTGTTTATATTGTTATAGTGTGTGCTGAAGTCTGTTTATATAAAATAAACAGCTGAAGTGTGTTTATAAGCGCACTCAGACGGCGAAATTTTCCTTTCCGTTTTCAATTATTGTGTTGCTAGTACCATTGGAATTAAACTTATTACCTGGCCCTCGGTTATGCAACTATTCTGCTGCTGAGCCATGATGATAAACTAGTTGTGCCGCAAATGTAACATGTTCTACCGCGCTCTTCTCACTTTTTCTATTAGCATACTGAACACTTTTGAGGGCATTTTATTATGGGGAACTCTACTCGTTGAGCGGGAGCAAGTTTTCTTGCTCCGTGGCTGAAAATCTGCATTTAGCTGATAAATTCGAAGCAAATTCGTATGTTCCACTGGCATCGGTGCCTGCATCTTCTGTGTACTTTTTAGCATGAAGTTTGCAATATAACTAAATAAAACGTTTAGTGGTAGCAGACTTAGTGGAATCCGTCAAAACAGACATTCTTCCCTTTTCTATTGTTTTAACAACCTCAATGGCAGCTTTTATTTTTTGAACCAGAACCATTTGCGCTTGGCACAATCATTCTTGTTTAAAGACTGCTTATTCTGTCACAAGCATAGGCCATTTAGCGTCTGTGTGAGGAGTCATGGCATGTTGCTTTTGTTCTGGCTGCGGTGCATGTGTTTCAACGCCTTCTTGATTTTCAGCACGCGTTACTGTAACACGCAGCTTGCCGAAATTCTTATCCGCAGTGTTCGACAACTACATTGATAGTTGTTCATACATAGCATGAAAAGTACATAGCATGAAATTTACGAGCAGAAGCAATCGCTGACAAATCGCTTGAGAAACAAAAAACAATTACCAGCTCATCCTTGGGTTTGTTAACGGGCTTCTCAGCAGTTCATCTCTTGTGTATTCCTCGGAATCGATTTCACTGCTGCTCCTGCTGCTTCTGCTGCCGCTGTACATGTCATTGGCTCCGCCCATATTTTGGCTGGTAAATTGCCGATGTCACAAGCATGACTTTCAGCAGGTGTTATTCCAACACCAGCTGCAGCTGCAGAACCGGTGCTTTTAACAGCGGAGCCGTTTTGCAAGTGCTTATCCAACGAAATGTGTCGTTCAGATTCGTAAGACGCTGTCGATGGTGATGACTGATTATGGGCAGTGGCTTGTGTCCTAACACGATACTTTGTGCGAATGGGTATCTGAGCGTTGCCGTCAAGGAGATACTGAATATCTCTTCTTTTTTTGGCCCCATGCTTGCACAACCGCCAGAACAGCCAACCTACCCAGTCAAAGAAAAGTTAACGCAGTGCGACAACAGTAAAGACGATCGAAAAGCACTCACAGCAAAGAGGGCACTGAGCCAAACGGCACATGCTGAAGAGGCGCCTCATAGAAATGACAACAGATAAATAAGCAAAGTAAGAATGCACTGCCGTGGTGGCCGTGATGCGGCAGCACTGCGGTCGAACTTTCAGCATAAAGTAGTGTATGCTACGACTTCTGACCATCGCACGCGTCAGTTCTTGTGCGTTTCTTTTTTTTATAGGTGTATATTTATTGCATATAGCTACACTCACCAAAGTCACACTAGCAAGTGCAAGTTCCAGCTTACGTGCTGATACAGTAATAATTCCATACAGAAAGATTATGTCATAGACGGCCCGTTATGCTGCCTGCAATTGATTATTGTTCTACAGGTGTTACACTGGCGTTGCACGTGTGGTTCACTGTTGAACCCGATCATAATAAAGTTACTGAAAGACAAGTGGTTGATTTGTGAAGAACTGCAGCTCACAACTAACGAGCACAGATGAAAATACCTTGACCGAAAGGCCTTGTGGGTTTTAAAGAACCAAACTGTGGTCTCACGTCATCGGACGTCGAGATCTTGAGACAGAATCGGGAGCTTTGGAAAAGCGTAAGCAAAGCTTTGCGTTAGCGCTTGTCTTCACTACTGTGCATGCGTCGTTTGTTCACTGGCGGGCTTGTCAGAAGAGTTGGTCGCACACACAGGATCGAATAATTACATTTAATCGTGTTTTTCTACGAGTATAATCACATAGTCACACTTGCCTCCAAAAATGAAAAGAAAAAGAAACAGGGAAAAAAACTGAGCAGGCACGACATGACGCTTGCAGGACGGTCGTCCAATTCACTGCACCTGACTGTCTGAAAAAAAATGTGTGCGTTTCACTGTGCGCTTGTCACTCATATGTCTCTAAAGACTATTACTAAAAATTGAGCAACCAACCAATTGTCATCAATGCATTTACAATGTTGCATTCTGAACGACCCATATTCTGTTTCAGTTATGTTTCTAGTCAAGTGGAAGTCCACGAAGCAATCACCTGTTTTTGTGTGTTACCAGCCTTTAGAACTTCAAAAAAAAAGGAAATTATAAGAGTGCTTGTCGATTTCATTGATCTATTCTTCTGTGTAAATGTATAGTACACATGCACAAGTCGAATTTTCTCATATGTACGAAATGCTGCATGCATTCTGCTGTCGAATCATGCGAATCTGTTGGACGCGTGCTCAGTGGTGGGCGATATTTCACGCAGGAATAAAAATTACTAATTTCAGCTAAATTGAGTGATAGTTAAGAGATCTAGCACGATTGATCTATTGAGCATGCATAAACATTGCAGGTTTGCGTTGCATTTAGCTATAAACATCTTTATACTTGTTTGCGTCTTGCACTTTATTCCCGTATTTCACCTCCTTCATTATGAATGCTGAAAACTGATACCACATATAACTACCTAGGCAAACCTGCGAACCAGCTGTGAAGAGTACAGCTGGATAACTTGCTTGAACTGTGCATACTGCCCTGCCTGAGGAACAACAGCTATTGTGTCCGTTTGTTGAGAAAAGCGTAAGTATATATATTTATATATATATATATATATATATATATATATATATATATATATATATATATATATATATATGATCTAACAGACAATTATGCCAAGATATGTGCAGGGTAAGTTATTAAAACTTGTGCAATCTAAATAAGAAGACAGAAAAGGTGGTGAAAAAGAACTTACCGTGAGCAGAAATCGAACCTACGACCTTCAAATTCGAATAGAGCATCGAACGCGTTGTTCGATGCCCTAACCACTGAGCTATCACGGCGGCCATTCCACCAACCACTTTATTGAGTTTATATATTTAATGAAACGTGGGAGAGTCAGTCAGCGCAATCTGTAGCCATAGCGGCGAGCGTGGAACACCCTTTATTAAGCCTGTGTGGCGCCACTTAGCACGTGAACTTATTACGACCGGGCAGCTGACCTATAGTTCCTCGAATACAACCTAACGGCACCAAGTCTTCCAGTACAAGACCATTGTTAATAAATAAGGGAAAGAGGTGTATAGCTGAGTGCTCGTTTTTCTGTGTTTTGACACAATAATATTGAGATCTAACAGACAATAATGCCAAGGAATGTATAGAGGAAGATAATAGACCCAATTGTAATGTAACAAAGAAGAAAAGTGGGTGAAAAGATAACTTGCCTTGGGCAGAAACTGAACCTGCGAACTCAGCTACCATGGCGGCCATCCCAGTAGCCAGTTAATTGAGTGTATATGTGAATTTAAACTTGGGAATGTCAGTCAGTGGCACCAGTACCCATGGTGGCAAGTGTGGGACACTCTTTATGTGCCTGTTTGGCGTCACCTACCACGCGAACCTATACCAAGCTGGCAGCTGACCAATATTCCCTTGTGTATAACCGAAAGGCACTAGGTCTGTCTGTACGAGACCCTCGTTAATCAATCAGGAAAGAAGTGTCAAGGACTCGTTTTTTCAGTGTTTTAAACAATATAATAAGATCCAACAGACAATATTGCGAAAGGAAGTATAGAGGAAGTTACAAGACCGAAATGTAGTGTCGTGTGAAAAAGAGAAGTGGCTTAAAAGATAACTTGCCGTGGGCAGGAACCGAGCCTGTGACTTTCGAATAACGCGATGGATGCTCTACCACTGAGCTACCCTGGCGGCCATACACTCAGCGCTTGATTGGGTATATAATGGAATTTAAACTTGGGAGTGTCATTAAAAGTAGCCATGGTGGCGAGTATGGTGCACTCTTTGTGCGCCTGTTTGTCGTCACGTAGCACGTGAACTTATAACGAGCTGGCAGCTGACCAATAGTCTCTCGTATACAAGCGAGAGGCACTAAGTCTGCCAGTGTGAGATTCTCGTTAATCAATAGAGAAAGAAGTGTATATTTAGGGCTCAATTTTACCGTGTTTGACACAATAATAATAATAATATCTAACAGATAATATTCTAAGGAAATAAAGGGGAAGTTATAAGAACGAATTTTAATGTAAGTGTGACGAAGAATGTAATGTGAAGTTATTTTTTCAGCCACTTTTCCATCACATATACATTACAATTAGGCCTATTCGCAGCGCAGCAATGTATTTAATATTGTCACGGGGTCGTGACGTGGCCGAAGACAGGAGACTACCTGTTGGGATTTAACTGTTTATTTGGGCGAACCTGTGCCCGGTAAACGGAAAGTCCAATTACAGCAGTAGTCTTGCACAGATAGCAGTCTCGGACTGATAGCGGCGAACGGAGCGTCGGCCTTCTATCAACAACTGACAAGCGGCGAAGCGAGTCGGCATTTATATTCTTGTCGTCAAATGTCCTAGCTTTATCGCTGGCGGTGGCGTAGGTTCTAGAACAATATGTACCGTTCGCGCTGTGGGCGTGATCTTATTGAAATGATCTACTACAGTCCGGAACCTTCTCAAAAGCTGCAGGCGCGGTTTGCGCTGAGAATCGTGTGGTGTGTTGGGACGATAACAAAAACTTGGGAAGTGAAACGTGGCATTTCCCCCCTCTGAAAAAAAAGCATCGTCCTGATGCGTTAACTAAAGATGAAGGTACAATAATAATGTAGAAAGTACATTGAATAAACTAAGATACAACAATAATAAAAAAAACACTGTTTCAGTTTATTAACGCGCATGAAACGGCTTGAGGCGCGCGACATGTACGACTTCAGGTCGCAATCGGCGTCGTTGAGAGTTCGTGATGCCATCGGGGACAACCTCGTAATCAAGTGGGCCGAGACGTCGAACCACCCTGTACGTTCCGAAGTACCGTCGCAGAAGCTTTTCACTTAGTCTACGTCGGCGTATCGGCGTCCACACCCAAACACGTTCACCGGGCTGGTATTCCACGAAGCGTCGTCGAAGGTTGTAACGGTGGCTGTCGGTCGTCTGTTGATTTTTGATACGGAGACGCGCAAGTTGTCAGGCTCCTTCGGCGCGTTGAAGGTACTCGCTCACATCGAGGTTTTCTTCGTCGGTGACGTTGCGTATCATGGCATCGAGCGTCGTTGCCGGGCTCCTTCCATAGACCAATTTGTATGGAGATATCTGCGTCGTCTCCTGCACTGCCGTGTTGTATGCGAAGGTCACATACGGAAGAATGGCGTCCCACGTCTTGTGTTCGACATCGACGTACATTGACAGCATGTCGGCGATCGTCTTGTTAAGCCGCTCGGTGAGGCCGTTGGTCTTTGGGTAGTACGCTGTCGTCCGGCGGTGGTTTGTTTGGCTGTATGCCAAGATCGCTTGAGTTAAGTCGGCAGTGAATGCCGTTCCTCTGTCGGTGATAAGGACCTCCGGGGCGCCGTGACGTAGGACGATATTTTCGACGAAGAACTTAGCTACCTCGGATGCACTGCCTTTTGGCAGGGCTTTTGTCTCGGCGTAGCGGGTGAGGTAGTCGGTAGCTACCACGATGCACTTGTTTCCGAAAGCCGACGTCGGGAGCGGCCCCAGTAGGTCCATACCAATCTGCTGGAAAGGTCGGCAAGGTGGATCAATTGGCTGCATAAGTCCCACTGGCTTTTTCGGCAGTGTCTTGCGTCGCTGACAGTCCCGGCATGTCCTCGCATAACGAGTGACGTCGGTGGTAAGACGTGGCCAGTAGTACCTTTCTTGTATCCTCGCGAGCGTGCGAGAAACACCGAGGTGCCCTGCCGTCGGATCAACGTGCAGGGCCTGCAGGAGTTCTGGTCGCAGAGCTGAAGGCACCACAAGGAGGTACTTAGCTCGAAGCAGTGAAAAGTTTTTCTTTTGTATAAGACCGTTTCGTAAGAAAGAACGACGCAAGTGCGCGCTTGAATACCTTCGGGACTTCGGCGGTCCCGCCTTCGAGGTATTCTATTAGGGCCCTAAGTTCCGGGTCGGCCCGTTGTCGTTCAGCGAAGTTGTCGGTAGTTGTCGTTCCCAAGAAGTACTCGTTATCCGGGTCGTCGGGTAGCGGTTGGTCGACAAGCGCACGAGAGAGACAGTCGGCGTCGGAGTGTTTTTTTTGCCGGACTTGTAAATGACAGTAATGTCATACTCTTGAAGTCTCAGGCTCCATCGTGCGAGGCGACCGGAAGGGTCCTTCAAGGTGGCTAGCCAACACAAGGCGTGGTGGTCGCTCACCACTTTGAAGGGCCCGCCGTAGAGGTAGGGGCGAAATTTTGACGTAGCCCAGATGATGGCGAGGCACTCCTTTTCTGTTGTGGAATAATTTGCTTCTGCTTTTGATAGCGATCGGCTGGCGTAACTAATAACCCTTTCAAGTCCGTCAGCCCTCTGCACAAGAACGGCGCCAAGACCCACGCTGCTTGCGTCAGTATGTATTTCTGTCTCGGCGAATTCGTCGAAATGGGCAAGTAACGGAGGCGTCTGGAGGCGACGTTTAAGCTCCTGGAAAGCTTTTTCCTGTGGCGTTTCCAACTTGAACTCCACGTCGGCCTTGGTAAGGTTAGTGAGAGGATCGGCGATGCGGGCGAAGTTTTTCACGAACCGCCTATAATAGGCGCACAGGCCCAGAAATCGGCGCACGGCCTTCTTGACAGTGGGCGGCGGGAAGTCGGCGATGGCGGCTGTTTTCCGCGGATCAGGACGAACTCCAGACTTGCTGATAACGTGTCCCAGAAACAAGAGCTCCTCATACGCAAATCTGCACTTTTCTGGCTTCAGTGTGAGTCCGGACGCCTTGATGGCTTGAAGTACAGCTTCAAGGCGCCGAAGATGCTCGTCAAAACTCGAGGAAAACACGACGACGTCGTCCAAGTACACAAGGCAAGTCTGCCACTTCAATCCTGCCAATACTGTATCCATAACGCGTTGAAAAGTTGCAGGCGCTCAGCAAAGGCCGAAGGGCATCACCTTAAACTCGAAGAGGCCGTTCGGTGTTATAAACGACGTCTTCTCTCGGTCTCTTTCGTCGACTTCGATTTGCCAATAGCCAGTCTTGAGGTCCATTGACGAAAAGTACTTGGCGTTATGGAGCCGATCAAGTGCGCCGTCTATTCGTGGGAGAGGATACACGTCCTTTCTTGTGATTTTGTTCAGGCGGCGATAATTGACGCAGAAACGTAGGGTCCCATCCTTTTTCTTAACTAACACCACGGGGGATGCCCACGGACTCTTGGACGGCTGGATAATGTCATCTCGCAGCATTTCATCAACTTGTCTCTTCATGGCATCACGTTCTCGCGTCGAAACCATGTACGGACTTTGTTGGAGTGGTCTGGAATTTTCTTCGGTTATGATGCGAAGTTTCATGATTGGGGTCTGCCGAATTTTCGATGACGACGAGAAGCAGTCTTCGTGTTGCAGGAGCAGGGTCTTGAGCTGTTCTTGCTTATCGTTCAGAACTCTGGGATTGACGTCGAAAGCTATGGGAGGGGCTTGGTTCCTCTGAGCAGGTTCCGCAGAATCGGCGAGGGCGCAAGCACTGGTGGCTTCGACAATCTCTTCGATGTATGCGACCGTTGTTCCTTTGTTCACATGTTTGTACTCATTGCTGAAATTCGTGAGCATAACCGTTGCTTTGCCTCCCCGCAGCTCTGCAATTCCTCTTGCGACGCAAATATTTCGGGTCACCAACAGATGCTGACTGCCTTTCACGACGCCTTCCAAGTCAGGTGATTTAGGAGCGCTGACTGAAATAATGACGCTTGAGCGAGGCGGAATGGTGACTTGTTCTTCCAGCACAGTCAAAACATGGTGTCCTGATGGCGTGCGCGGTGGTAGTGCTTCTTCTGTGAATAACGTTATCGACTTTGTTTTTAGGTTGATGACAGCACCATGGAGGCATAAGAAGTCCATGCCAAGGATGACATCTCTCGATCAATGCTGTAGGACTACGAAGCCTGTAGGATAAATACGGCCGTTAATGGTGACTCTCGCTGTGCAGATTCCTGCAGGCGTTACGAGATGACCTCCGGCTGTGCGGATTTCAGGGCCTTTCCAAGCTGTCCTAACTTTCTTTAACTTCGCGGCAAACGACCCACTGATGACAGAATAGTCGGCTCCAGTATCGATGAGAGCGGTCACCATGTGGCCGTCGATAAGAACGCCGATGTCGCTAGTTCGCCGTCTCGCATTACAGTTAGGGCGTGGCGTCGGGTCACGGCTGCGTCGGCTTGTTCCGCTTCTTCCATGTTGCGTCGTCAGGCCACCTCCAGTAAGTGAGCTTTCGTTGCAGCGCTTAGCCTGGTTGGCATTGTGTTCGGAAAGCTCCGTCGCGGCGTCGTCGTCGTCGGAGGGTTTTCGGTAGTTCGTCGCACAGCAACCGCAGCTCCACCGGTTGCTGCCCTTAGTTTCCCGGATACGGGCTAGGAGACCGGCCCCGCGTTGAGCCGGAGTACTGCCAGGGGTGCGGTAACATGCGGCGGCTAGGCGACGGTGAACGGGAAGGACTTCGGGGTGTCCATTGAGTTCCTGTCAGGTAGTCGGCGATGTCACGTGGCCGTTCCCCTGGCTGCGGACGTGGTGCATCGACGGCGAAGCCACGCAGTCCCATCTGTGGGTAGTGGCAACGGCGGTAAGTGTGCCCGGCCTCGCCGCAGTGGTAGCACAGTGGGCGGTGGTCAAGGGTGTGCCAAACGTCGGTTTTCCTCGGCGCACTGCGCTGGCCCGCTGGTGAACGGTAGGTCGTCGGTGGGGGTGGTGGCGGCGGTGGTGTCTGGCGACGGAAGTGGACGCGGAGGAGCGTTGTGGCGCACTGCAGCGGCATAGCTCATATTTTCTGGCTCGGGCAGCGGTGTTTGGGGAATTCGAAGTGATTGCTGAACTTCTTCTCGCACAATGTCGGCAATCGAATCCACTTGAGGGTGCGCCGAAGGCAACAGTTTGCGCAGCTCTTTTCGCACGATCGCTCGGATCGTTTCACGCAGGTTTTTGGAGTCAATGGTTTCAGCAGCAGCGAATTCTGGAGTCAGGCGACGATTATACTGTCTGGTGCGCATGTCAAGGGTTTTTTCGATGGTGGTCGCCTCGGATACAAGTTCTTGGACGGTGTTCGATGGATTCCTCATTAGTCCCGCAAAGAGCTCCTGTTTGACCCCTCGCATGAGGAAACGAACTTCCTTCTCCTCAGGCATGTCTGGGTCAGCGTGACGAAATAGGCGGGTCATCTCCTCTGTGAAAATTCCAACCTTCTCATTTGGTAGCTGAACCCGGGCCTCTAGTAGAGCAGCGGCCCTCTCTTTGTGAGCGACGCTCGCGAACGTTTGCAGAAATGCGCCGCAGAAGACATCCCACGTTCGGAGCGTGGACTCACGATTCTCTAGCCTGATCCTTGCGGTGTCTTCCAGGTAGAAGTACACACGACGAAGCTTTTCTTCGTTGTCCCAGTGGTTGAGGGTGGCCACGCAGTCGTATGTTTCTAGCCAGGTTTCAGGGTCTTCAAACGATCACCCATGAAACGTTGGTGGTTTCCTGGGTTGATGAATGACGATCGCGGGCTGGGACGCTCCGGTTGTCATTGTCGCTGCAGTAGAGGTCATGGCCTTGGCCTTCCGCGGCTTGTCTTGTAGAAGGCCGTACTCCGGTGGGAGACCTTGCTGTCGGCGGCTTGTTCGCTGCTCTTGGTTGGCGTCGGTGTCTTCTCCGCGACGGGGGCTGGGTTCACGGCTTGACGGGGGCGTCTGGTACATGAACGAAGCAGCACCTCCACCAGATGTCACGGGGTCGTGACGTGGACGAAGACAGGAGACTTCGTGTTGGGATTTAACTGTTTATTTGGGCGCACCTGTGCCCGGTAAGCGGAAAGTTCAATTACAGCAGTAGTCTTGCACAGATAGCAGTCTCGGACTGATAGCGGCGAACGGAGCGTCGGCCTTTGATCAACAACTGACAAGCGGCGAAGCGCGTCGGCATTTATACTCGTGCTGTCGAATGTTCTAGCTTTATCGCTGGTGGTGGCGTAGGTTCCAGAACAATCTGTACCGTTCGCACAGTGGGCGTGATCTTATCGAAATGATCTACTACAGTCCGGAACCTTCTCGAAAACTGCAGGCGCGGTTTGCGCTGGGAATCGTGTGGTGTGTTGAGACGATAACAAAAACTTTGGAAATGGAACGTGGCAATATGGTGTTAATGGAAACAAAAATATCTTATGTCAACAAATCAGGGCTTACTGGTTTTAATAAAAGGTGTCCAACTTCGCATTTCATAATATTTGTTGAACAACAAAAACCAATCTCGAAGGCTATACTTTATTTACCAACATGAGCCTCATTTAAAAACCAAGCAAAAACTTAAATATTGAACAGATTTCGAAGGTCGTGCTTATACATAATACTATTTTCCAAAGCGACGTCACTGCCGGTCAACCATTATTATCGTCATATGCTCATGAGAATTTTCCTTTGTTTAACTGTTTGCTCGCATGCCATTTGCGATGTGCTCACATGTGTTATCGTTCGGACGCAGTTAAAGAAGTTATTGATGACGCACGTTCTGGTGAAATGGATCACTGAAGATCCGTGGGTTGTGTACCCATTTCGCGCAAAATATACTACCAGCGTAGCCTTTCGGCTCCCCTCCGAGACGAAAAGCTTAAGGAAGCTGCGGGGGACTGTTGTTCTAGTTGAATGAGATGGCAGCCAACAGCCACCGGAGGTGAAGCTTCTGGATTTTGGTAAGTGCGTTGTGTGTGTGGGGGGGCATGTAGTTTTAGGCAGTATTTGCTGCTAAGACAGTCAACGCCGTAAATAATTGCAGGCACCTCGAAAAAGCCATGGAGCAAAAGCGTGCTCGGTCTGTCATGTCATGGCGAGCAGTTGCACTCAAGAAGCGCCTTTAGAGACGCAGAGAGAGGTAACTTTTTGCGTTGCACGCACTTGACGGAAGTATTGTTACCAATCGATTTGCACATTGCATTTTTCACTGCCATGTGAAGTTAACCACTCGTACAGGACCACCTGCATCATGTGGCAGCATCAGCATTCGATCGTGAGTGAACAATTTGGGGAAAAAGACCATTCAGTAATAATAGCGTGGCATAATAGAGAAGAAATGTGAGTTGCATTTCTTTGGGCACGTACCTTTATGATTCTTTTGCAAACGGCATGCAGTGAGAGAGCATTCAGACATATTGCACTAGCACTAGCGTGGCGACCGTCTTTTGTGCACCAACCGCAAGGCTTGAGTTAATGCTGTAACGACGCAAGGGCGTAAATCGTGCGCCACTAGTGTTTATCTGCTTTTCGTTACTCAAGGACCCTTACGTGTTATAGGTGTGATATGCACCAAAAGAACACTTGTGGTGTGTTACAGAAAATGACGAGTTTTATTTTCAAAATTTGAGAAGCAGTTATAAAAGCACAAAAGAGTTACTGCTAACACGATTCCTGAAACCTATCAATAGTGTACGAATTTGTATCGGCACCTCCTGACACAGCAAGCACCGAATAGTAACTGCTATCTTCCCCATGCCAATTGAGTTGTCATTGGCGTGCGCGCGGGAAGAGGGGAGGTGGGTGAGATGGGAGCGCTGCGATGATCCGCCACCCCTCCGCACGACTACGTAAGTTCTTACAGATGTTACATTGTCATATCTCTCTGCTTGTGGCATAGCTTTTCTCTCCGCTGATTAGAACATGATGCTTTATTGGATCACGTTCGTGTTTGTTTTTTTCCTGTGCTGCTTCCTTAGTAGTGCAGTAGATGAGCAACATTTCTTGCAGAGATTGAAAAGCCTACCCTAAAAAGTCATGCAAGTGGACCTTCTTGTGGCCGCAGCATGTGTAACTACAGTCTGTGTTCAAGGAGGTGCTCAACGTAGGTCCAGAAGGGCCCCTAAATATTAGATGGACTGCTTGTATGTTTGAGATGCATTTGGAGTATCAGTGGAAATTGTATGGTCAACAGGTGTCGGTCGATGTCAGTAACAGCTCCTGCACCGTTTGCTGAGGGGAAAGACAATATTTGGATGTCTTGCACAAAATATAAAATGCTCTACTGCATGCACTGCACTGATAGTTCATTCGCTTGTTCAAAGTGGTGTTCACTACAAGTCAGCAGTGTTGTCGGTGTGTTGAAAAAGACTTCCAAGGACCTTTAGAGCTGGTACTTTGTTGATGTATCTTTTTTCTCTCAAAACGTTGCTGACAAACTGACTTCAAATAAGCTTGCTTTTGTAGCCTCAGAAAGGCTGCGATTGCTACTGCAATTCAGCGGAGCAGGTCAAGCTTCTAGAAGACCATGTGGAGGACCTTGAGCAGAGGCTGGAGGAGGCCAATAGCAACTATGGTAAGTCACATATCAACAAGTACTATAAAAAGAAGTTCCACTGTGTTAGTTGTCGAGATTACATCATTTTGCACAGTTTTGCAAGCTGTGTTAACTGTTTAACTGCAAAAAATATTTTTAGGTCACTCAGAATCAGCCCGGGAAAATTTCGTGACCACATTTTAAATGTGGAACAATTATTAGTCGCACAATGTCGTAGATGCGACGTCAGCAACGCCATCCACACCCCCACTGCGTATGCTCAGGTCTCGTGCCAGCCCAGGAGGACACGCGTCAAACTCTCGCTCTAGAAGCCTATGATGGATAAGACACCACTAAATGCTCAGCAATCCGAGCATGAGCAGAGGGGGTGCAGACTTCTTCCCATACTGCTCTTTTCAAAGTTGGGCGGTGTGTATATATGCGATGAAGCGTGCGTTCAGAATTCAGTCAATGGCGTCTTTACTGGGCTTTCGCTTGACTTGATGCTTTGCTTCACTCGAGTAGTTGCGATGGAAGCAACAATACCTTCAACCAGTAATGAGGCAGAACCCAACAGCAGCGTTCCACCACTCGTTATACGGTATGCTTCTCCTTCATTCAATATAAAGGAATAATAAAGATGAAGTAACAATGAGGGATTCCTAAACCACACCCACTTATGAAATAATCATGCGTGGTTCCCACCACTCTGTAAAGCGTTTACTCAAGTTCCCGCCGGGAAAGATGCGTGCGGCTTTTTATAATAATGCTAGTAGAAACATTTTTTTTTGTTCGCTGCTTGGAGAGAAGCTTGCCTTGAATGTTTGTCCGACAGACCGGACCCCATATATCGAATCGTCTCATAACTGTCGGAAGTAATTTGTCCCAAGATAATATGGCACGCTTCCCTGACTATATTTCATGGCTGACGAACGCAACTCATTATGTCTTTGTCCTTGCCATCACTGTCATTGCAGCTCTAAACCACCTCTTGTTCACAAAAAGCTTCACACTGTAATACATATATCATCAATTTTCACCTTTACCACACTGTGAAAAACAGAAATTGTGCTTAAGACATGGGTTTGCAGATTTTAGACATTTACCAAACGTCTGCCTTGGCACTGCCATAATTTTCTGTAAGCGGGGCTGTGCCCCCTCCCAAAATGTTCTGCCAAGGCAGCCACATCATTGATTGTATTTACTCGTGCAGCTGAGCGTGGCATCATTTTTGTCTATCCTGTAAAAATGCTATATTCAATTGTTACAGGCATTCTGTTTATATTGTGGAGTTAACGCTGGGTAGGCCGGTTTATGCAGGGGCAACTTCTTACTGATAAATGATGGTACGTAGTCTTCAGAAGCTCTGAACGCATTCTGGGTCACATTCAGTCTCTAGCAATGACATCAAAACTGCAACAAAATGCCAAGAAAAGTGCAACCCTCACCCTCTTCACTTTGAAAGATAACACAATGAGATTTGGAGAAGCTGTCCTTGCAAAGTCTTGGATCAGAATCTGCGTTTCTATTCCCCCTCCCTCTTTTTTTGAGCGGGCGCTTCGGTAGGAGTTTGGTAGGAGCCGGAAGAACCAGTATCGTATAATGAAAAGCTTGCGAGACTCAATGGTGTCATGTAACTATCTTGTTGGTGAAGGGTGTATGCACCATGTCATCATAAAATATGCGGGTTCCACATGGCGGCAAAAAAGTCCCTAAAGATAAAGAGTGTGCAGTCATGCTTCTACTGCAATTGTCTATTAGGTACGCACGCTTTAATGTTTTTATTTGCCCTCATCAGGTGAATAAGAACGGTAGTACAAGAACCCGTGAAAATGCGGCAGGTGAGAAAGGGGCGCATATTTGAAATCTCTCGAAAACGAGAGGGCGTGATAGCTCAGTTAGAACTGATTGCTCAGGATGTTGCAGTGCTCCAACAGCTTTTTAATTATATCTCGGCTGATGGCATTCCTCGTGTGTGCTGCAGCTTTCAAGTTACTGTGGCCGTACTAAAGAATTGGCAGAAGCGCAAAGCAAGTTTCATAGATATCTACCATCGTACAAAGGGCAAAATGTACACTTGTTGGCAAAATAAGTCGAGATGTGCGAGTGGAGGCCATAATCAGATAAAACTGCATCGCCGCGTTTTCTGACATTAAGCGTCCAGTGTCTAGACACTGCAGTGAATGTGTGCTTCCTTTTATACTTGAAGCCTTGCCTTTATACTTGATTGCAGCATACCAGCCTAACACAAGTAGCAATTATAAGTAGAAATACCTTCATTTTTCAATCCGTCACGTGTTCCACGGAAAGGCGCAGGGTGGATGTAAAGCGTACGCCGCTCGCATTACGCGCGTAAAAAAAAAACTTACTTCGTCTCAGTGACTAATCATTGCCACATACAGCTTTAACTACCCTCTGTGCATGTTCTTTTTGGCGAAAACGTACTGAATGATGCTTAAACATGAACAAGGGTACTAAATAGGAAGAAGCATTGTGCTCGAAAGAACTCTTCAGATGACGCTCACAAAGTGAGAAGATGCGACTCCTGCGTGTTATCTGTCTTATAAAGGTAAAACAAGTGGAGCACCCCTCCCGTGTTATCTGTCCTATAAAGGTAAAACAAGTGGAGCACCCCTCCCCACTAGTGTGCTCCTGTCCTTGTGGGTTCGTGCTACAAACGAGTGGTTGTCTTCTTTCCCTTTCTAAAAATGATTGTGTCTTGTTCCCAATTGCAATGATCACATATCAATTGAATTGAAATGTAAAAAGGAAAATATTGATTTAAGTGTAGGTTAGAGAATGCCAGATGGCCAGAATTATTGTGTGTCATGATAGTGTTGACATTATTGTATCAGAGGGGTAAATGGTGTCCTCATATTAAAAACTAATGTTTTAAAGCTCGAGTATTAGCAAAGGGGAAGCTGCGCTCAAGAACTAAGGAAATTCAGTGAGCATGATGCCGGAGTGTATGCACATTTGCAATTTTTTCTGCAGCTGATCTGGTGACCGCATTTTATTATGTCCGCATTGGTGCCAATAGATGCATGTCTTCAGAATTTGGTTTCACCTATGTTCTCTTGGTCACTTATTTTGGCATGATAATCATTTTTTGAGAAAGAATAGTATAATATAGACCGACGCACACAGTAAGTTGTGTATTGAACATTTTCTCGAGATTCCTCATTTAGTACAACATGTTGGCTCGTGCGGTGAATTTTTTTACGTTTTGGAGTGTGATTTTAAGTGAGTAAAAATGTATTTTGCAAAGTAAAGCGTTAATTGCTTTCCTTCAATCTTTCAGTGCGCACTTCTAACAATTATTAGCGTTTGTATAACCAAAGGGTTAGGCATAATGAAGCCTATCACTGCAATAAATGGACAAATTCGCTTTCTTTTTTTGCTTGAATTGCTTTATAAATAGCGCGGCATCTACACGGGTGATTACGAATATTGCACAAAAAAGGTAGGTGTAAACCACCGTTTTTGTCACTTCATGCCGGTGCATTCAATTTCATCATTGGCAAAATGATGTGGGACAGTTTTGTCCTCGAGTGCATACTCAATAGTCTCTAAAGCATGCTTGATTTGTATACTGAATTTATGACACAATAGTGCAATGCAAGGTGCTACTTCGCTTTTTTGCACAATAGCCATCTCCTAAAACTGAACATACGCCATCATACCAGAAATGAGTGCTAGTGCCAAAGTTTGAGGTGCGATCATTTCGGGTTGAAAAAGAAAGACATACAGAGAGAGAAAATGTGGTGACAAAATTCAAGAGTACAATCATTTTTCTCGCAGAGTTTGCCATCTGTATTTCACAAAGATGAAAAATAATGTTATTATAATATTAGTTCAGTTTTACACTAGGACAATGCCTTGGTTTTTCTTTTTATGCCTGCTTCACACTCCCTCAACGTGCTAAAAAATCTAGGAAACTGGTGCGCCGGCTAGAGAGTCTCGTATAGCAGCGAAGGGAACCTTTTTTACAAGCCGAAAAGGTAGGTCTGATTTTAGAAGCAAGTTGATGCATACACGTACCAACAGTGGCTTGTGTTAAATAAGCGATTGACGTAGAGTTTAAGCATTTAGTGATTGTAAAAGGTAATGTCAACTATCAACTTTTTTTACCACTGCTAGACAGGAACTAGAAAAATGAAAGCAAGAGAATAGTTTAAAAGGCTTGTTTCTTTGTTAAGCTGGTCCTAATGAAGCCAACAAACCAAAAAGCTTAAAAATCAAGGGAAATATGATGTGTTGTTTCTAACTGTAATGTAGTTATGATTTCAATAAAAAATAATAATTTAAGTGGACAAAGCAATACTTTGGCTATTGGTGTGGCTGGAATCCAGAACCTTTGCTGTTGGGCTCCACCAATAGGAGAAGAGTCTATTGGCTAATCACATTTGTTTTTTCATTCGCAGTAAAAAATGACTACAACCAATGCCCCCTAAGTTTACATTGACCTCATAGTTTGTTGGTAACATTTATTTATGGCTAAAATTGGGAGATGATTTAGACTCCAACCAAAAGTTTTGAAGAAACCCAACGTTTCGGAACCGACTTGGTTCCTTCCTCAGGGGTGACTGCGAAGGCTGCGTATCAGCGGCGTCTTCAAAGCACTCGCGGGGTGGCTATTGACTCCCCCCCCCGTCTTTCTCTCGTTTTGCGTGGAGCACTGTCCATGTGAATACACTAGGTGAAGGGTTCCGAGAGAGTGGTTGATATATGGGCTGTCCTCTGTATGTGCCACGACTCGAGTAACAACCTTCTCCAGTTCGGCTCACTTTCAGGGATGGCCGTCGCTTCGAAATTTATTTTGTGGTTCAATGTCTCACCATGCTCGGCGACTACGCTGCGCTCTTCGTTCCAAGCCGGTTCGCAAACGCCGGGCTTCTTCAAAACATTTGGTTGGAGTCTAAATCATCTCCCGGTTTCATGCCCAACCAGACAGACTTCTGTCAAATGTTTACAATCATGTCTAAGATTGGTTTTGAAGACATTGAGCTTGCACTTATCAACTCTCGTGCAAGTAAACATCGCATTGATACCATATTTGCGCCGTTTGCGCCAAACTGCACTGAAATGTGAAACCTGCTAAATCCTGATAAATTGCAGCAAGCATTGCATATTTTCACTGAAAGTTTGTCAAGATACCGTTTATGTTGTGTTTCAGAAAAAAAACAGCAGCAGTAGCTTGAAGTTCTTGTTCACATTAAGACTGCTTTTTAGCGGTCATTGAACTAGACAGGTGAGTGCAATGAAAGAAATCTCTAACGTATCAATAACTGTGTTCTCATCTCATGACAGCTCCCTTGATTCACTGGTGAAAGGAGCAAGTTGTCAACTCTTCATACCTAAGTGGTTGCATTGCAATGCTTTTTGCAGCGACCAACTTGCCCAGCTGCATAGACAAGCACGCAGTCTTGTAAATGGCCGCTTGAGAATTCAAGTGTGTGTTCTGCTGTAAACTGCAGGATCATGCCTTGGAGCGAAGTGCTTCTGGAATGCTTGCTTCGTAAAAACAGCTCAAGGTACGTGAAATATAGGAGAGCTTGCATGCAGCACAGTTTTTTCAAGGCTGAAGGCTCTTCCTGCATGTACTGGAAAAAATTACGAGGCTCTCAAATTGAGTGGTGAGGGTTGAGAGAGCGGGTGGAAGCAAATATTGCATTTATGGAGTGAGGCATCACAACATACAAATTGTTTTGGTTGAAACACTAAGTTTATGCAGAGTTGATTCCAGCAGTCCACTATACTATTTATAGACAGTTTAGCTGGTAAATACAGAATTTAATGTCTGTTGCCTAAACGTTCTGGGTTGCTGGTGTGTCAGTGTGGCTGGTTCAGGGCGTAATCATACAAACAAAAACAATTACTACTAACCTCACTGTTTACATCAAGTTTTCCGCTGAAACTTGCCCACACTGTGATACCACATCATTATGTTGAGCAAAAATAATGTTGGATTGAGTAAAAGAGGTATTACCGTTTTATGAGTTAGTCATCTGTTTAGATTTATAGGCTTTTGCAGGATGATAGTCTATCACACAGTTGTGGTTGTACAGTAAACTTCTATAAAACGAAACTTTCCTAAATGAAATTTCTGCTTAAATTAAACAACTGCCCCTAATGTGTTTAGTTTTATGTCTGAATAATACGCCCCTATTTTTCTCTCAGTAAACGAAACTCCTCCTAATGGAAACACATTTTCCTGGTCCCTTCGGGTTTTGTTTAAAAGGGATCTACTGTATTAATTCATAAAGTATGAGTACGTTCTTGAATAGACTATCGGTCCTCCCCGTCGACTCAATCCCCGCAACAACGTACCCCGAGTATTCAGGACCGGCGAACACTGAATTGGACACCGAGATGTTTCACGAAGAGTTTCGGCAGGTGCTCCACGGGATCAATGGATGGTCTACCACGGGCCCCGACAGCATAAATAATAAACCCTGCGCAACCTGGACGAACAGTCAGTCAACTACCCCACCGAAGTCATCAACGAGGCGTGGAAGAGCATTGAGGTGCCCGACTCGTGGATGGTCGTACGCACCGTGCTCATTCGCAAGCTGGAGAGGCCATCCAACTTGGACAATATGCGCCCGATTGCGCTCACGTCCTGCGTGGGCAATGTAGCCGAGCATGTGGCACTAAACAGGTTGACTAGGTACCTGGAAGACAATGTGCTATACCCACACACCATGATCAGTTCTCGGGCCAAGCTTTCGATGCAAAATGCTATGAAGCTGCTCAAGCACCAAGTCATCGACTACGACACTTCAGACGCGCAGGCCATTTTTGGCCTCGACTTCAAGAAAGCCGTCGACAATGTTACTCACTCTTTCGTGTGGTGGTCGATCACCGAGCTCGGTCTGGGAGTCAGATTCTACGAATATGTCAAATCGTTTTTGACTGGTAGGAGAGACACCTTCAGAGTGCGATACCTCGTCTTCGAAGAGATCAAGCTGGGCTCGCGCCTCACAGCGCAGGGGTCAGTGATATCGCCCACCCTGTTCAACCTTGTCATGGTCGACTTGTCGAAGAGGCTCTCATGCATCGAAGGAGTTAACCACACAATTTACGCGGACGATGATGGGCAAGTTAAGCGCTCCCTGCAGGAAGCCATGACACCACGGAAGCTTACCTCCGTCCCACAGGCCTGAAGTGTTCCCCAAATAATTCCGACATTCTCCTCTACCAACCTACCAGGCGAGGGCCAAAGCCCTGAAACTGGCAGCTGATCTCGAAGAGTGATATCAAGCTCTACAGCGGAGACGGCGGCGCAATACCCAGAGTCGACTCCATTCGGGTCTTTGGCATAACCATCGAGTCCAATGGTTCCAACGGCAAGACTATATACTCAAGCTCGCCACCAAGACGGACAACGTGGTCCGGCTGGTTCGGCGGGTTTCCTATTGCTACTAAGGCCTCAAGGAAGACAACCTAATCTGCCTGGTCAATGCCTTTGTGCTCTGCCACTTTTCATACGCCGTGACCATGCACAATCGGCAGCGATCCGAGCGTGACAAAATCAACGTCTTGCTCAGAAAGATTACCAAGCGGGCCCTCGGTGTCCCAATCAGGACGCCATTGAGCGCCTGCACAAGCTCGGAGTGCACAATACGTTGGAGAAGATTGCCGAAGCACAGGAATGGGCCCAGCTCGCGCGCCCTTCGAGCTCCCAGACCGGCAAACATAAACTCCGAGAGCTCGGTCACTCACCGGGTGAAGTGAACGAGAAGATGAGACAGGTGCCCCATGAGATTCGCGACCTCATCTTCGCGGCACCAATACCGAGGAATGTTCATCCTGAGCACAATTGTGGTAGGCGACAGGCTAAAGCTGGCACTCTGTTCAAGCAGATTCACAGTGAGGAGCAGTGCGTCAGCTTTGTCAGGAGCACTGCGTCAGAAGCCGCGCCTTCTCCACAGTCACCGTCGACTTCAAACAGCAAATCACCAACAGCGCATCGGTTTACACTGACGATCTGACAGTCGTCGAGGAAGAAGCCATCACCCTAGCCATCCTGGAAGGTGAAAGAGGGGTCACCTACAATGACTCTAGGTCAGCTATTCACGCTTTCGAGCATGGCGTCGTCTTGAAGAAAGCCCCACGAGTGCTCCAGAGCGACAGCCGCGACGGTATCAAGCACCACGTACTGATCTGGTTTCCTGCACATGTTGGACATGTCCAAGGTGCTCCCTCAAACCTCAACGAGTCTGCCGACGAGACCGCGCGCGCGATAACCGACCGCGCCGGTTCCTGGCAATGATTCGGAGTCAACGAGGTTGCAGAAAACAGGGACGCGCCTGCAATGTACAATGAAATAACAAAACATTTTTTTCTTGCGCAAAGACTGTATTCACTGCCTCATCCAAACCTTATTAAGAAGCAGGCTCTTACGATCAGACAGCTACAGACCGACACGTACCTAACCTGAGATCCCTTCACACTATTTATCCTGACGT